>CM042421.1:22459021-22495700 GCA_023634145.1 Thymallus thymallus | reverse complement strand
TCAGTAATATACATAATTTACTGTAAACTACTCAGTAATATTCAGTATTCACTGTAAACCTGAGGAATACTCAGTAATAATCATAATTCACTGTAAACCTGAGGAATACTCAGTAATATTCATAATTTACTGTAAACCTGAGGAATACTCAGTAATATTCATAATTACTGTAAACCTGAGGAATACTCAGTAATATTCATAATTCACTGTAAACCTGAGGAATACTCAGTAATATTCATAATTCACTGTAAACCTGAGGAATACTCAGTAATATTCATAATTCACTGTAAACCTGAGGAATACTCAGTAATATTCATAATTCACTGTAAACCTGAGGAATACTCAGTAATATTCATAATTCACTGTAAACCTGAGGAATACTCAGTAATATTCATAATTCACTGTAAACCTGAGGAATACTCAGTAATATTCATAATTCACTGTAAACCTGAGGAATACTCAGTAATATTCATAATTCACTGTAAACCTGAGGAATACTCAGTAATATTCATAATTCACTGTAAACCTGAGGAATACTCAGTAATATTCATAATTCACTGTAAACCTGAGGAATACTCAGTAATATTCATAATTTACTGTAAACCTGAGGAATACTCAGTAATATTCATAATTCACTGTAAACCTGAGGAATACTCAGTAATATTCATAATTCACTGTAAACCTGAGGAATACTCAGTAATATTCATAATTCACTGTAAACCTGAGGAATACTCAGTAATATTCATAATTCACTGTAAACCTGAGGAATACTCAGTAATATTCATAATTCACTGTAAACCTGAGGAATACTCAGTAATATTCATAATTCACTGTAAACCTGAGGAATACTCAGTAATTATCATAATTCACTGTAAACCTGAGGAATACTCAGTAATTATCATAATTCACTGTAAACCTGAGGAATACTCAGTAATTATCATAATTCACTGTAAACCTGAGGAATACTCAGTAATTATCATAATTCACTGTAAACCTGAGGAATACTCAGTAATTAATCATAATTCACTGTAAACCTGAGGAATACTCAGTAATAATCATAATTCACTGTAAACCTGAGGAATACTCAGTAATAATCATAATTCACTGTAAACCTGAGGAATACTCAGTAATAATCATAATTCACTGTAAACCTGAGGAATACTCAGTAATAATCATAATTCACTGTAAACCTGAGGAATACTCAGTAATAATCATAATTCACTGTAAACCTGAGGAATACTCAGTAATAATCATAATTCACTGTAAACCTGAGGAATACTCAGTAATAATCATAATTCACTGTAAACCTGAGGAATACTCAGTAATAATCATAATTCACTGTAAACCTGAGGAATACTCAGTAATAGGTAGAGGGAGAGGGAGAGAGAGAGGGAGAGAGAGAGCGAGAGAGAGCGAGAGAGAGCGAGAGAGAGCGAGAGAGAGAGAGAGAGAGAGAGAGAGAGAGAGAGAGAGAGAGAGAGAGAGAGAGAGAGAGAGAGAGAGAGAGAGAGAGAGAGAGAGAGGAGAGAGAGAAGAGAGAGAGAGAGAGAGAGAGGGAGAGAGAGAGACTTAGAGAGAGAGAGAGAGAGAGCGAGAGAGAGAGAGGGAGAGAGAGAGAGAGAGAGAGAGAGAGGGAGAGAGAGTGGGAGAGAGAAAGAGTTAGAGAGACAGAAGGAGAGAGAGAGACAGAGAGACAGAGACACAGAGAGAGAGAGACAGAGAGAGAGAGAGAGCGAGAGAGAGACACAGGAGAGAGAGGCCAGGGGGGCAATAGGGAGCTTTCCCTCCAACCATCTCCTCTGCCGGCTGTAACATAGGTGTGTGTGTTTATGTGTGTGTGTGTGTAATAAAGCCTAGCCTCAGAGGAGTAGACCTGCTTATCTGAACTCCCAGATATATGTTGATGAGAGAGAAGACCCTGTAGGCTGTAACACACACTCACACACACACACACACACACACACACACACACACACACACCACACACACACACACACACACCACACACACACACACACACACACACACACACACACACACACACACACACAATCCCACAGAGAGAGGCAAGGTTGTTTACCTAGAGGAATTCAATGGAAAGTAATTTCCCTCAGATTGAAGGACCGATGGATGGAAGTGATTGGAGGAGAGGATCTGAAGAAGGGGTTCAATATACTCAGTATACTCACGTTCCATCTGAAGTAGGGGCTCAATATACTCACGTTCCATCTGAAGTAGGGGCTCAGTATACTCACGTTCCATCTGAAGAAGGGGTTCAGTATACTCAGTATACTCACATTCCATCTGGAGAAGGGGTACAGTATACTCAGTATACTCACGTTCCATCTGAAGAAGGGGTTCAATATACTCAGTATACTCACGTTCCATCTAAAGAAGGGGTTCAGTATATTCAGTATACTCAGGTTCCATCTGGAGAAGGGGTACAGTATACTCAGTATACTCACGTTCCATCTGAAGAAGGGGTTCAGTATACTCAGTATACTCACGTTCCATCTGAAGAAGGGGTTCAGTATACTCAATATACTCACGTTCTATCTGAAGAAGGGGTTCAGTATACTCAGTATACTCACATTCCATCTGAAGAAGGGGTTCAGTATATTTAGTATACTCATGTTCCATCTGAAGAAGGGGTTCAGTATACTCACTTCCATCTGTAGGAAGGGGTTCAGTATACTCAGTATACTCACGTTCCATCTGAAGAAGGGGTTCAGTATATTCAGTATACTCACGTTCCATCTGGAGAAGGGGTACAGTATACTCAGTATACTCACGTTCCATCTGAAGAAGGGGTTCAGTATACTCAGTATACTCACGTTCCATCTGAAGAAGGGGTTCAGTATACTCAATATACTCACGTTCTATCTGAAGAAGGGGTTCAGTATACTCAGTATACTCACATTCCATCTGAAGAAGGGGTTCAGTATATTCAGTATACTCACGTTCTATCTGAAGAAGGGGTTCAGTATACTCAGTATACTCACTTCCATCTGTAGGAAGGGGTTCAGTATACTCAGTATACTCACGTTCCATCTGAAGAAGGGGTTCAGTATATTCAGTATACTCACGTTCCATCTGGAGAAGGGGTTCAGTATACTCAGTATACTCACGTTCCATCTGGAGAAGGGGTTCAGTATATTCAGTATACTCACGTTCCATCTGGAGAAGGGGTACAGTGTACTCACGTTCCATCTGGAGAAGGGGTTCAGTATACTCAGTATACTCACGTTCCATCTTCATTGCTTCGGTAGAAGACGAGGAAAGGGTCTGATTTGCCGAAGAAATCTTTCTTGTCCAGTTTATTCCCACAGAACTGCATCATCACTGACTCCTACAGTAACAGAGAGAGACCTGCATCATCACTGACTCCTACAGTAACAGGAGAGACCTGCATCACCACTGACTCCTACAGTAACAGAGAGACACCTGCATCATCACTGACTCCTACAGTAACAGAGAGATCTGCATCACCACTGACTCCTACAGTAAGAGAGAGAGACCTGCATCATCACTGACTCCTACAGTAACAGGAGAGACCTGCATCACCACTGACTCCTACAGTAAGAGAGAGAGACCTGCATCATCACTGACTCCTACAGTAAGAGAGAGAGACCTGCATCATCACTGACTCCTCCAGTAACAGAGAGAGACCTGCATCACCACTGACTCCTACAATAACAGAGAGAGAGACCTGCATCACCACTGACTCCTCCAGTAACAGAGAGAGACCTGCATCACCACTGACTCCTACAGTAACAGAGAGAGACCTAGATTATCACTGACTCCTCCAGTAACAGAGAGAGATCTGCATCACCACTGATGTCTACAATAACAGAGAGAGACCTGCATCACCACTGTCTCCTCCAGTAACAGAGAGAGACCTGCATCACCACTGACTCCTACAGTAACAGAGAGAGACCTGCATCACAACTGACTCCTACAGTAACAGAGAGACCTGCATCACCACTGACTCCTACAGTAACAGAGAGACCTGCATCACCACTGACTCCTACAGTAACAGAGAGACCTGCATCACCACTGACTCCTACAGTAACAGAGAGAGACCTGCATCACAACTGACTTCTACAGTAACAGAGAGAGACCTGCATCACCACTGACTCCTCCAGTAACAGAGAGAGACCTGCATCACCACTGACTCCTCCAGTAACAGAGAGAGACCTGCATCACCACTGACTCCTCCAGTAACAGAGGAGACCTGCATCACCACTGACTCCTCCAGTAACAGGAGAGACCTGCATCACCACTGACTCCTCCAGTAACAGAGAGAGACCTGCATCACCACTGACTCCTACAGTAACAGAGAGACCTGCATCACCACTGTCTCCTACAGTAACAGAGAGACCTGCATCACCACTGACTCCTCCAGTAACAGGAGAGACCTGCATCACCACTGACTCCTCCAGTAACAGAGAGAGACCTGCATCACCACTGACTCCTACAGTAACAGAGAGACCTGCATCACCACTGTCTCCTACAGTAACAGAGAGACCTGCATCACCACTGACTCCTACAGTAACAGAGAGACCTGCATCACCACTGACTCCTCCAGTAACAGAGAGACCTGCATCACCACTGACTCCTACAGTAACAGAGAGACCTGCATCACCACTGACTCCTACAGTAACAGAGAGACCTGCACCACCACTGACTCCTCCAGTAACAGAGAGAGACACGGAGACTGATGACATTGACAGCACTGCTCACCAGCAGATACTGGTGAGAGACTTCTGGTAGTAGATCAGTCAACAGTCACATTACAGGGTATACAGCTCAGGGCAACAACACTCAGCATCAAGGTGAGAGATAATTGGATATCATATCCCATGATGGTAAATCTATAACAATATAATTTCATGTATATGCCATGGAAAAGTGTTTATTGCCTGATGTTGTCCATATGTGGGTATGATGTATGGTTTGTATGGTTTCCCTCCATATCCTCTGCCATCACTACTCACCCTGCAGTTTCCCATCTCTTCTGCCTTAACAATGATGTTTCCACACTTCTTTCCAGGAATGCCCCTGTTGAAGACAAAACAGGGAAACCATCCATTTATATACTACTGGACTATATGGTCAGTATGGTCTAACAGAAACACAGTAACGATGATGTCTGAAGGTTTCTCTGTCATAACAAGCCTCTACCATCATGCCATGGAAAACTTGAGAACTTGAGGGAGTATCCCAAAACACCTCTAAGGTCAGCGAGTACTAGTTGAGCTTCGAGAGAGATAGAGCGTGTGTGTGTGTGTGCCTTCCCTTACGCCTTTCCTGAACCAACGGTCAGCAGTTAGCCAGACACCATTTATCCAGGATTCCACACACTACCCCAACACACCCAACTTACACAGGCCCCTTTGACAACACATCCACCATCCCTCCAAGAAACGATGTCCATGTCACGTCAGAGGACAAAATAAACGTTCAATGGAACCACTGAGGCATGGTAAGAAAACACAGTGATATTAGTTCTGAGAAATAGTCATCTTACTGAAAATACTGATGACTAGCACTGTCATAGCACTAGCCAGGGTCACCTTGCAGAAATGGACTCAGTCAGGCAGTCATTTCAGACCAACTCTGCGTCCAAAATAACACCCTGTTTCCTTTATAGTGCACTACTCCTGACCAGGGCTCTTATGGGTCTGGTCTAAAGTAGTGCACAATGTAGTGAATAGGGTGTTATTTGGGACACACAACACGTTTGATTGCTGCCTGACTAACCAGATGAGCACAGTTCAGATCTGCTGTCATATTACGACCCCCATGAACGACACTTAACCTCAGCTTAACTGCCTCCTCCCTGCGCTTGTTGCAATATGAGTGGTTGAATGATCAAACGGAAACTGTCTTTCTTGCCTTGGTGTCAAAACAACGCATGCGCACGCAAGCAAGCAGACCAGAGCTGCACCAGAAGACACACTGCTGTCTTTGTGCGGGTGACTGACACAGTAGGCTGCGTCCCATCACATCCAACTCAGTGGGTCAGTCAGACTATAAATCACACAACACCAGGGCCATCGTAGGACTCACACACATAGAGCTCCTCCTGGGTTGGTTGGCAAGGCCAACGGTACCAACAGGGATAGGGGCAATTCTGTTTAATAATGGAGGGATGAAAGGCGAGAGTGCAGGTAAGGCAAGAACGCATTCCTCAGAAGACAGGTTACATGAAGTGGGGTATCAGCCAACTCAGTGATACCCACAGAACCCAACTATGAAGAGTGTACACAAATATTAGCGTCATAGCTCTTATTGTGGGACTTTAACTGTGGGAAATCATGTAGAAAATGCATCCCATAACATTTTAACATGGAAATAGCTGTTCTATCATTCAGCCTACAGTAGCAGCAAATGTACTCCCCCATTGCTGACCACAAATGATCTATCTATATGAACAAAATGTACAAATGTCGCTACATGTAGCTCTCACTTTGATCTCAAAACAAGCACATCTACTCACGAGCGTTCATGCTGTAAAAACAGTCCAGTTCAAAGTGAATGGCACAGATCCATATATGGCAATGGCCTTTTGCATATAGACCTACTGCAGCTCTGCGTACAAAAAAATCTCTTGCATAGTTCATTTTGAAAGAGGCAAATATTGAGTTGATTCGTTCACAGTTTTCACAGCAAAGGGAAACGTTGATAGTGTTAACTAACGGGAAAAACCCTAGAAAGTTGAGTGAAGTTCAATCTGGTGGTTCTCTGCTGATATCTTCTCTGTGTGGGAGTCCCGCGCAGTTTATCTCCTCTGTGTGGGAGTCCCGCGCAGCATATCTCCTCTGTGTGGGAGTCCCGCGCAGCTTATCTCCTCTGTGTGAGAGTCCCGCGCAGCTTATCTCCTCTGTGTGAGAGTCCCGCGCAGCTTATCTCCTCTGTGTGAGAGTCCCGCGCAGCTTATCTCCTCTGTGTGAGAGTCCCGCGCAGCTTATCTCCTCTGTGTGGGAGTCCCGCGCAGCTTATCTCCTCTGTGTGGGAGTCCCGCGCAGCTTATCTCCTCTGTGTGGGAGTCCCGCGCAGCTTATCTCCTCTGTGTGGGAGTCCCGCGCAGCTTATCTCCTCTGTGTGAGAGTCAGCTTAGAGAGAACATTGCCCAAGACCCATAGCTAAAGCTGTACATTGCAATATGAATACCAATATATTCAAAAGGCTGGATAGTGAGGTGATTTCCCATAGTTAAAGTCCCACAATAACAGCAACAGAGCTAATACTTGTCAACAAGTCTTACATCAACAGTGTGATTTCAACTGATTTACTTATTTGTGTGAAACTAACTACTTGTTGTCTTTTGTTGAATTTATATAATGTTCCAAGCTTGTTCAGTGTTTTGTAGTCCCAATATGACATTATTCCACTATTTGTATGCATTGCATCAGTTTCAATGGGGACTTTTATTTTGAAGGCAGCTGCAAATTCCACTATAGTTGCTAATACTTATTGTGGCTAGCTTCACACAGGTCACAAAGTTAGCAAAAGGCACTCATTTCGTGGAATGACCCAAGTAATAGAGATCTTCTGTCAGGAAGACTAAAATATTAATTTATTACACAGATGACAGGAAAGTCTGAAGGTCAATAACATTAATGGAATATGTGAAAATTAATCATCATAAATGCCTTAAGAAGTAAATTCTCTCTCAGTCTCTTTCACTCACACACATCTCTCTTCTCTCTGTTCCTCCCTCTTCTGCTCTCTTTCCCCTCTCCTTCTCTCATCTCTCTGTTCCTCCTTCTTCTGCTCTCTTTCCCCTCTCCTTCTCTCACTCTCTCTCCTTTATCTCACTTTCTCTTTCCCCTCTCTTTCTCTCTCTCTCCTTCACCACTCCTTGGTCTGTGTGTATTCAGAAACAACACTTCCGAAAACTTCTAATCGAGACACATGGAGAGAGAGAGAGAGCAGAGGGAGAACCGCTAGGTCAGTTATTATAATTAAATATTAGCAACCTGTGGCATGACTGGGGGGGACGACAATTATCTCCCCCACCTCCCCAGTTTTGAGATACGCAGGTGAACGCTTGGAAAGGCTGACCTTTTTAACTGAGCCCTATACAATATTACAAAGACGCTGTCATATTAACACCGATTAGCTACTTTCCTTGACTCAGCTCAACACAATTAGGGTCTTATTCTCTGAAGACCAGACCCGACGCCAGGATAAAGTGACTAAGTGGGCAGTTGATATCGGCGAGGGGAAATATATTCACGCCACAATAAGTCTGTAGCCACGTAAACTGGGGGTCTTCTAGCAGTATTTTAATTATTATTTAACTTCACCTTTATTTAACCAGGTAGGTTTTATTTCACCTTTATTTAACCAGGTAGGTTTTAATTCACCTTTATTTAACCAGGTAGGTTTTATTTCTCTTTTATTTGACCAGGTAGGTTTGATTTCACCTTTATTTAACCAGGTAGGTTTTATTTCACCTTTATTTAACCAGGTAGGTTTTATTTCACCTTTATTTAACCAGGTAGGTTTTATTTCACCTTTATTTAACCAGGTAGGTTTTATTTCACCTTTATTTAACCAGGTAGGTTTTATTTCACCTTTATTTAACCAGGTAGATCAGTTGAGAACAAGTTCTCATTTACAACTACGACCTGGCCAAGACAAAGCTAAGCAGTGTGTCAGGCTCTGGCCATAGAGAAGCCTATTTGCTTCTCTATGTAGTTATGGTCAGAGTCGGACAGTGTCGTTCTTTTTTGTTTCTGTGTGGGGTTTGGGGTGGATCCCTAATTAGAAGCAGCTGCACCGCATTGTCTCTAATTAGGGATCCTATATATGTTGAGTCTGTCCTTCACTCTGGTGTGGGTCGTTATCGATGTATGTCGCAGTCACGGTGAAGTAAGTGTGCCTTTTTTTACGTCCGTTCATTTCGTGTGTTTTTGTGAACGTGACGTTTAGTCGATTCGTGTTTTTGTGTCCTGTAGTTCGCCAGTTGTTTCATTTATACATAATAATAATAAAAATAAAACTATGTCGAACTACTATCCCTGCGCTGCGTCTTGGTCTCTCCCCACACACACTCGTGACAGAACGACCCACCCCTGCGAGACCAAGCAGCGCGACTGGGGAGAGACGGACCAAGAGGAGTTAACGCTAGTACCAGTTCCGACGTGGCCTAGGGTGAGTCCTGAGGACCGTGGGAGGTTTTTGGCGCAATGGAGGAGGATGGAAAAGCAAAGGTCCATTGTGGCTGCGAGCACCACACCATCGGTGCGCAGCCAGAGCCCGGCGAGGCTGAAGACGGGGAATCGCCCACCACTTCGTCTGCCCACAGATCAGGATCGGGAGAAGCCCGAGGGGTTCTATAAATACCCGGAGGAGGAGCAGACGAGGTGGTGGAGAGCCTGGGTTGCGCTTCCGCTGGAGGCTCAGAAGGACCCACTCCTCCGGGAGATAGAGGAGGACAGGGACTTTGAGCGCCGACGGGTACTAGTGCTGAGGCTAATGGACAGACGAGCACCTCCAGCAAAGGTCAGCAGCCCGCCACCTCCAGCGAAGGTCAGCAGCCCGCCACCTCCAGCGAAGGCCAGCAGCCCGCCACCTCCAGCGAAGGCCAGCAGCCCTGAGCCTCCAGTGAAGGCCAGCAGCCCTGAGCCTCCAGCGAAGGCCAGCAGCCCTGAGCCTCCAGCGAAGGCCAGCAGCCCTGAGCCTCCAGCGAAGGCCAGCAGCCCTGAGCCTCCAGCGAAGGCCAGCAGCCCTGAGCCTCCAGCGAAGGCTCGTAGCCCGGAACCTCCAGCGAAGGTCCGTAGCCCGGAACCTCCAGCGAAGGTCCACAATCCGGGTCCAGCCGTCTGCTCCGCCTCAGTGCCAGAGCAGTCCGCTCCACCGGTACCCAATCAGGGTCCAGCCGTCTGCTCCGCCTCAGTGCCAGAGCAGTCCGCTCCACCGGTACCCAATCCGGGTCCAGCCGTCTGCTCCGCCTCAATGCCAGAGCAGTCCGCTCCACCGGTACCCAATCCGGGTCCAGCCGTCTGCTCCGCTCCAGTGCCAGAGCAGTCCGCTCCACCGGTACCCAGTCCGGGTTCAGCCGTCTGTTCCGCTCCTGAGCCAGAGCAGTCCGCTCCACCGGTGCCCAATCCGGGTTCAGCCGTCTGTTCCGCTCCAGTGCCAGAGCAGTCCGCTCCACCGGTACCCATTCCGGGTCCAGCCGTCTGCTCCGCTCCAGTGCCTGAGCAGTCCGCTCCACCGGTACCCAGTCCGGGTCCAGCCGTCTGCTCCGCACCAGTGCCAGAGCAGTCCGCTCCACCGGTACCCAATCCGGGTTCAGCCGTCTGCTCCGCTTCAGAGCCTGAGCAGTCCGCCCCACCGGTGCCCAGTCCGGGCCCGGCTGTTTTCCCAGCTCCATGGCCGGAGCCGTTTGCCCCACCGATGCCCAGTCCGGGCCCGGTTGTTTTCCCCGCTCCATGGCTGGAGCCGTTTGCCCCACCGGTGCTCAGTCCGGGACCGGTTATAAGGAAGGGGCATGGGACAAAACTGTCCACTTCGCCGGAGCCAGAGCCGCCCCCGAGGGACTAGTCTTCCCTCCCATTAACCCCCCTTGTTTTGTGTGTTTGTTTTTTGTTTTTTTGGCGTCCGGGAGTCCGCGCCTTGGGGGGGGGGGGGGTACTGTCAGGCTCTGGCCATAGAGAAGCCTATTTGCTTCTCTATGTAGTTATGGTCAGAGTCTGACAGTGTCGTTCTTTTCTGTATCTGTGTGGGGTTTGGGGTGGATCCCTAATTAGAGGCAGCTGCAACGCATTGTCTCTAATTAGGGATCCCATATATGTTGAGTCTGTCCTTCACTCTGGTGTGGGTCGTTATCGATGTATGTCGCAGTCACGGTGAAGTAAGTGTGCCTTTTTTTACGTCCGTTCACTTCGTGTGTTTTTGTGAACGTGACGTTTAGTCGATTCGTGTTTTTGTGTCCTGTAGTTCGCCAGATGTTTCATTTATACATAATAATAATTAAAATAAAACTATGTCGAACTACTACCCCTGCGCTGCGTCTTGGTCTCTCCCCACACACACTTGTGACACAGTGCGACAAGATACAACACAGAGTTACACATGAGAATAAACAAACGTACAGTCAATAACACAATAGAGAATCTATATACAGTGTGCAAATGTAGTGCAAAATGCAGTAAGGTTAGGAAGGTAGGACAATAAATAGACCATAGTGGTGAAATACATTACAGATTAGAATTAACACAGGAGTGATAGATGTGCAGATGATGATGTGCAAATAGATACTCAAAATTGAGCGGAAGTTAAAATAAATAAACATGGTATGAGGTAGTAGGGTGGGCTATTTACAGAAGGGCTGTATACAGGTGCAGTGATCGATAAGCAGCTCTGACAGCTGATGCTTAAAGTTAGTGAGGGAGATAGGAACCTCTAGCTTCAAGGATTTTTGCAATTCGTTCCAGTCATTGGCAGCAGAGAACTGGAAGGAATGGCGGCAAAAGGAGGTGTTGGCTTTGGGGGTGGCCAGTGAGATATACCTGCTGGAGCGCATACTACAGGTAGGTGTTGCTATGGTGACCAGCGAGCTGAGATAAGGCAGGGATTTACCTAATAAAGACTTATAGATGAACTGGAGCCAGTGGGTTTGGCGACGAATATGTAATGAGGGCCAGCCATCGAGAGAGTACAGGTCACAGTGGTGGGTAGTATATGGGGCTTTGGTAACAAAACGGATGGCACTGTGATAGATTACATCCAATTTGCTGAGTAGAGTGTTGGAGGCTATTTTGTAAATGACATCGCCGAAGTCAAGGATCGGTAGGATGGTCAGTTTTACGAGGGCATGTTTGGCAGCATGAGTGAAGGAGGCTTTGTTGCGAAATAGGAAGGCGATTCTAGATTTAATTTTGGATTGGAGATGGTTAATGTGAGTCTGGAAGTTGAGTTTACAGTCTAACCAGACGCCTAGGTATTTGTAGTTGTCCACATATTCTAAGTCAGACCCGTCCAGAGTAGTGATTATAGTCCGGTGGGCGGGTGCGGGCAACGTTCTATTGAATAGCATGCATTTAGTCTTACTAGCATTTAAGAGCAGTTGGAGCCACGGAAGAAGTGTTGTATGGCATTGAAGCTTGTTTGAAGGTTAGTTAACACAGTGTCCAAAGAGGGGCCAGATGTATACAGAATGCTGTCGTCTCCGTAGAGATGGATCAGAGAGTCACCAGCAGCGTGAGCGACATCGTTGATGTATATAGAGAATAGGGTTGGCCCAAGAATTGAACCCTGTGGCACCCCCATAGAGACTGCCAGGGGACCGGACAGCAGGTCCTCCGATTTTACACACTGAACTGTCTGAGAAGTAGTTGGAGAACCAGGCGAGGCAGTCACTTGAGAAACCAAGGCTGTTGAGTCTGCCAATAAGAATGCAGTGATTGACAGAGTCGAAAGCCTTGGCCAGGTCGATGAAGACGGCTGCACAGTACTGTCTTTTATCGATGGCGGTTATGATATCGTTCAGTACCTTGAGCGTAGCTGAGGTGCACCCATGACCAGCTCGGAAACCAGATTGCATAGCAGAGAAGGTACGGTGGGATTCAAAGAAGTCAGTGATCTGTTTATTAACTTGGCTTTCGAAGACTTTAGAAAGGCAGGGCAGGATGGATATAGGTCTATAACAGTTTGGGTCTAGAGTGTCTCCCCCTTTGAAGAGAGGGATCACCGCGGCAGCTTTCCAATCTCTAGGGATCTCAGACGATATGAAAGAGAGGTTGAACAGGCTGGTAATAGGGGTTGCAACAATTTTGGCTGATAATTTTAGGAAGAAAGGGTCCAGATTGTCTAGCCCAGCAGATTTGTAGGGGTCCAGATTTAGCAGCTCTTTCAGAACATCAGCTGTCTGGATTTGGGTGAAGAAGAAGCGGGGGGGGGGTTTGAGCAGGTTGCTGTGGGGGGTGCAGAGCTGTTGGCCGGGGTAGAGGTAGCCAGGTGGAAAGCATGGCCAGCCGTAGCAAAATGCTTGTTGAAATTTTCGATTATTGTGAATTTATCGGTGGTGACAGTGTTTCCTAGCCTCAATGCAGTGGGCAACTGGGAGGAGGTGCTCTTATTCTCCATGGACTTTACAGTGTCCCAGAACTTTTTGGAATTAGTACTACAGGATGCAATTTTCTGTTTGAAAAAGCTGGCCTTTGCTTTTCGAACTGACTGTGTATATTTGTTCCTGATTTCCCTGAAAAGTTGCATATCGCGGGGGCTTTTCGATGCTAATGCAGTACGCCACAGGATGTTTTTGTGTTGGTCAAGGGCAGTCAAGTCTGGAGTGAACCAAGGGCTATATCTGTTCTTAGTTCTACGTTTTTTGAAAAGGATGGGGAGGAAAGCACTTTTAAAGAACATCCAGGCGTCAGGACAAAGGACTCAGATTCAGCAGGGGGCAGACAGGTAGAGGTGTAAATTAGATTTGGATGTATTTACACAGCACTGGTGTTTCAAAGATGATGGTAATATTTACATATATATATACAAAGTTCTGAATTCAAAATGTCAGAATTCAACAGAAAAAGCCTCTTATCAGGCAAAACCTGTCTTAACCAATAAAGCACAGGTGGGGATACAGCCTCTACCAGGCTCAGATACAGCCTCCCAAAAGTGACCTAACAACAACATCCCCAAACAGGGATTTAAATACATTTGGCCACACCTACTGTGTTCAGGTCAGGTATATATTGGCCACACGTATTATAAACACTTCGTAATCAAACATTTCAAAATGAAAGGGGAATATGTTGAGATTAACAGTAACTTCACTGATGAATATATATTTCACGGAGCGTTGATAAACAATTGACACAATGAAACATATTGGTGGGAGTCTTCGCCTCCCCTTATTCTTGTCTCAACATTTTAAATTATGCTCAAAACATGTTCCTCACACATACAGTGGGGAGAACAAGTATTTGATACACTGCCGATTTTGCAGGTTTTCCTACTTACAAAGCATGTAGAGGTCCAAAATCCAGAAAATCACATTGTATGATTTTTAAATAATTAATTTGCATTTTATTGCATGACATAAGTATTTGATCACCTACCAACCAGTAAGAATTCCGGCTCTCACAGACCTGTTAGTTTTTCTTTAAGAAGCCCTCCTGTTCTCCACTCATTACCTGTATTAACTGCACCTGTTTGAACTCGTTACCTGTATAAAAGACACCTGTCCACACACTCAATCAAACAGACTCCAACCTCTCCACAATGGCCAAGGCCAGAGAGCTGTGTAAGGACATCAGGGATAAAATTGTAGACCTGCACAAGGCTGGGATGGGCTACAGGACAATAGGCAAGCAGCTTGGTGAGAAGGCAACAACTGCTGGCACAATTATTAGAAACTGGAAGAAGTTCAAGATGACGGTCAATCTCCCTCGGTCTGGGGCACCATGCAAGATCTCACCTCGTGGGGCATCAATGATCATGAGGAAGGTGAGGGATCAGCCCAGAACTACACGTCAGGACCTGGTCAATGACCTGAAGAGAGCTGGGACCACAGTCTCAAAGAAAACCATTAGTAACACACTACGCAGTCATGGATTAAAATCCTGCAGCGCACGCAAGGTCCCCCTGCTCAAGCCAGCGCATGTGCAGGCCCGTCTGAAGTTTGCCAATGACCATCTGGATGATCCAGAGGAGGAATGGGAGAAGGTCATGTGGTCTGATGAGACAAAAATTTAGCTTTTTGGTCTAAACTCCACTCGCCGTGTTTGGAGGAAGAAGAAGGATGAGTACAACCCCAAGAACACCATCCCAACCGTGAAGCATGGAGGTGGAAACATCATTCTTTGGGGATGCTTTTCTGCAAAGGGGACAGGACGACTGCACCGTATTGAGGGGAGGATGGATGGGGCCATGTATCGCAAGATCTTGGCCAACAACCTCCTTCCCTCAGTAAGAGCATTGAAGATGGGTCTTGGCTGGGTCTTCCAGCATGACAACGACCCGAAACACACAGCCAGGGCAACTAAGGAGTGGCTCCGTAAGAAGCATCTCAAGGTCCTGGAGTGGCCTAGCCAGTCTCCAGACCTGAACCCAATAGAAAATCTTTGGAGGGAGCTGAAAGTCCGTATTGCCCAGTGACAGCCCCGAAACCTGAAGGATCTGTATGGAGGAGTGGGCCAAAATCCCTGCTGCAGTGTGTGCAAACCTGGTCAAGAACTACAGGAAACGTATGATCTCTGTAATTGCAAACAAAGGTTTCTATACCAAATATTAAGTTCTGCTTTTCTGATGTATCAAATACTTATGTCATGCAATAAAATGCTAATTAATTACTTAAAAATCATACAATGTGATTTTCTGTATTTTTGTTTTAGATTCCGTCACTCACAGTTGAAGAGTACCTATGATAAAAATTACAGACTTCTACATGCTTTGTAAGTAGGAAAACCTGCAAAATCAGCAGTGTATCAAATACTTGTTCTCCCCACTGTAAGTAGTAACCTCAAACATTGTCAGGATGTAGCAGTGGTCATTTTCCCTTCAACTGCAATCACTACAGTTCAGTATTTCTATCCACCCCTTAAAAACACACACACACACACAAACTAATGGACAACAAGGCAGAATTGCACACTGGGTACATGGTACCTAGAAAGGAACATCAAAGCAGATGAACACTTTTCCCTAAACACTGTCCACTAACCTTTTGGCACAAACCTCCGCATAGGCCTTTGTTGAAGCAGGTAAGGGAGTCTCTCTCTAACGATGCTAAATGGACTCTCCAGACGCCCCCAGAGGTGACAAAATGTCTGTGCCACACCCAGGAAAATGTTTAAGTGCAGTCATTTTCAGAGCACACCCTCTCCTCTCCCGGTCATTATCAGTCATCATAGGTCAGACACTACAGCAGAGACACCCATAGGAACAGGATCAGTAAGGAGACAGTACGGCCTGCAACACAGCATCCTCTGCAGGGCCTGACTGGTAAACTTGACCCTGCCGTTATAAATCAAAATCAAATATTGCAGGCGGAGGCATATCACGTCATTCACTACCACAGAGATGAGAAGTGATTTTTCCTGCTTTTTATGGAAATCATACCTAGGGTTGCACATTTTGGGGAATATTCAGAGGTGGAAACTTTGTGAGAATTAACTGGAATATATGGGAATTAACGGGAAAACATGGGAATTAACGGGAATGTATGCAAATTAATATTAATACCATTTAAATGTAGATGTTTTTTGCATTGGATATAGTTACCATATCATATGGAGACAGAAACATAAACCATTGCAAATTAAATCCTAAAACAATTTAGTTACGAATTTAACTTATAGGTAAATTAGTTGACTCTTCACATAGGATGATTTCACTGAACAACAAAAGAAAGGGAATATTGAATGATCCCTGATGATCCATCGCATCTCCCAAAAACGTAAAATGATAGTCTAGAAACTAAAGCTTTGGTTGTCTTCCTCTCAGGCTTCCACGTCTTCTCCCTGGACCTCCTCAATGTCCACCTCTTGAACATCAGACTCTGAGGCCTCATCTTCACTGTAACTTTCCAACCTTGTTGAGGATGGTTCGTTGACAGGCTCAAAAAGCCTTAAATTTGCCCGGATGGCCACCAATTTTTCAACCCTTGTATTGGTCAGCCTGTTGCGTGCTTTGGTGTGTGTTTTCCCAAACAAGGACCAGTTGCGCTCTGAGGCGGCTGATGATGGTGGGATTTGGAGGATGATGGAGGCTCAGATCCACAAAGTCCCTTCCACCAGGTGGCTGATGAGATATGTTGGCACGACATACAGTGGGGCAAAAAAGTATTTAGTCAGCCACCAATTGTGCAAGTTCTCCCACTTAAAAAGATGAGAGAGGCCTGTAATTTTCATCATAGGTACACTTCAACTATGAGAGACAAAATGATTTTAAAAAATCCAGAAAATCACATTGTAGGATTTTTTATGAATTTATTTGCAAATTATGGTGCTTCTGCCATGCCGGCCTTCTGCCGACGTACTGCCGACATGCTGTCGCCTCCGCGTGCCGGAACCACTCGTCTACCGCAGGAGCTTCGGTCTGGCTCTGATGCCACGGTGCCAGAACCGGCTGGGGTTAGGTTAGTGGAGGAGTGACGGAGGGAATTTTGAGCCATCTCAGCCCATGGCAGGAACACCGACCACTCCCCCGGCCGGTCCTGGCAGTAGGACCTTAGGAACCTACCTACATCCTGATTGACCCTCTCCACCTGCCCGTTAGATTCGGGGTGAAACCCAGAGGTAAGGCTGACGGAGACCCCCAGCCGTTCCATGAACGCTTTCCACACTCTAGATGTGAATTGGGGACCCCGATCAGACACTATATCCTCTGGTACCCCGTAGTGCCGGAAAACATGGGTGAACAGAGCTTCCGCAGTCTGTAGGGCCGTAGGGAGACCGGGCAGGGTCAAGAGGCGGCAGGACTTGGAGAACCGGTCCACAACAACCAGGATCGTTGTGTTCCCCTGAGAAGGAGGAAGGTCAGTTAGGAAATCGACCGATAAATGTGACCATGGCCATTGTGGAATGGGTAAAGGAAGTAACTTACCCCTGGGAAGGTGTCTAGGTGCCTTACAATGGGCACACACCGAGCAGGAGGAGACATACACCCTCACATCCTTAGCCAAGGTGGGCCACCAATATTTCTCGGTAAGACAGCACACTGTCCGACCGATACCGGGGTGACCAGAGGAGGGTGACGTGTGGGCCCAATAGATGAGCCGGTCGCGGACAGCAGACGGCACATACAGATGTCCAGCGGGACAGGACTGTGGAGCTGGCTCTGTGCGCAACGCCTGCTCAATGTCCGCGTCCAGCGCCCAAACCACCGGTGCTATAATGCAGGAGGCCGGTAGTATGGGGGAGTCATCTACAGACTCACTGTCTCGTACAGCCGAGACAGTGAGTCTGCCTTGAAAAACATGGCCCACCTGGCCTGACGAGGATTCAGCCTCCTTGCTGCCCGGATGTACTCCAGGTACAGGTGGTCAGTCAAGATGAGGGAAGGGGGGGAAGGGGGTTTAGCCCCCTCAAGCCAATGTCTCCACGCAATCAAAGCCCTGACAACAGCCAGCAACTCCCGATCACCCACATCATAGTTTTGCTCTGCCGGGCTGAGCCTCTTTGAGAAAAAGGCACAGGGGCGGAGCTTAGGTGGCAAGCCCGATTGTTGGGATAGGACTGCTCCTACCCCCCCTTCGGACGCGTCCACCTCTACTATGAACTGCAAAGAGGGATCCGGATGGGCCAGTACCGGGGCCGTGGTAAAGCCCCGGATAAACCTCTGGTAGAAATTGGCAAACCCTAAAAACCACTGCACCTCCTTTAACGTGGTGGGAGTCGGCCAATTGCGCACGGCAGAAATGCGGTCACTCTCCATCTCCACCCCAGAGGTGGTGATGTGGTATCCAAGAAAGGAGACGGATTGTTGAAAAAACAGACATTTTTCTGCCTTGACATACAGGTTATGCTCCAGCAGTCGTCCAAGTACTTTACAGACTAGGGAAACATGCTCGGCGCGTGTAGCGGAATACACCAGAATATCATCGATGTATACCACTACACCGCAACCGAACATGTCCCTGAAAACATTGTCCACAAAGGATTGGAAGACCGATGGAGCATTCATCAACCCGTATGGCATGACTAGATATTCATAGTGGCCTGAAGTGGTACTAAATGCTGTTTTCCACTCATCTCCTTCCCGGATACGAACCAGATTGCACACACTCCTGAGATCTAATTTAGTGACAAAGCGCGCCCCATGCATGGATTCAATCACAGATGACATGAGAGGCAGAGGGTAACTATACCTCTCTGTGATCTGGTTGAGAGCACGGTAATCAATGCATGGGCGTAGACCTCCATCCTTCTTCTTCACAAAAAAGAAACTTGAAGAGGCGGGTGAAGTGGAGGACCGTATGAACCCATGTTTCCATAGCCTCTGTCTCCACCTGCGACAGGGGATACACATGACTCCTGGGAAGTACAGCGTCTACCTTGAGGTTTATCGCACAATCCCCACGGCGATGAGGTGGTCATTTATTAGCTTCCTTCTTAGAGAAAGCTTGAGCTAAATCTAGGTATTGCGCACGGTGGGGACATTCTCTGGACTTTCCACTGTGGTCGCACCAACGGAAACGCCTATACACCTACCTGGACACTCTGATGACCACCCTGTGAGAGCCCTCTGTTGCCACAAAAAGGTGGGATTGTGACTACTTAACCAGGGCATACCTAATACCACCGGAAATGCAGGAGAATCAATAATATTTTTTTTTTTATATACTTATGATTCTCCTGTGTGATCATAACAATGTCTCCGGTGGTTTCACTAACATACCCAGACCCTAATGGTTGACTATCTAACGCGTGAATGGGAAATTACCATCCATAAAATTTCCAGCTGCGCCTGAATCTACTAGCGCCTTACACTGGGGAATAGCACAAAATTCAGGAAATGAAACAGAAAGGTAGAGGTGTGTAACAGAAGGCTCTGGGTAAGTGTGGTGCGCTGTTACCTGGGGTGACGCCAGAGTGCCCTGCCTGCCACCTCTAGACCCAGCATTCCTTGGCGGCCAAAGGAGGAGCACTGAAACCGGCTCCCTCTGTGACTACGGACGGCCGTCACACCCATCTCCATGGGAACGGGACCTGGTGTGGATAAGGGTGGCAAGAGCGGGACCCCCACAGGATGTCCGCGAGAGGCTAACAATTTGTCCAGCCTG
Source organism: Thymallus thymallus (assembly GCA_023634145.1). NCBI lineage: Eukaryota > Metazoa > Chordata > Actinopteri > Salmoniformes > Salmonidae > Thymallus > Thymallus thymallus. The sequence goes on along the minus strand of CM042421.1, from coordinate 22,475,953 downwards.
ATGGCCATATCCATGAGCTGGTCAAAACTAATCTGGGCATCCCGACAGGCTAGCTCTCGACGGACGTCCTCATGCAAACTGCATCTGAAATGGTCGAAGAGGGCCCGCTCATTCCACCCCGACCCGGCCGCCAAAGTCCGGAACTCCAGCGCAAAGTCCTGCGCACTCCTCGCCCGAAGAACCCGATCCATCGCTTCTCCTAGACTGGCGAGCATGGTGGAGTGCTCCCCCACTCTCTCCATTACACCGGTCATTCCCGTTGCTCCTGCTGGCTCCATGAAGAGGTCGGTTATTCTGTGACGATTGTAGATATAATAGAGAGCCAGGTGCAGGAGATGGTGTGGAACAAAGGTATGATTTAATACTGAGCAAGTATTCCACAATGAACAGGAAAGGAACAACTGTTCCAGTAATTCCACAAAACGTTACAATAGCTAGGCCACCGCCTAGAGAACAAAACCACAAGTAAATAAATAAGTCTACTCAGAATAGAACACAGTGTACATTCACAGTCACATTAAACAATAACCGACAAGGACATGAGGGAACAGAGGGAACATATATACATGAAGTCATTGGGGGGAAATGAGAACCAGGTGTGCGTAATGACAAGACAAGACAAATGGATAATGAAGTAAGGAGCGGCAGTGGCTGGAAAGCCGGTGACGACGATCGCCGAAGCATCTATCTATCTATCTATCTATCTATCTATCTATCTATCTATCTATCTATCTATCTATCTATCCTGTAGATTAGTAAGCAGGTCAGCAGAGTACAGCTTGGCTTGGCTCATCAGTTTGAAAAGGGTTTGCTGCTCCCGCTCTCCATCCTTCTCACAACAGCAGTCTATATTAAAGCCATAGAACTTTTCTCTAGTCTCCCACAAGCTCATGTCCTGTATTACATTAATATTACCTTTCCAGAGGAAAGACATTCAAGTAAAGATAAAGACTTTGTCATGGCCTTTGTGGCTTATTGAATATTCAAGAGGCCATAAAAATGAAAGACGCTATGACAAATCTGAAAGTCATTATGGTGGCTCAGGAAAATGTTATTGATAATATTATGGAAATGGCATGCAAATTGCTCAAGAGCTGTTTTCAATTTCAAAAAGAGTGGGGGCGGTTTATTAAGTGAGGGATAATTTAGTAAAAATAGCTAAAGTATACACATTTATTCTTGAAATACCTTCAATATATTGTTGGAGTAGTAGATTATTGAGTTGCCTGAGTTTACTCAGACCAGCTTCCTGTCCAGGGTGTGTACTTATACAAGGCTTACTGTGTTTACCCATATATTCCTTCTTTATTACAAACCTTTATTTACCTGGGAGAACTAGGCTCCTTGTGATATCATAGGATGAGACCCGCCAGCCTGAAGTGCAGAGCAGAGCCCTTTACTCATTCTGGAATTGGAGTGCTGATTGAACTGTGTAATTAGATGCAATTAACATTCATTAAACTAAATAAAAGGCGACAGACAGGGTGAGAGGCACTAGTCTCTCTCTCTCTCTCTCTCTCTCTCTCTCTCTCTCTCTCTCTCTCTCTCTCTCTCTCTCTCTCTCTCTCTGCCTCTCTCTCTCTCTCTGCCTCTCTCTCTCTCTCTCTCTGCCTCTCTCTCTCTCTCTGCCTCTCTCTCTCTCTGCCTCTCTCTCTCTCTCTGCCTCTCTCTCTCTCTCTCTCTCTCTCTCTCTCTCTCTGCCTCTCACTCTCTCTGCTGGCGGCGATAATTCATGAATATAGGCAATGGCATACATTAGCTCAGAAACAGGTCTACCAATCGATAAATTATTATTAGTATCAAAGTAAACATTCAATAACTGTACATGTACCCAAATAGCTTTGTGTTGTATCATCATATTCTTTTTCACAGAGACTTGGCTGAACGATAACATCCCCATAGAGAAGGTCACTATCGGCGGTTTCCAGACCATCAGAGCGGACAGGGATAGCATCTCTTCCGGTAAGAGCAAGGGAGGGGGGCTGGCTTTTTTAGTTAACAACAGATGGTGTAATCCGAACCATATTACTGTTAAGGAACAGTTTTGTAGCCCGGACATTGAGCTGTTAGCCGTTAGCCGGAGACCCTACTATTTGCAGAGGGAATTCACGGTGGCCATTGCTGTTATTGTTTACATCCCGCCCTCCGCTGACGCAAACACTGCGTGTGACGTCATCCACTCTGTTATCGCGAGGTTACAGACAGTGCATCCCAGTGCTTTCTTTGCCATTTCGGGGGATTTTAACCATGCATCTCTCTCTTCAACACTGCCCACGTTCAAACAGTTTGTGAAGTGCCCAACCAGGAATAATACAACTCTGGACTTGTTATATGCTAATGTGAAGGACGCATACAACTCCACTGCACTCCCTCCCCTCGGTAGATCGGATCACAACCTTGTCCACCTCACTCCACTCTACAGGCCTATGGTCCAACAGCAGCCTGCGACCACCAGGACCATTAGGAGATGGTCCCCGGAGGTGAATGAGGCCCTACAGGACTGCTTTGAAACAGTGAGGCTCATGGGGAGGACATCGATGGACTTACTGACTGCATAACAGACTATATTAATTTTTGTGTAGACAACACTGTACCCACCAGGAAGGTACGCTGTTTCCCAAACAATAAACCCTGGGTCACCAGCGACCTGAAGGCCCTGCTGAATGAGAAGAAGAGGGCCTTCAAGGAGAGGGACAAGGACAAATTGAAATGCGTCCAGAGGGAGCTGAAGTTGCGGATTGCTGAGGGGAAGAGAGGGTATAAGGTGAAGATGGAGGACAAGCTGAGGCAGAGCCAGGTGAGAGAGGTGTGGAAGGGTATGAGAAATATCACTGGCTTCAAAAAGTCAAACAGTGGGCAGACGGAGGGGACCCAGGACAGAGCCAATGAGCTGAACCAATTTTTTAACAGGTTTGATACTGGCCCTGTCCACCTACCTTCCAGCTCCCCAGACCACACACCCTCACGGCTGTCCCACCCCCACTTTGCTCACAACACCTCGGCTGAGACAATCAGTGACCCCTCCTCCACCGCTGCTCCCCCTGGACTGATCCTCAACACCCCCCTTCCCCCCACCTCCCCACCGGGGCTGGCTTTCACCACCAACCAAGTGAAGAGAGAGCTGGAGAAACTACATCAGTGGAAAGCGGCGGGCCCTGATAGCATCAGCCCAAGGGTGCTTAGGGTCTGTGCTGACCAACTGTGTGGAATACTCCAGCGACACTTCAACCTTAGCCTGAGCCTGGAAAGGGTCCCTGTGCTGTGGAAAACATCCTGCCTCGTCCCAGTGCCCAAGAAGGCACACCCCACTGTCCTGAATGACTTCAGACCTGTTGCGCTAACATCCCACATCATGAAGACCTTGGAAAGGTTAGTCCTCACTCACCTCAGACCCCTGGTGTGTACATCACTGGACCCCCTGCAGTTTGCATACCAGCGCAACATCGGCGTGGATGATGCAATCATCTACCTTCTGCAGAGGGCCTACTCTCACCTGGACAACGCAGGTTGCACTGTGAGGGTTATGTTTTTTGACTTCTCCAGTGCCTTCAACACCATTCAGCCCCTGCTACTGGGTGAGAAGACGAGGAGGATGAAAGTGGAAGCACCCTTAGTCTCCTGGGTCACGGACTACCTGACCGGTAGGCCACAATTTGTGCGACTACAGAGCTGTGTGTCAGAACGGGCAGTTAGCAACACAGGGGCCCCCCAGGGAACGGTCCTGTCCCCCTTCCTGTTCACCCTCTACACCTCAGACTTCAGATATAACTCTGAAACATGCCACCTACAGAAGTTCTCGGATGACTCTGCTATTGTAGGGTGCATCAGGGGTGGGCAGGAGGAGGAGTACAGGAGCACAATCAGTGACTTTGTGTTGTGGTGTGAGCAGAACCACCTTCAGCTCAACATCAGCAAAACAAAGGAGATGGTGGTGGACTTCAGGAGAACCAAGGCACAACTGTCTGCAGTCCCTATACAGGGGATGGATGTGGAAATGGTTGGGTCATACAAGTTCCTGGGAGTCCATATGGACAACAGGCTGGAACGGGCTGGTAACACCGGGGCCCTGTACAAAAAGGGCCAGAGCCGACTCTACTTTCTGAGGAGGCCTAGGTCCTTCAACGTGTGCAGTAAACTACTGCATACCTTCTACCAGTGTGGTGTGCTGGGGAGCAAACATTAAAGCCGGTGATGCTTCTCGGGTAAATAAGCTGATCAGGAAGGCTAGCTCTGTCCTGGGGATGAGCCTTGACACTCTAGAGGAGGTGGCGGAGAGACGGATCCTGGCCAAACTGCTGGCCATCATGGACAACGTCACCCACCCTCTGCACGCCATGGTTATGGCGCAGAGGAGCACCTTCAGTCACAGACTGATCCCACCACGGTGTGCCAGAGAGCGCTACAAGAGGTCCTTCCTGCCGGCGGCTATTAGACTATATAATGCCTCAACGGGGTGCCGTACCGTCGGCAACATAGATCTGGAACTGTTGGGGTGCTAGGACCTAGTTTAACAATTATGCATCCATCCGTGAGTAACTCTGGTCCGTCATCACTCATTCACTCAGGACCTATTTATTCATGCAGGTCTGTATATACATACTCATGTACAGTTGTTTATCATATCACATGCAATATTGCTAATAATTCTTGGACCTAACTTACGTAGGAATTCACTCAGGAATGCATATTTGTATCCTGTCAGTGGCACCTTTTCTCATTGATTTTAGTATATCGAATGTGCAATACGTGCAGTTGTCTGTAATTAAACCCTGCGCACTAAGGACTGTATTTTAAGGGAATTACTATTATTACCCTAAATTATATCATACACACTTTTAGCTATCTAAGTATCTCTTCCTGTCATTTACCTGTACAGTGTGGGTAACCATGCAAGTATTCACTTATCTGTAAATATAACTGCATATTTACCTCTACAGCTAATTAAACCATGCAAAATATTCACTTACCTGTTCATTTAGCCAGTCTGTCTATTAAGTAAACTATTATTACCCTCGCTCATATCATATGCATTTTTAGCTACTGAAGTATTTCTCTGCCATCGACCTGTATAGTATAGTTAACCATCCAACATCCACCAATGTATAGTGTACATATTCAGCCAACCACCCATACTATGCAATGTCTTTTTATAGCTTTTTTTTGCACTCCAGATATCTTGTATTTCTATACTTTTTCATACTGCCGCTCTATGTATCATGTACCATGTATCTGTCTTTTGTGTACTTTCGTTGTGGCATTTTGCACCTGCCCTGTGTTTTGTTGTTGTAGCTGCTTGACAAAGAAATTTCCCCCTCGGGGATCAATAAAGTACCTATCTATCTATCTATCCATCTATCCATCTATCCATCTATCCATCCAGAATTATGATAATTACCTATCCATCAACCATCCATTATGACTGACACAGAAGTGTGTGTGTCAGTGATGTGTGTAAGTTGACTATTTCCAAGACATTGTTTCTTATAAAATGCAGTCAGTCTTTCCTCAACTCTTAGAAAAGCAAAAGCAAAAAGTGCCACTCAATCCCGGGCCAACTGCAGCTTACCTAGGTCCTTCTCCCAATCTATACAACCATTGAATCAATATGTTTTGACCATGACAGTTTACAATTTAAGGTAACACCAAGGCATTTAGTCTCCTCAAGTTGCTCAAAAGCCATCATAATTTATTATCAGGTACAGCGGAGGTCTAGAACGTAGAGAATGATGTGTACCAAATACAATGTTCATAGTTTTAGAGATGTTCAGGATCAGTTTATTACTGGCCACAAGGGCAATAAAAATCTTTGTTGACCAAGAGTCATCCTGTTCTTCCGACCAATTGATTGTTTAATATAGGCTTTGGTTAATGTCAGTGGCAGGTCATTGGTAAAAACAGAAAAGAGTAGAGGGCCTAGAGAGCTGCCCTGCGGTACACCAAGCTTCCATTAAAGGAAACCCTCTGTGTTCTAGCAGATAGATAGCTCTGAATCCACGATATGACAGAGGTTAAAAAGCCATAAAACATAAGGGTTTTCATGGTCAATAATATCAAAGGCTAAACGGAAATCTAACAGTACAGCTCCCACAGTCTTCTTACTATGAATGTAATGTGTGTCAGTGCACTAAACTGAAATCTAACAGTACAGCTCCCACAGTCTTCTTCTTATGAATGTAATGTGTGTCAGTGCACTACATGTTGAGGTCCTTCTCTATAAGAATGCTGAAAGTCTGTTGTTAATTTGTTTACAGAGAAATAGCATTGTATTTGTCAAACACCATTTTTCCAACAGAAGCTAAGAGCTGGCAGCTTGGCTGTAAGAACCAGCAAATACTGCTTTACCATTCTTGGGCTGCTTTAGCATACTTGACTTTGTCTTCCCTCCAGGCCTGAGGACAAAGACTTTCCTCTAGGCTCAGATTAAAGAAGTGAAGTGGTGACTGTGCTATATAGCTCCTGGACGGGGAGCCTCTACCCAGGGGTCATGTGTACCCGCTGTCTTATGCAGAAATGCAAGCCATGGAGTTGTACTTCCAGGAATATCTTCAGCAGGGGTTTATTCGGCATTCCGTTTTGCCGGCTTCATCCAGCTTCTTTTTTATTAAGAAGAAAGATGGAGGACTGAGACCTTGTATAGACTATCACAGTTTGAACAACATCACTGTCAAATACAAGTATCCTCTGCCACCAAATTGGATTTGCGCAGCGCCTTCAATTTGATTCGGATAAAAGAAAGAGATGAATGGAAAACCGCCTTCTACACTCCTACGAGCCATTATGAGTATCTGGTCATGCCCTTTGGATTATCTAACGCTCCTTCTGTGTTTCAGGCAGTTGTGAATAATGTGTTCAGAGATCTGATCGGGCGCTACGTCATCGTTTACATCGATGATATCTTGATTTACTCCCCCTCCTATGAAGAACACGTGACCAATGTCAGGACCGTCCTGCAGCTCCTCATAGACAACCAACTGTATGCCAAGGCGGAAAAGTGTTGTTTCCATGATATTAACCCAGCAGAGGTCACCTTGAATCAGGACAAAATCCAAGCGGTAAGGGAGTGGCCGGTTCCCCACAACGTAAAGGCTTTGCAAAGGTTCTTGGGGTTTTCCAACTACTACAGGCGTTTTATACGCAATTTTCAGTTGTATTGCAGCCCCCCTAACATCACTTCTCAGGGGAGGAACAGGGAAATTACGCTGGAATCCGGAGGCAGAGCGGAGTTTTCATCTCTTAAAGGACCAGTTCACGTCCGCCCCGCTCCTGAAACATCCCGACGCAGATCTGCCTTTTGTGGTTGAAGTGGACGCATCTGAGGTAGGAATCGGAGCCGTGCTATCCCAGAGGCAAGGTAACCCTAACCCTAAATTGTATCCTTGTGCCTTCTTCTCCTACAAACTCAACCCTGCAGAACGCAACTACGACGTTGGAGACCGGGAGCTGCTGGCAGTGAAGAAGGCGTTGGAGCAATGGAGACAGTGGCTGGAGGGGACCAAACACCCATTCCTCGTCCTTACAGATCACAGGAACCTCGAATACATCCAAACTGCAAAACGACTCATTTCTCGACAAGCCAGGTGGGCTCTCTTCTTTTCGAGGTTTGAATTCACATTGTCTTACAGGCCGGGGTCCAAGAACACTAAAGCGTATGCCTTGTCCCGCATCTATGAGGGTGAGGAGAGAGTTACGGACGGAGCGCCCATTCTCCCCTCCTCTTGCATTGTGGCACCAGTACTTTGGGGAGTGGACGAGGATATCAGACGAGCCCTGGACAATCAACCACCACCCGCATTGTGTCCTCCGGACCACACGTATCTTCCCCCCGACATCAGGGACTGGCTCATTGCATGGGCTCACACGTCACCCGCTACCGGACATCCAGGTATCGCACGCACCATAGACACGTTATCCAGGAAATATTGGTGGCCACATCTCAGTCGAGAGGTCCGGGAATATGTCCAGTCATGCGCCATATGTGCTCAAAGCAAATCTCCCCGTCATTTACCATACGGGAAGCTACATCCGCTGCCCATTCCTCAGAGACCATGGTCTAATTTATCCATTGACTTTGTCACTGACCTCCCTCCTTCCAGGGGATGCACCACTATCATGGTCATCGTGGACCGATTTTCTAAAGCCTGCAGGTTCCTCCCCTTGCCAGGTATTCCTACAGCGCTCCAAACAGCGGAATCGTTGTTTCAGCATGTTTTTAGGCACTATGGAATACCCGAGGACATTGTTTCTGATCGCGGCCCCCAGTTTACCTTGCGGGTGTGGAGAGCATTCATGGAACGACTGGGGGTCGCGGTGAGTTTGACCTCAGGATATAGACCACAATCAAACGGACAGGTGGAACGACAGAACCAAGAGCTGGGTAGGTTCCTGCGGACCTTCTGTCACAACAGGCCATTGGACTGGGCTGGGTACGTACCCTGGGCAGAGTACGCCCAAATCTAACTCCCTTTCAGTGTGAGCTAGGTTATCAACCCGCCCTAGCCCCCTGGCATCCAAGCCAAATTGACACACCAGCTGTGGTTGCATGGTTCCAGCGAGCTGAAGAGGTCTGGGATGCTGCGCACACTCACCTCCAGCGAGCAGTACGCAGACAAAAGGAACAAGCAGACAGAAGGCGTAGTGATGCTCCACAGTTTCGGCCGGGTGATCGAGTCTGGCTGTCGACAAGTGACCTCCTGCTTCGCCTGACCTACACGCTGGCTGGCTGGCTTGCCTCCGGACTATAGAATTGCTAACTCCTTTCATGTATCACTCCTTAGGCCGGTGGTGGCGGAGCCCCTCGCAGTCTCCCACGACGCCCCACCCCCTCCACTGAACATTGAGGGAGAGGTGGCTTACACAGTCCGCTCTTTGTTGGACTCCCGGCGTCGTAGAGGAAGGCTCCAATATCTGGTGGACTGGGAAGGGTGCGGCCCCGAGGAACGGTCGTGGGAGGCGTCCGCCGACATACTGGACACATCGCTCGTTGAGGACTTCCACCGGCGCCGCCCCGACCTCCCAGCTCCCCACCCTCGGGGCCGTCCCTGTGGGAGACCGCAGCGCCTGGAGAGGGGGGCTCTGTAACATCACCGCTGGATCCACCCTCCTCCATCCAGCGTTCGGCGTCTCCCTCCTATTAAACTCAATGGTTGGGGCATGGAGAGTGCTAGATCCAAGGAGGAGGTGAACTACGCAGCTACGCACCTGTTTATAATTTGGGAATCTAGGGGGTATTTAGGGAGTAGGCAGGCACCATGTGTGGTGTCGGTGATTAACCTTTGTTACGGTCAGACTTTGCAGTCTGCTCCGGTATTCATGTATATTACCTACCTACGTGTTTGACTATTTGGTTTGTAGGTTAGTTCTTGTTTCTCCTGTTGGGACCGTATTGTATTGTAGCAGGGTATTCCATTAAATCAAACGTCCTTGGAGACTATTTGGTTTGTAGGTTAGTTCTTGTTTTTCCTGTTGGGACCGTATTGTATTGTAGCAGGGTATTCCATTAAATCAAACGTCCTTGGAGACTTGGTTTGTAGGTTAGTTCTTGTTTTTCCTGTTGGGACCGTATTGTATTGTAGCAGGGTATTCCATTAAATCAAACGTCCTTGGAGACTATTTGGTTTGTAGGTTAGTTCTTGTTTCTCCTGTTGGGACCGTATTGTATTGTAGCAGGGTATTCCATTAAATCAAACGTCCTTGGAGACTATTTGGTTTGTAGGTTAGTTCTTGTTTCTCCTGTTGGGACCGTATTGTATTGTAGCAGGGTATTCCAGTAAATCAAACGTCCTTGGAGACTATTTGGTTTGTAGGTTAGTTCTTGTTTCTCCTGTTGGGACCGTATTGTATTGTAGCAGGGTATTCCATTAAATCAAACGTCCTTGGAGACTATTTGGTTTGTAGGTTAGTTCTTGTTTCTCCTGTTGGGACCGTATTGTATTGTAGCAGGGTATTCCAGTAAATCAAACGTCCTTGGAGACTATTTGGTTTGTAGGTTAGTTCTTGTTTCTCCTGTTGGGACCGTATTGTATTGTAGCAGGGTATTCCAGTAAATCAAACGTCCTTGGAGACTATTTGGTTTGTAGGTTAGTTCTTGTTTCTCCTGTTGGGACCGTATTGTATTGTAGCAGGGTATTCCATTAAATCAAACGTCCTTGGAGACTATTTGGTTTGTAGGTTAGTTCTTGTTTCTCCTGTTGGGACCGTATTGTATTGTAGCAGGGTATTCCATTAAATCAAACGTCCTTGGAGACTATTTGGTTTGTAGGTTAGTTCTTGTTTCTCCTGTTGGGACCGTATTGTATTGTAGCAGGGTATTCCATTAAATCAAACGTCCTTGGAGACTATTTGGTTTGTAGGTTAGTTCTTGTTTCTCCTGTTGGGACCGTATTGTATTGTAGCAGGGTATTCCATTAAATCAAACGTCCTTGGAGACTATTTGGTTTGTAGGTTAGTTCTTGTTTCTCCTGTTGGGACCGTATTGTATTGTAGCAGGGTATTCCATTAAATCAAACGTCCTTGGAGACTATTTGGTTTGTAGGTTAGTTCTTGTTTCTCCTGTTGGGACCGTATTGTATTGTAGCAGGGTATTCCATTAAATCAAACGTCCTTGGAGACTATTTGGTTTGTAGGTTAGTTCTTGTTTCTCCTGTTGGGACCGTATTGTATTGTAGCAGGGTATTCCATTAAATCAAACGTCCTTGGAGACTATTTGGTTTGTAGGTTAGTTCTTGTTTTTCCTGTTGGGACCGTATTGTATTGTAGCAGGGTATTCCATTAAATCAAACGTCCTTGGAGACTATTTGGTTTGTAGGTTAGTTCTTGTTTCTCCTGTTGGGACCGTATTGTATTGTAGCAGGGTATTCCATTAAATCAAACGTCCTTGGAGACTATTTGGTTTGTAGGTTAGTTCTTGTTTCTCCTGTTGGGGCCGTATTGTATTGTAGCAGGGTATTCCATTAAATCAAACGTCCTTGGAGACTTTGTTTGTGTCCGTGCTATTGCTTCCACCAACCATCACCATTACAGATATGACAGAAAGGAATAAAGTCATTTACCATCCTCACTAACTTTCCATCTAAGTTGTCAATGCCAAGAGGTTTGTCATAATTGAGCGATAACCCCAAAAAAACACCTCTCCCACACTAACTTTACAAAATTCAAACTTACAATGCTTTTCTTTCCTTTTTCTGTATGAATATGATGGCTCACTGTTCGTTGTTGGCATTTCCTGCTTCTTTAAACCATTGATATTGGCTTCATAAGACGGCTTGATGGAAACGAGTCAATATTCAGGTCCCCAACAAAGTAGACCTCTCTGTTGACATCACATACACTATCAAGCATTTCACACACATTATTTAGATAATGACTGTTAGCACTTGGTGGCCTGTAGCAGAACAGGGCTGAATTAAAGAGGCTTTAGGCATTATCCCTTGTCAGTGATGACTTGAGTACGAGGAGAAAGTAAAGAGGACAGAGGGAGCACTGACATTATCCCTTGTCAGTGATGACTTGAGTACGAGGAGAAAGAAAAGAGGACTGAGAGGGAGCACTGACATCCGTTTGGAAAGGTATATAAAAGGTCCAATACAACACAGTATCTACAAGTTTACTGGAATGACCATCACCATGGTGACTGCTATCCAGGAGGTGGCAGGGGAGTGTGTGTGTGCGTGTGTGTGTGTAGTGTGTGTGTGTGTGTGTGCGTGTGCGTGTGTGTAGTGTGTAGTGTGTGTGTGTGTGTGTGTGTGTGTGTAGTGTGTGTGTGTGTGTGTGTGTGTTTGCCAGCTAACATGCACCCTCTCCTCCTCCACCTCTAAAACAAATTAATGTTATGTTGTAACATTTAATTATTATAGTACTATTATTGTATTACTAATACTAACACGTATGTGAAAACCAATAAACAATTATATATAAACAGCTTACAGGCATGCATGCGTGTGTGTTCATACTTGCGCATGTGAGCGTGCATGCGTGTGTGTGGTTTGAAATGAGGCCAAGAGTAGCACTCAGATGTGAGCAGGCCGTGCCGTGAAGAGTGTGGAGCTCCCAAAGGGGGTTGCCAGATTGGCCTTTGTTTATCATTTTAATTACAGCTCATCACAGATCTCTTCAACTGGCAAATCCTATTATAAAGACACATACATTTGAAGAGATGCCAAGATATTGCTTTCAGGCAGCTGATCTGAGCTTGAAGCAACAGGATAGATTCTTTGAAAGAGAGATTAAAGAAATGCATAAATCAAATCAAATTTTATTTGTCATGTTCGCTGAATACAACAGGTGTAGACCTTACAGTGAAATGCTTACTAACAAGCCCTTAACCAACAATACAACAGGTGTAGACCTTACAGTGAAATGCTTACTAACAAGCCCTTAACCAACAATACAACAGGTGTAGACCTTACAGTGAAATGCTGACTAACAAGCCCTTAACCAACAATACAACAGGTGTAGACCTTACAGTGAAATGCTGACTAACAAGCCCTTAACCAACAATACAACAGGTGTAGACCTTACAGTGAAATGCTTACTAACAAGCCCTTAACCAACAATACAACAGGTGTAGACCTTACAGTGAAATGCTTACTAACAAGACCTTAACCAACAATACAACAGGTGTAGACCTTACAGTGAAATGCTGACTAACAAGCCCTTAACCAACAATACAACAGGTGTAGACCTTACAGTGAAATGCTTACTAACAAGACCTTAACCAACAATACAACAGGTGTAGACCTTACAGTGAAATGCTTACTAACAAGACCTTAACCAACAATACAACAGGTGTAGACCTTACAGTGAAATGCTGACTAACAAGCCCTTAACCAACAATACAACAGGTGTAGACCTTACAGTGAAATGCTTACTAACAAGCCCTTAACCAGCAATACAACAGGTGTAGACCTTACAGTGAAATGCTTACTAACAAGCCCTTAACCAACAATACAACAGGTGTAGACCTTACAGTGAAATGCTGACTAACAAGCCCTTAACCAACAATACAACTGGTGTAGACCTTACAGTGAAATGCTTACTAACAAGCCCTTAACCAACAATACAACAGGTGTAGACCTTACAGTGAAATGCTTACTAACAAGCCCTTAACCAACAATACAACAGGTGTAGACCTTACAGTGAAATGCTTACTTACAAGCCCTTAACCAACAATACAGCAGGTGTAGACCTATACAGGTGGTACCGGTACAGAGTCAATGTGAGGAGGCTATATACAGGTGGTACCAATACAGAGTCAATGTGAGGAGGCTATATACAGGTGGTACCGGTACAGAGTCAATGTGAGGAGGCTATATACAGGGGTACCAGTACAGAGTCAATGTGAAGAGGCTATATACAGGGGTACCAGTACAGAGTCAATGTGAGGAGGCTATATACAGGTTGCACCGGTACAGAGTCAATGTGAGGAGGCTATATACAGGTGGTACCAGTACAGAGTCAATGTGAGGAGGCTATATACAGGGGTACCGGTACAGAGTCAATGTGAGGAGGCTATATACAGGTGGTACCGGTACAGAGTCAATGTGAGGAGGCTATATACAGGTGGTACCAGTACAGAGTCAATGTGCAGGGGCTCCGGTTAGTCGGGCTAATTGAGGTAATATGTACACTACTGTTCAAAAGTTTGGGGTCACTTAGAAATGTCCTTGTTTTTGAAAGAAAAGCTAATTTTTTGTCCATTCAAATAACATCAAATTGATCAGAAACACAGTGTAGACATTGTTAATGTTGTAAATGACTATTGTAGCTGGAAACTGAAGATTTTTCATGGAATATCTACATAGGCGTACAGAGGCCCATTATCAGCAACCATCACTCCTGTGTTCCAATGGCACGTTGTGTTAGCTAATCCAATTTTATCATTTTAAAAGGCTAATTGATCATTAGAAAACCCTTTTGCAATAATGTTAGCACAGCTGAAAACTGTTGTGCTGATTAAAGAAGCAATAAAACTGGTCTTCTTTAGACTAGTTGAGTATCTGGAGCATCAGCATATGTGGGTTTGATTACAGGCTCAAAATGTCCAGAAACAAAGAACTTTCTTCTGAAACTCGTCAGTCTATTAATGTTCTGAGAAATGAAGGCTATTCTATGCGAGAAATTGCCAAGAAACTGAAGATCTCGTACAACTCTGTGTACTACTCCCTTCACAGAACAGCGCAAACTGGCTCTAACCAGAATAGAAAGAGGAGTGGGAGGCCCCGGTGCACAAAGCAAGAGGACAAGTACATTAGAGTGTCTAGTTTGAGAAACAGACGCCTCACAAGTCCTCAACTGGCAGCTTCATTAAATAGTACCCGCAAAACACCAGTCTCAACGTCAACAGTGAAGAGGCGACTCCGGGATGCTGGCCTTCAATGCATAACACTTTTTTCAAATCTTCCTCTGTCCAGCGTCTGTGTTCTTTTGCCCATCTTAATCTTTTCTTTTTATTGTCCAGTCTGAGATATGTCTTTTTCTTTGCAACTCTGCCTAGAAGGCCAGCTTCCCGGAGTCGTCTCTTCACTGTTGACGTTGAGACTGGTGTTCCTTTTGTCCAGGTGCGTTTGGAGGGCAATAGAGATTGCATCAACTGTGGATCTGTTTGAGCGTTATGCAAATTGGAGTGGGTCTAGGGTTTCTGGGATAACGGTGTTAATATGAGCCATGACCAGCCTTTCAAAGCACTTCATGGCTACAGATTTGAGTGCGACGGGTCTGTAGTCATTTAGGCAGGTTACCTTAGTGTTCTTGGGCACAGGAACTATGGTGGTCTGCTTGAAACATGTTGGTATTACAGAGTCAACCAGGGACATGTTGAAAATGTCAGTGAAGACACTTGCTAGTTGGTCAGCGCATGCTCGGACTACACGTCCTGGTAATCTGTCTGGCCCTGTGGCCTTACTCACATTGGCTAGAGAGAGCGTGATCACACAGTCGTCTGGAACAGCTGATGCTCTCATGCATGCCTCGTGTGGCTCGTCTGGTAGGCTCGTTTCACTGGGCAGCTCGTGGCTGTGCTTCCCTTTGTAGTCTGTAATAGTTTGCAGGCCCTGCCACATCCGACGAGCGTTGGAGCCGGTGTAGTACGATTAAATCTTAGTCCTGTATTGGCACTTTGCCTGTTTGATGGTTCGTCTGAAGGCGTAACGGGATTTCTTATAAGCGTCCGGGTTAGAGTCCCGCTCCTTGAAGGCAGAAGCTCTACCCTTTAGCTCAGTGCGGATGTTGCCTATAATCCACGGTTTCTGGTTGGGGTATGTACGTACAGTCACTGTGGGGACGACGTCATCAATGCACTTATTGATGAAGCCAGTGACTGATGTGGTGTACTCCTCCTCCTCAGAAGAATCCCGGAACATATTCCAGTCTGTGCTACAAAACAGTCCTGTAGCTTAGCATCTGCTTCATTTGACCACTTCTTTATTGACCAAGTCACTGGTGCTTCCTGATTTAGTTTTTGAATGTAAGCAGGAATCAGGAGGATGGAATTATGGTCAGATTTTGTGTGGGGTAAAGGTGGTCTAGAGTTTTCTTCCCTCTGGTTGCACATTTAACATGCTGATAAAAATTCGGTAAGACTGATTTAAGTTTCCCTGCATTAAAGTCCCCAGCCACTAGGAGCGCCGCCTCTGGATGGGCGTTTTCCTGTTTGCTTATTGCCTTATACAGCTGACTGAGTGAGGTCTTAGTGCCAGCATCCGTCTGTGGTGGTAAATAAACAGCTATGAAAAATATAGATAAAAACTCTCTTGGTAAATAGTGTGGTTTACAGCTTATCATGAGATACTCTACTTCAGGAGAGCAAAATCTAGAGACTTCCTTAGATTTCGTGCACCAGCTGTTGTTTACAAATATACACAGCCCGCCACCCCTCGTCTTACCATTGTCTGCTGTTCTATCTAGCCAGTGCAGCGTATATCCCGTCAGCTGAACGTTATCCATGTCGTAGTTCAGCCACGACTCGGTGAAACATAAGATATTACAGTATTTAATGTCCCGTTGGATATTTGTGATTTATTGTCCAATGATTGTATGTTAATAGTAATACTGATGGTAAAGGCAGATTACCCACTCGCCGTCGGCAGATCCTTACAAGGCACCCCGACCTCCGTCCCCGATACCTCCGTCTCTTTCTCCTGGCAATGACGAGGATTTGGGCCTTGTCGGGTGTCTGAAGTACATCCTCCGAGTCAGGCTCATTGACATTTTTTTAAAGAAAAATGAAACATTGTCCAGTCCGAGGTGAGTAATCACTGTCCTGATATCCAGAAGCTCTATTAGTTTATAATAGATGGTGACAGAAACATTATGTACAAAATAAGTTACAAATAACGAGAAAAAACACACATAATAGCACAACTGGTTAGGAGCCTATAGAACGGCTGCCTTTACCTCCGGCGCCATTTCTCGCATAATATATGAAATTAATGTACACGTGTGCGTATGTGTGCCAGGCACGTAACTTGTGGGGGGGACGGGGGGTCATGACCCTCGCAATATTATAAACAGGTTATTAATTTCCACGTTTTCATACATTCTTAGAATGTTTGGGAATTAAGGAATTTGTGAAAACTCTATAGCGACATTGTGTAGGAAAGCAGCCTGGAGCTACAGCAGGCCTTTATACAAACAAGACATTTGCCACACGGGCCTGCCATCATTCACTTTGACCTGGACTGTGTGTTTACAGGCAGTTACACTCTTTCGGCAAAAGCCACAAAATACACCTGAATGGATTTCTGCACATATGTAAAGATCACGGGAGTCAACAACAACAACAAGTTGGTGCAGTTGCATAAACTTGGAATTTCATATGTTTTACTGATATTATGATTGTCTGTTTGTTTCATATCTGCAAAGTAGTTAAAACGCTGTCAGTTCCACTTTAAACTTTAGGTCACCGGTTACTTTGTGTGCTAAACGTGAAATGCTTTT
>CM042421.1:22434021-22454021 GCA_023634145.1 Thymallus thymallus | reverse complement strand
CGTTCACGAACCAAAAATATCACATTTGGACTCATCAGACCAAAGGACAAATGTCCACCGGTCTAATGTCCATTGCTCGTGTTTCTTGGCCCAAGCAAGTCTCTTCTTCTTATTGGTGTCCTTTAGTAGTGGTTTCTTTGCAGCTATTCAACCATGAAGGCCTGATTCACACAGTCTCCTCTGAACAGTTGATGATGAGATGTGTCTGTTATTTGAACTCTGTGAAGCATTTATTTGGGCTGTAATCTGAATCTGGTAACTCTAATGAACTTATCCTCTGCAGTAGAGGTAACTCTGGGTCTTCCTTTCCTGTGGCGGTCTTCATGAGAGCCAGTTTCATCATAGCTCTTGATGGTTTTTGTGACTTTAAGCATTTGCTCTAGCCTGCCTGGGTTACAAATTTGTCAGTTTTAGGACTATTTTATTGGTTCCATTGCGCAAAGCAAACTCAATCAAGCCTAGATAAAAGTATTTGAAAATACTTAAAATAGTATTAGAACCCAGGTCTGATTTCCACTCCAGCTCCGTGAGTGAGTGAGTGAGTGAGTGAGTGAGTGCCTGCCTGCTTGCCTGCTTGCCTGCCTCTCACATGTTAACACAGTAAAGGTTCATCTTCTCCAGTGGATTTCCCCAGTGCTGGCTAAACAGCCTCTAAAGCCGCCAAGTGTGTCATTCGCAGCCTGAGATGATTGATTCCACCCTGTTTTTATGTCTGATTGAGGACGGGGGTAGGAGAGCGAGAGGGAGTGGGAGTGGGAAAGAGAGAGGGGGGGATAGGGAGAGAGAATTATGTTGTATCCAGCGTGAAAATCTGTGAAATTGGTGTAAACAATTCCAGAATGGAGGACCAGTGAGAAAAGCCTTGTGACTAAGAGTTTGTGTGATGTGCATGTGTGTGTGTACTAGGGTCCCTGGTTGTGTGTGTGTGTGTGTGTACTAGGGTCCCTGGTTGTGTGTGTGTACTAGGGTCCCTGGTTGTGTGTGTGTGTGTGTGTACTAGGGTCCCTGGTTGTGTGTGTGTACTAGGGTCCCTGGTTGTGTGTGTGTACTAGGGTCCCTGGTTGTGTGTGTGTACTAGGGTCCCTGGTTGTGTGTGTGTGTGTGTGTGTACTAGGGTCCCTGGTTGTGTGTGTGTACTAGGGTCCCTGGTTGTGTGTGTGTACTAGGGTCCCTGGTTGTGTGTGTGTGTGTGTGTACTAGGGTCCCTGGTTGTATGTGTGTACTAGGGTCCCTGGTTGTGTGTGTGTACTAGGGTCCCTTTGAGCTATATTATAGTGTTACTATGGTACTGACACCAAACACGACAGGCAGTGGACCAGGGATATGATCTATATTATAGTGTTACTATGGTACTGACACCAAACACGACAGGCAGTGGACATGATCTATATTATAGTGTTACTATGGTACTGACACCAAACACGACAGGCAGTGGACCAGGGATATGAGCTATATTATAGTGTTACTATGGTACTGACACCAAACACGACAGGCAGTGGACCATGGGATATGATCTATATTATAGTGTTACTATGCTACTGACACCAAACACGACAGGCAGTGGACCAGGGGATATGAGCTATATTATAGTGTTACTATGGTACTGACACCAAACACGACAGTCAGTGGACCAGGGATATGATCTATATTATAGTGTTACTATGGTACTGACACCAAACACGACAGGCAGTGGACCAAGGATATGATCTACATTATAGTGTTACTATGGTACTGACACCAAACACGACAGACAGTGGACCAGGGGATATGAGCTATATTATAGTGTTACTATGGTACTGACACCAAACACTACAGGCAGTGGACCAGGGATATGAGCTATATTATAGTGTTACTATGGTACTGACACCAAACACGACAGACAGTGGACCAGGGATATGATCTATATTATAGTGTTACTATGGTACTGACACCAAACACGACAGGCAGTGGACCAGGGATATGATCTATATTATAGTGTTACTATGGTACTGACACCAAACATGACAGGCAGTGGACCAGGGATATGATCTATATTATAGTGTTACTATGGTACTGACACCAAACACGACTAGCAGTGGACCAGGGATATGATCTATATTATAGTGTTACTATGGTACTGACACCAAACACGACAGGCAGTGGACATGATCTATATTATAGTGTTACTATGGTACTGACACCAAACACGACAGGCAGTGGACATGATCTATATTATAGTGTTACTATGGTACTGACACCAAACACGACAGGCAGTGGACCAGGGATATGAGCTATATTATAGTGTTACTATGGTACTGACACCAAACACGACAGGCAGTGGACCATGGGATATGATCTATATTATAGTGTTACTATGCTACTGACACCAAACACGACAGGCAGTGGACCAGGGGATATGAGCTATATTATAGTGTTACTATGGTACTGACACCAAACACGACAGTCAGTGGACCAGGGATATGATCTATATTATAGTGTTACTATGGTACTGACACCAAACACGACAGGCAGTGGACCAGGGATATGAGCTATATTATAGTGTTACTATGGTACTGACACCAAACACGACAGGCAGTGGAACAGGGGATATGAGCTATATTATAGTGTTACTATGGTACTGACACCAAACACGACAGGCAGTGGACCAGGGATATGAGCTATATTATAGTGTTACTATGGTACTGACAACAAACACGACAGACAGTGGACCAGGGATATGATCTATATTATAGTGTTACTATGGTACTGACACCAAACACGACAGGCAGTGGACATGGGATATGATCTATATTATAGTGTTACTATGGTACTGACACCAAACACGACAGACAGTGGACCAGGGATATGATCTATATTATAGTGATACTATGGTACTGACACCAAACACGACCGGCAGTGGACATGATCTATATTATAGTGTTACTATGGTACTGACACCAAACACGACAGACAGTGGACCAGGGGATATGAGCTATATTATAGTGTTACTATGGTACTGACACCAAACACGACAGACAGTGGACCAGGGATATGAGCTATATTATAGTGTTACTATGGTACTGACACCAAACACGACAGGCAGTGGACCAGGGATATGATCTATATTATAGTGTTACTATGGTACTGACACCAAACACGACAGACAGTGGACCAGGGATATGATCTATATTATAGTGTTACTATGGTACTGACACCAAACACGACAGGCAGTGGACCAGGGATATGAGCTATATTATAGTGTTACTATGGTACTGACACCAAACACGACAGACAGTGGACCAGGGATATGAGCTATATTATAGTGTTACTATGGTACTGACACCAAACACGACAGACAGTGGACCAGGGATATGATTTATATTATAGTGTTACTATGGTACTGACACCAAACACGACAGACAGTGGACCAGGGATATGATCTACATTATAGTGTTACTATGGTACTGACACCAAACACGACAGGCAGTGGACCAGGGGATATGAGCTATATTATAGTGTTACTATGGTACTGACACCAAACACTACAGGCAGTGGACCAGGGATATGAGCTATATTATAGTGTTACTATGGTACTGACACCAAACACGACAGACAGTGGACCAGGGATATGATCTATATTATAGTGTTACTATGGTACTGACACCAAACACGACAGGCAGTGGACCAGGGATATGATCTATATTATAGTGTTACTATGGTACTGACACCAAACATGACAGGCAGTGGACCAGGGATATGATCTATATTATAGTGTTACTATGGTACTGACACCAAACACGACAGGCAGTGGACCAGGGATATGATCTATATTATAGTGTTACTATGGTACTGACACCAAACATGACAGGCAGTGGACCAGGGATATGAGCTATATTATAGTGTTACTATGGTACTGACACCAAACACGACAGGCAGTGGACCAGGGATATGAGCTATATTATAGTGTTACTATGGTACTGACACCAAACACGACAGGCAGTGGACCAGGGGATATGAGCTATATTATAGTGTTACTATGGTACTGACACCAAACACGACAGGCAGTGGACCAGGGATATGATCTATATTATAGTGTTACTATGGTACTGACACCAAACACGACAGGCAGTGGACCAGGGATATGAGCTATATTATAGTGTTACTATGGTACTGACACCAAACACGACAGGCAGTGGACCAGGGATATGATCTATATTATAGTGTTACTATGGTACTGACACCAAACACGACAGACAGTGGACCAGGGATATGAGCTATATTATAGTGTTACTATGGTACTGACACCAAACACGACAGACAGTGGACCAGGGATATGAGCTATATTATAGTGTTACTATGGTACTGACACCAAACACGACAGGCAGTGGACCAGGGATATGATCTATATTATAGTGTTACTATGGTACTGACACCAAACACGACAGACAGTGGACCAGGGATATGAGCTATATTATAGTGTTACTATGGTACTGACACCAAACACGACAGACAGTGGACATGGGATATGATCTATATTATAGTGTTACTATGGTACTGACACCAAACACGACAGACAGTGGACCAGGGATATGAGCTATATTATAGTGTTACTATGGTACTGACACCAAACACGACAGACAGTGGACCAGGGATATGAGCTATATTATAGTGTTACTATGGTACTGACACCAAACATGACAGGCAGTGGACCAGGGGATATTATCTATATTATAGTGTTACTATGGTACTGACACCAAACACTACAGGCAGTGGACATGGGATATGATCTATATTATAGTGTTACTATGGTACTGACACCAAACACGACAGACAGTGGACATGATCTATATTATAGTGTTACTATGGTACTGACACCAAACACGACAGACAGTGGACCAGGGATATGATCTATATTATAGTGTTACTATGGTACTGACACCAAACACGACAGACAGTGGACATGATCTATATTATAGTGTTACTATGGTACTGACACCAAACACGACAGGCAGTGGACATGATCTATATTATAGTGTTACTATGGTACTGACACCAAACACGACAGGCAGTGGACCAGGGATATGAGCTATATTATAGTGTTACTATGGTACTGACACCAAACACGACAGACAGTGGACATGGGATATGATCTATATTATAGTGTTACTATGGTACTGACACCAAACACGACAGACAGTGGACATGGGATATGATCTATATTATAGTGTTACTATGGTACTGACACCAAACACGACAGACAGTGGACATGGGATATGATCTATATTATAGTGTTACTATGGTACTGACACCAAACACGACAGACAGTGGACATGGGATATGATCTATATTATAGTGTTACTATGGTACTGACACCAAACACTACAGACAGTGGACATGGGATATGAGCTATATTATAGTGTTACTATGGTACTGACACCAAACACGACAGACAGTGGACCAGGGATATGAGCTATATTATAGTGTTACTATGGTACTGACACCAAACACGACAGGCAGTGGACCAAGGATATGATCTACATTATAGTGTTACTATGGTACTGACACCAAACACGACAGACAGTGGACCAAGGATATGATCTATATTATAGTGTTACTATGGTACTGACACCAAACACGACAGACAGTGGACATGGGATATGATCTATATTATAGTGTTACTATGGTACTGACACCAAACACGACAGACAGTGGACATGGGATATGAGCTATATTATAGTGTTACTATGGTACTGACACCAAACACGACAGACAGTGGACCAGGGATATGATCTATATTATAGTGTTACTATGGTACTGACACCAAACACGACAGACAGTGGACCAGGGATATGATCTATATTATAGTGTTACTATGGTACTGACACCAAACACGACAGACAGTGGACCAGGGATATGATCTATATTATAGTGTTACTATGGTACTGACACCAAACACGACAGGCAGTGGACCAAGGATATGATCTACATTATAGTGTTACTATGGTACTGACACCAAACACGACAGACAGTGGACCAGGGATATGATCTATATTATAGTGTTACTATGGTACTGACACCAAACACGACAGACAGTGGACCAGGGATATGAGCTATATTATAGTGTTACTATGGTACTGACACCAAACACGACAGACAGTGGACCAGGGATATGATCTATATTATAGTGTTACTATGGTACTGACACCAAACACGACAGACAGTGGACCAGGGATATGATCTATATTATAGTGATACTATGGTACTGACACCAAACACGACAGACAGTGGACATGGGATATGATCTATATTATAGTGTTACTATGGTACTGACACCAAACACGACAGACAGTGGACATGGGATATGATCTATATTATAGTGTTACTATGGTACTGACACCAAACACGACAGACAGTGGACCAGGGATATGATCTATATGATAGTGTTACTATGGTACTGACACCAAACACGACAGACAGTGGACCAGGGATATGATCTATATTATAGTGATACTATGGTACTGACACCAAACACGACAGGCAGTGGACCAGGGATATGAGCTATATTATAGTGTTACTATGGTACTGACACCAAACACGACAGACAGTGGACCATGGGATATGATCTATATTATAGTGTTACTATGGTACTGACACCAAACACGACAGACAGTGGACCAGGGATATGATCTATATTATAGTGATACTATGGTACTGACACCAAACACGACAGACAGTGGACATGGGATATGATCTATATTATAGTGTTACTATGGTACTGACACCAAACACGACAGACAGTGGACATGGGATATGATCTATATTATAGTGTTACTATGGTACTGACACCAAACACGACAGACAGTGGACCAGGGATATGATCTATATTATAGTGTTACTATGGTACTGACACCAAACACGACAGACAGTGGACCAGGGATATGATCTATATTATAGTGTTACTATGGTACTGACACCAAACACGACAGGCAGTGGACATGGGATATGAGCTATATTATAGTGTTACTATGGTACTGACACCAAACACGACAGGCAGTGGACCAGGGATATGATCTATATTATAGTGTTACTATGGTACTGACACCAAACACGACAGACAGTGGACCAGGGATATGATCTATATTATAGTGTTACTATGGTACTGACACCAAACACGACAGGCAGTGGACCAGGGATATGATCTATATTATAGTGTTACTATGGTACTGACACCAAACACGACAGGCAGTGGACCAGGGATATGAGCTATATTATAGTGTTACTATGGTACTGACACCAAACACGACAGACAGTGGACCAGGGATATGATCTATATTATAGTGTTACTATGGTACTGACACCAAACACGACAGACAGTGGACCAGGGATATGAGCTATATTATAGTGTTACTATGGTACTGACACCAAACACTACAGACAGTGGACATGGGATATGATCTATATTATAGTGTTACTATGGTACTGACACCAAACACGACAGACAGTGGACCAGGGATATGATCTATATTATAGTGTTACTATGGTACTGACACCAAACATGACAGACAGTGGACATGATCTATATTATAGTGTTACTATGGTACTGACACCAAACACGACAGACAGTGGACCAGGGATATGATCTATATTATAGTGTTACTATGGTACTGACACCAAACACGACAGACAGTGGACATGGGATATGATCTATATTATAGTGTTACTATGGTACTGACACCAAACACGACAGGCAGTGGACCAGGGATATGAGCTATATTATAGTGTTACTATGGTACTGACACCAAACACGACAGACAGTGGACATGGGATATGATCTATATTATAGTGTTACTATGGTACTGACACCAAACACTACAGACAGTGGACATGGGATATGATCTATATTATAGTGTTACTATGGTACTGACACCAAACACGACAGACAGTGGACCAGGGATATGATCTATATTATAGTGTTACTATGGTACTGACACCAAACATGACAGACAGTGGACATGGGATATGAGCTTGCAGTTATTTTCCATGACTGCATAGTATTGATGGCAAATGTGATTGGCCCACATCACAGTGACCACTCCCCCTCTTATCCTTTCACCATGGTAAATATGACACACTATGTGCACATTGTCAGAATACTAAACCAACATATTAGTCAGGTGGTGATAAACCCAGATATGCATGAGACCTGCCATGTGCCAACATATGAAGCCTGTCCAGATAACAGAAAAGGTCCCTTAAGGATTAACATGTAATCACGTGTTCTCATGTTCTCAGTGTTTGTGTTTCTCTAATAACCAGACCATGTGATTTCCCTGCTGTGGGGAACGACTGCCGAAGCAAACCAGTAGAAAACAAAGGGTGAAATGTGACTGAGATAAGAGAGGACAGGGGAATACATGCTGTATGAACCTAGTCAATCCTAGTATGAAATGATAGACAGGGGAATACATGCTGTATGAACCTAGTCAATCCTAGTATGAAATGATAGGAATAACATCAGCATTTTGCTAATAGCAGGCTGAGCTTATGGTGATCATTAGGTAAGATAATGCTAGCACTATGTAGGATAATAGTGGGATAATGCTTTCAGTCCAGTGAGTCGAATGTAATCAGTGTCCTTTGAGACCATAATTAGAAATATTAGGTGGTTTAGAAAGGCAGTATCACACATCATGATTGGTATGGTGTTCTGGGTCCGGTCATTCCACACGCTCTAAAAACCTCTGGACACGCCCCCTCTAATGCCAACTCACTCTGACAATCACCATTCCTGTCCATTACTCAGCTAGAAATGCAGTTGGTTCCCATTTCCATGTGTTCAGTGTTTGAGGTAGCATGGGGCATCCCAAGGTCATTTCCTGTTGTTGTGCGTACCTGGACAGGTGTCAATGGGGTCAGTCTCTGGACAGGTGTCAATGGGGTCAGTCTCTGGACAGGTGTAAATGGGGTCAGTCTCTGGACAGGTGTCAATGGGGTCAGTCTCTGGACAGGTGTCAATGGGGTCAGTCTCTGGACAGGTGTCAAAGTACAGAACTCAAAGTCTTTGGGGGAGCTAGCAGACAGAGATACATGAGTGGAATAGAGTGGTGTGCAGAAGGGAGAAAGGGACCACATGAATGAGCAACTCCCAGAGCACGTGACAGGCACAGATGGGGACCTCGTGGTAAGACTGCAGCGGGTTATCGGCATCTTTTACTCTATATTATATAAACTCAGTCAGTCAGTCAGTCAGTCAGTCAGACAGACAGAGACAGAGACAGAGACAGAGACAGAGACAGACAGACAGACAGACAGACAGACAGACAGACACTTTATTGATCCTCGAGGGGAAATTTCTTTGTCAAGCAGCTACGAAAAAACACAGGGCAGATGCAAAATTCCAGAACGAAAATACACAAAAGACAGATACACGATACATGATACATAGAGCGGCAGTATGAAAAAGTATAAAAATACAAGAAGTCTGGAGTGCCAAAAGCTATAAAAAGACATGACATAGTATGGGTGGATGGCTGAATATGTACACTATACATTGTAACAGAGTGTTAGGTGAAAAAATATGATACAAATATTGCAAGTTGATATAGATAAATAAGGAGTATTTGCATGGTTAACTATACTATACAGGTCGATGGCAGAGAAATACTTAAATAGATAAATGTGCGTATGATATAAGTGAGGGTAATAATAGTTTACTTAATATACAGTCTGGTTAAATGAACAGGTAAGTGAATATTTGCATGGTTACATTAACTGTACAGTTAGGTATACAGTTATATTTACAGATAAGTGAATACTTGCATGGTTACACAAACTGTACAGGTAAATGACAGGAAGAGATACTTAAATAGCTAAATGTGTGTATAATATAATTTAGGGTAATAATAGTAATTCCCTTAAAATACAGTCCTTAGTGCGCAGGGTTTAATTCCAGACAACTGCACGTATTGCACATTCGATATACTAAAAGCAATGAAAAAACTGAAAGGATACTAATATGCGTTCCTGAGTGAATGACTATGTAAATTCAGTCCAAGAATTACTTACAAAATTGCACGTGATATGATATAACAACTGTACATGAATATGTATATACAGTCCTGAATGAATAAATAAGTCCTGAGTGAATGAGTGATTACAAACCAGAGTTACTCACATATGGATGCATAATTGTTAAACTAGGTCTTATCACCCCAACAGTTCCAGGTCTATGTTGCCGACGGCACGGCACCCCGGTGAGGCATTATATAGTCGGCAGGAAGGACCTCCTGTAGCGCTCTCTGGCACACCGTGGTGGGATCAGTCTGTGACTGCAGGTGTTCCTCTGCATCATAACCATGGCATGCAGAGGGTGGGTGACGTTGTCCATGATGGCTAGCAGTTTGGCCAGGATCCTTCTCTCCACCACCTCCTCTAGAGTGTCAAGGCTAATCCCCAGAACAGAGCTAGCCTTCCTGATCAGCTTATTTACCCGAGAAGCATCACTGGCCTTTATGTTGGCGCCCCAGCACACCACCACAGACTGGTAGAAGTCTGTACAGAGCCCAGGTGTTACCAGCCCACTCCCAGGAACTTGTATGACCCAACCATTTCCACATCCATCCCCTGTATAGGGACTGCAGTCAGTTGGGCCTTGGTTCTCCTGAAGTCCACCACCATCTCCTTTGTTTTGCTGATGTTGAGGTGAAGGTGGTTCTGCTCACACCACAACACAAAGTCACTGATTGTGCTTCTGTACTCCTCCTCCTGCCCAACCCTGATGCACCCTACAACAGTCATCCGAGAACTTCTGTAGGTGGCATGTTTCAGAGTTGTATATGAAGTCCGAGGTGTAGAGGGTCCCTCTTCTTCTCATTCAGCAGGGCCTTCAGGTCGCTGGTTACCCAGGGTTTATTATTTGGAAAACAGCGTACCTTCCTGGTGGGTACAGTGTTGTCTACACAAAAATTGATATAGTCCGTTATGCAGTCAGTCCATCAATGTCCTCCCCATGAGCCTCACAGAGCACATCCCAGTCTGTTGTTTCAAAGCAGTCCTGTAGGGCCTCATTCACCTCCAGGGACCATCTCCTAATGGTCCTAGTGGTCGCAGGCTGCTGTTGGACCAAAGGCTTGTAGAGTGGGGTGAGGTGGACAAGGTTGTGATCCGATCTACCGAGGGGAGGGAGTGCAGTGGAGTTGTATGCATCCTTCACATTAGCATATAACACGTCCAGAGTTTTATTATTCCTGGTTGGGCACTTCACAAACTGTTTGAACATGGGCAGTGTTGAAGAGAGAGATGCTTGGTTAAAATCCCCCGAAATGGCAAAGGCAGCACTGGGATGCGCTGTCTGTAACCTCGCGATAACAGAGTGGATGACGTCACACGCTGTGTTTGTGTCCGCGGAGGGCGGGATGTAAACAATAACAGCAATGGCCGCCGTGAATTCCCTCTGCAAATAGTAGGGTCTCAGGCTAATGGCTAACAGCTCAATGTCCGGGCTACAAAACTGTTCCTTAACAGTAATATGGCTCGGATAAAACCATCTGTTGTTAACTAATAAAGCCAGCCCCCCTACCTTACTCTTACTGGAAGAAGCGCTATCCCTGTCCGCTCTGTTGGTCTGGAAACCGCCGATAGTTACGTTCTCTATGGGGATGTTATCATCAAACACAATAGGCTAGCTTCCCGGTATTCTCTTTGTCTATGGACCAGACCCTCAAGCTCATCCACCTTGTTATGTAGCGATCTCACGTTGCCCATAATGATAGACGGTATAGCCGGCGTGTACTTACTCAGCTTTGCCTTACACTTCCGACCTGCCCTGCATCCACGCCGTCGCCTTTTCAACTCGTCCGGAATATCGAACTTTTCCCTGGGGTGCAGCAGCGCTGAGTGACCTAAATCCATTAGCTGGGCTCTGTTGTAAATAATTGAAGACTCGCGTGTACGTTCGGCACTGCTAAACGTAAAAAAAAGTGCCTCAGTGATAAAAAGGACCGCTAAAACCTTCGTAAAACAGTAGCACTCCATAATCCTGAACTATTATAGTTCAACTGTTGCAAAACAATTAAAATAAAAAATTTAATAAAAATCACGAAAAACTGACGAAAAACATACTAAAACATCAATTAACGCACAGACAATGGGAGCTGCTTAACAGACAATGGGAGCTGCTTAACAGACAATGGGAGCTGCTTAACAGACAATGGGAGCTGCTTAACAGACAATGGGAGCTGCTTAACAGACAATGGGAGCTGCTTAACAGACAATGGGAGCTGCTTAACAGACAATGGGAGCTGCTTAACAGACAATGGGAGCTGCTTAACAGACAATGGGAGCTGCTTAACAGACAATGGGAGCTGCTTAACAGACAATGGGAGGGGACAACAGATGAAAATAAGAGAATATCACTATAAAGAAGAACCAGGGTTTCTTGTTTGTCAACCAACACAGACTGATGGTGTTCAATTCACAGTGATGGCAATAGACAACGCATCACATGGAACTGACTGACTGACTGACTGACTGACTGACTGACTGACTGACTGACTGACTGAGAGAGTGAGTGAGTGAGAGAGTGTGTGTGCAGTTATGCTAAAACACACTGGCTACCCAGGGAGGTAACCCCACTATGAAATACTAAACACCGTCATTACAAAACAGAGATTAACTACTGTAGTAAGGGGGATGTTTTTTATTTAACCTTTATTTAACTAGGCAAGTCAGTTAAGAACAAATTATTATTTACAATGACGGCCTACACCAGCCAAACTCAGACGACGCTGGTTGTGGTACAGTCTGGATTTGAACCAGGTTGTCTGTAGTGACGCCTCTAACACTGAGATGCAGTGTCTTAGACCACTGAACCAGGTTGTCTGTAGTGACTCCTCTAGCACTGAGATGCAGTGTCTTAGACCACTGAACCAGGTTGTCTGTAGTGAAGCCTCTAGTACTGAGATGCAGTGTCTTAGACCACTGAACCAGGTTGTCTGTAGTGACTCCTCTAGCACTGAGATGCAGTGTCTTAGACCACTGAACCAGGTTGTCTGTAGTGACTCCTCTAGCACTGAGATGCAGGCAGTGTCTTAGACCACTGAACCAGGTTGTCTGTAGTGACTCCTTTAGCACTGAGACGCAGGCAGTGTCTTAGACCACTGAACCAGGTTGTCTGTAGTGACTCCTCTAGCACTGAGATGCAGTGTCTTAGACCACTGAACCAGGTTGTCTGTAGTGACTCCTCTAGCACTGAGATGCAGTGTCTTAGACCACTGAACCAGGTTGTCTGTAGTGACTCCTCTAGCACTGAGATGCAGTGTCTTAGACCACTGAACCAGGTTGTCTGTAGTGACTCCTCTAGTACTGAGATGCAGTGTCTTAGACCACTGAACCAGGTTGTCTGTAGTGACTCCTCTAGCACTGAGATGCAGTGTCTTAGACCACTGAACCAGGTTGTCTGTAGTGACTCCTCTAGCACTGAGATGCAGTGTCTTAGACCACTGAACCAGGTTGTCTGTAGTGACTCCTCTAGCACTGAGATGCAGTGTCTTAGACCACTGAACCAGGTTGTCTGTAGTGACTCCTCTAGCACTGAGATGCAGTGTCTTAGACCACTGAACCAGGTTGTCTGTAGTGACTCCTCTAGTACTGAGATGCAGTGTCTTAGACCACTGAACCAGGTTGTCTGTAGTGACTCCTCTAGTACTGAGATGCAGTGTCTTAGACCACTGAACCAGGTTGTCTGTAGTGACTCCTCTAGCACTGAGATGCAGTGTCTTAGACCACTGAACCAGGTTGTCTGTAGTGACTCCTCTAGCACTGAGATGCTGTGTCTTAGACCACTGAACCAGGTTGTCTGTAGTGACTCCTCTAGCACTGAGATGCAGTGTCTTAGACCACTGAACCAGGTTGTCTGTAGTGACTCCTCTAGCACTGAGATGCAGTGTCTTAGACCACTGAACCAGGTTGTCTGTAGTGACTCCTCTAGCACTGAGATGCAGTGCCTTAGACCACTGAACCAGGTTGTCTGTAGTGACTCCTCTAGCACTGAGATGCTGTGTCTTAGACCACTGAACCAGGTTGTCTGTAGTGACGCCTCTAGCACTGAGATGCAGTGTCTTAGACCACTGAACCAGGTTGTCTGTAGTGACTCCTCTAGCACTGAGATGCAGTGTCTTAGACCACTGAACCAGGTTGTCTGTAGTGACTCCTCTAGCACTGAGATGCAGTGTCTTAGACCACTGAACCAGGTTGTCTGTAGTGACTCCTCTAGCACTGAGATGCAGTGTCTTAGACCACTGCGCCACTTGGGAGCCCTTGGGTGTTAATGACAATAGGTTGAACCCCCAAAGCACACATATACCTGTGCACACACACACTAGGAAAGAAGAGAGGGACTTACATGTTTTGACAAGTTGGCACTTTTTGAGTCGACATCGTACCTGGAGATGAGAAGGGAAACACACACTGTTAGAAGGGAAACACACACTGTTAGAAGGGAAACACACACTGTTAGAAGGGAAACATCAGTACAGCTAGCAGCAGCAGGTGGTTTACAGAAGGATACACTGTTAGAAGGGAAACATCAGTACAGCTAGCAGCAGCAGGTGGTTTACAGAAGGATACACTGTTAGAAGGGAAACATCAGTACAGCTAGGAGCAGCAGGTGGTTTACAGAAGGATACACTGTTAGAAGGGAAACATCAGTACAGCTAGGAGCAGCAGGTGGTTTACAGAAGGATACACTGTTAGAAGGGAAACATCAGTACAGCTAGGAGCAGCAGGTGGTTTACAGAAGGATACACTGTTAGAAGGGAAACATCAGTACAGCTAGCAGCAGCAGGTGGTTTACAGAAGGATACACTGTTAGAAGGGAAACATCAGTACAGCTAGGAGCAGCAGGTGGTTTACAGAAGGATACACTGTTAGAAGGGAAACATCAGTACAGCTAGCAGCAGCAGGTGGTTTACAGAAGGATACACTGTTAGAAGGGAAACATCAGTACAGCTAGGAGCAGCAGGTGGTTTACAGAAGGATACACTGTTAGAAGGGAAAAAGTTTTAGAACACCTACTAATTCAAGGGTTTTTCTTTATTTTTACTATTTTTTCATTGTAGAATAATAGTGAAGTCATCACAACTATAAGAAAATACATATGGAATCATGTAGTAACCAAAAAAGTGTTAAACAAATCAAAATATGTTATATTTGAGATTCTTCAAATGGCCACCTTCTGCCTTGATGAAAGCTTTGCACACTCTTGGCATTCTCTGAACCAGCTTCACCTGAAATGCTTTTACAACAGCCTTGAAGGAGTTCCCACATATGCTTAGCACTTGTTGGCTGCTTTTCCTTCACTCTGCGGTCCAACTCATCCCAAACCATCTCAATTGGGTTGAGGTCGGGTGATCTGATGCAGCACTCCATCACAGTGTCACCAGAAAAGCACCATCACACCTCCTCCTCCATGCTTCACGGTGGGAACCACACATGCGGAGATCATCCGTTCACTCACACCGCGTCTCACAAAGACACAGCATTTAGAACCAAAAATCTCCAGACCAAAGGACATATTTCCACCGGTCTAATGTCCATTGCTCGTGTTTCTTGGCCCAAGCAAGTCTCTTCTTCTAATTGGTGTCCTTTAGTAGTGGTTTCTTTGCAGCAATTTGATACACACAGCCTCCTCTGAACAGTTGATGTTGAGATGTGTCTGTTACTTGAACTCTGTGAAGCATTTATTTGGGCTGCAATCTGAGGCTGGTAACTCTAATGAACTTATCCTCTGCAGCAGAGGTAACTCTGGGTCTTCCTTTCCTGTGGCGATCCTCATGAGAGCAAGTTTCATCATAGCTCTTGATGGTTTTTGTGACTGCACATGAAGGAACTTTCAAAGTTTTTGAAATGTTCCGCATTGACTGACCTTCATGTCTGAAAGTAATGATGGACTGTTGTTTCTCTTTGCTTATTTGAGCTGTTCTTGCCATAATATGGACTTGGTCTTTTACCAAATAGGGTTATCTTCTGTATACCAGCCCTACCTTGTCACAACACAACTGATTGGCTCAAACACATTAAGAAGGAAAGATATTCCACAAATTAAGTTTTAACAAATCACACCTTTTAATTGAAATGAATTCCAGGTGACTACCTCAGGAAGCTAGTTGAGAGAATGCCAAGAGTGTGCAAAGCTGTCATCAAGGCAAATGGTGGCTATTTGAAGAATCTCAAATATAAAATATATTTTAAATTGTTTAACACTTTTTTGGTTACTACATGATTCCATATGTGTTATTTCATAGTTTTGATGTCTTCACTTTTATTCTCAGAATGTAGAAAATAGTACAAATAAATAAAAACCCTTGAATGAGTCGGTGTTCTAAAATTTTGACTGGTTCTGTATAAAGCAATGATGTCACACAGTATTATTAAGTCTTCTTGTGCTTTTCAATCATTTTAGTATCCTGAAATCAAAGTGGGTATTAAAGTGTTTGTGTGTGTGCACTTGTGTTTGTATCCTTGTACCAATGCGGGTGTCTATCTGGGTCTGTGTGAGCCAGTTCGGGAGGGGGGGCCTTGTCCAACAGGGTTGCAATTAGCTGCAAATTCAGGGAACAATTCAAAGTAATTTCACAGTCCAGGTTATTTTACACAGCTACTAAAAACAGATGTCTATGTTTTAGGTAATATTTGAAAGCAATTTTATGGAGACTGAGCCTCCCGTAGCTGGGAGAAAAGCAGTGGTACAAAGACCCACTACTGTTGCCCCTGTGGTTTTCTGACAGAGAGAACCATTACATTTAATCAAAACAAAGCACCAGGATAAAGAACCAATGCTTGCCTGGTTAAAGCTCCAGCCTGCAGTGTTACCCCTACATGCTAAACCGTGGCTCAAATTCCCAAAAGGTCATGGCATGGAGCCTCCATTCATCTTGTTAGTCACTCAGATAGCATAAGAACAAGGCGTAGCCATGGCAACATGTGTATAATTGCAGGAAATGTTATTTTAAACAACATGTTCTCTCTGCCTCATGGCAAAATGAATAGAATTCCATGAAATTTGCTTTAAAACAGCAACATTTTGCCTCTGTGGTTTTCGAGGCCCCAAAGAAGGCCTCTAAAACCCTGCCATTGACCACGTGCACTAACTGCTATAGAACATAGAATCCATTTAAATACCACTGGAACAGCACCTCCCACTATCAGAGAACAGAAATAGACATCATTCTGTTGACAGAAAACAGTATGTGTGGCCTGTGTATTCAATCAGGCCAGTGTTTCATCCACTACCATCTCTGTCTATGTTGTCTCTACAGGACGGCCATCTCTGTCTATGTCTCTACAGGATGGCCATCTCTGTCTATGTTGTCTCTACAGGATGGCCATCTCTGTCTATGTTGTCTCTACAGGATGGCCATCTCTGTCTATGTTGTCTCTACAGGATGGCCATCTCTGTCTATGTTGTCTCTACAGGATGGCCATCTCTGTCTGTGTTGTCTCTACAGGACGGCCATCTCTGTCTATGTTGTCTCTACAGGATGGCCATCTCTGTCTATGTTGTCTCTACAGGATGGCCATCTCTGTCTATGTCTCTACAGGATGGCCATCTCTGTCTATGTCTCCTCTACAGGATGGCCATCTCTGTCTGTGTTGTCTCTACAGGACGGCCATCTCTGTCTATGTCTCTACAGGACGGCCATCTCTGTCTATGTTGTCTCTACAGGATGGCCATCTCTGTCTGTGTTGTCTCTACAGGATGGCCATCTCTGTCTATGTTGTCTCTACAGGATGGCCATCTCTGTCTGTGTCTCTACAGGATGGCCATCTCTGTCTATGTCTCCTCTACAGGATGGCCATCTCTGTCTATGTTGTCTCTACAGGATGGCCATCTCTGTCTATGTTGTCTCTACAGGATGGCCATCTCTGTCTATGTTGTCTCTACAGGATGGCCATCTCTGTCTATGTCTCCTCTACAGGATGGCCATCTCTGTCTGTGTTGTCTCTACAGGATGGCCATCTCTGTCTGTGTTGTCTCTACAGGACGGCCATCTCTGTCTATGTCTCTACAGGACGGCCATCTCTGTCTATGTTGTCTCTACAGGATGGCCATCTCTGTCTATGTTGTCTCTACAGGACGGCCATCTCTGTCTATGTCTCTACAGGACGGCCATCTCTGTCTATGTCTCTACAGGACGGCCATCTCTGTCTATGTCTCTACAGGACGGCCATCTCTGTCTATGTCTCTACAGGACGGCCATCTCTGTCTATGTCTCTACAGGATGGCCATCTCTGTCTGTGTTGTCTCTACAGGATGGCCATCTCTGTCTATGTTGTCTCTACAGGATGGCCATCTCTGTCTATGTTGTCTCTACAGGATGGCCATCTCTGTCTATGTCTCTACAGGATGGCCATCTCTGTCTATGTCTCTACACACATCAAACAACCAGTAGGCTCTGATTCCGTTGATGGGAGATGAGAGGGAATATCGCTCTCTGTGTGATACTCGTGGGTCTCTGGGCTTTAGTCTTGTGCCAGCCTCTCAACACACACACAAGCCGCACATGGACATGCACGGACACACACACTCTCCCCGTCTAGAAAACAGGACAGGTTATGTGGCATACTGCCACTGTCAGTGAGATGGGATGGTGTATTTGTCAGAATGAGCTCTGGGATGTTTGTTAGGTAACTCATGTTCTATTCCATTGAAACAGATCACTTATATTCATCAAAACATTATTTCCTGAGGCACACAGCACAAAGGCATGTGTTTTGTATTTATTCAGCCTCCAAAACAACTGCCCCATAACACCCTAACACACACACACAAACACACACTACCAGGTCTGTCCATGTACAGTATGCAGAAAAACATTAAAAGATTTAAGATATCTTTGGAACATAATTGGCCTAAATAAAAAGCCTGAATTAAAACAAAATCAGAGAGCCTACAATTATAGTGAGTTTATACAGTGGGGAGAACAAGTATTTGATACACTGCCGATTTTGCAGGTTTTCCCACTTACAAAGCATGTAGAAGTCTGTAATTTTTATCATAGGTACTCTTCAACTGTGAGTGACGGAATCTAAAACAAAAATCCAGAAAATCACATTGTATGATTTTTAAATAATTAATTAGCATTTTATTGCATGACATAAGTATTTGATCACCTACCAACCAGTAAGAATTCCGGCTCTCACAGACCTGTTAGTTTTTCTTTAAGAAGCCCTCCTGTTCTCCACTCATTACCTGTATTAACTGCACCTGTTTGAACTCATTACATGTATAAAAGACACCTGTCCACACACTCAAACAGACTCCAACCTCTCCACAATGGCCAAGACCAGAGAGCTGTGTAAGGACATCAGGGATAAAATTGTAGACCTGCAAAATGCTGGGATGGGCTACAGGACAATAGGCAAGCAGCTTGGTGAGAAGGCAACAACTTTTGGCGCAATTATTATAAAATGGAAGAAGTTCAAGATGACGGTCAATCTCCCTCGGTCTGGGGCAACATGCAAGATCTCACCTCGTGGGGCATCAATGATCATGAGGAAGGTGAGGGATCAGCCCAGAACTACACGGCAGGACCTGGTCAATGACCTGAAGAGAGCTGGGACCACAGTCTCAAAGAAAACCCATTAGTAACACACTACGCCGTCATGGATTAAAATCCTGCAGCGCACGCAAGGTCCCCCTGCTCAAGCCAGCGCATGTCCAGGCCCGTCTGAAGTTTGCCAATGACCATCTGGATGATCCAGAGGAGGAATGGGAGAAGGTCATGTGGTCTGATGAGACAAAAATTTAGCTTTTTGGTCTAAACTCCACTCGCTGTGTTTGGAGGAAGAAGAAGGATGAGTACAACCCCAAGAACACCATCCCAACCGTGAAGCATGGAGGTGGAAACATCATTCATTGGGGATGCTTTTCTGCAAAGGGGACAGGACGACTGCTCCGTATTGAGGGAAGGATGGATGGGGCCATGTATCGCGAGATCTTGGCCAACAACCTCCTTCCCTCA
>CM042421.1:22159021-22429021 GCA_023634145.1 Thymallus thymallus | reverse complement strand
TAGCAGGGCAGAAATGTGAAGAACTGACTTGTCAGAAAGGTGGCATCCTATGACGGTGCCACGTTGAAAGTCACTGAGCTCTTCAGTAAGGCCATTCTACTGCCAATGTTTGACTATGGAGATTGCATGGCTGTGTGGTCGATTCAGTTAGCTGTGTGTTCAGTTAGCTGTGTGTTCAGTTAGCTGTGTGTTCAGTTAGCTGTGTGTTCAGTTAGCTGTGTGTTCAGTTAGCTGTGTCGCTCTCAGTAAAGGAATGTGTCTTTTACTGTATTAATTCACAGGTCCTAGTTGGTCTTTCAGTTGTCATGACGATGGGCGCTGACACACATCAAATCACATATTATTGGTCACATACACGTGGTTAGCAGATGTTATTGCAGGTGTATCAAAATGCTTGTGCTTCTAGCTCCGACAGTGCAGTAATATCTAACACCTACACAATACACACAAACACTTTGACAGGACACTAGGCAGGGACACCAATCCGTACTGACAATGCACACTGTAGATACAGTCCTTTAAACACTACACACAGAGAGTGGAGAAGACAGAGGTCCATACACATGTTTAGTTTTACTTACAGGTCAAATCTCAGATTCTGTCGTTCCTCAAAGAAATAATCCAAGATGAATTTACGAACAAACTCTGGGTTGAGAGTGTTTTCAATCACCTCTGTCCTTCCAAACTTGAGGGAGAGAGAGAGAGGATGACAAGGGTGAGGTCATGCAAGATATTTCCTTCAGTTTAATGGGGGAATTTGACAAACTACATTCGTGACATGCAATTGATTTCTAATGGAGAAAGAAATTAATTGACCGCTAAAAAATGTGATGGTGCATCTTTTCAAATTCAAATAAATACATGTATGAAATATTGATAATTCATTACTTAGAGTGACATTACCGATGTCAGAGGCCTCCCAAATGACCCCCTATTACCTATATAGTGCAATACCTTTGACCAAACCTAAACCTAACACAGCTACAGCGGGTGAAATAAGTATTGATCACGTCACCTTTTTTCTCAGTAAATATATTTCCAAAGGTGCTATTGACATGAAAGTTTCACCAGATGGTTGTAACAACCCAAGTAGTCCATACATACAAAGAAACCAAAACAAATAAGTTCAGAAATTAAGTTATGTGTAATAATGTGAAATGACACAGGGAAAAAGTATTGAACACATGAAGAAAGGGAGGTGCAAAAAGGCAAATAAAGCCAAGACAACAGCTGAAAACTATCAGTAATTAAAAAGCAATCCAGCCCCCTGTCAGTGCAAATTAATATCAGCTGGTTCAGTCCCAACTGATGGCCTACAAAAAGGTCATAATGATGGCATTGGTTATAGGCGCATTTCTAAGCTTCTGAATGTTCCAGTGAGCACTGTTGGGGCCATAATACGGAAGTGGAAAGACAATCATTTCACCATAAATTTGCCTCGACCAGGTGCTCCTCGCAAGATTTCTGACAGAGGAGAGAAAAGAATAATCAGAAGAGTTGTCCAAGAGCCAAGGACCACTTGTGGAGAGCTTCAAAAAGACCTGCAATTAGCAGGTACTGTTGTCTCAAAGAAAACAGTAAGTAATGCACTCCACCGCCATGGCCTGTATGCACGCTGTGACGGACCTTCCGCCGTCACAGGGGAAAACGACGATCCTGGTCGTTGTCTAAGTCCTGTCGCCTCCTCCCATTGCCCGGGCTCCCGACGGCTCGGCAAACGGCGGAGACCCTGTTCACTCATGTCGTCCGGCACTACGGGGTGCCTGAGGACATAGTGTCTGACCGGGGTTCCCAATTCACGTCCAGGGTGTGGAGGGCGTTCATGAAACATCTGGGAGTCTCGGTCAGCCTCACCTCAGGATTTCACCCCGAGAGTAACGGGCAGGTGGAAAGAGTGAACCAAGACGTGGGGGGGTTTCTGAGGTCTTATTGTCAGGACAGGCCGGAGGAGTGGGCGGAGTTCATTCCCTGGGCCGAGATGGCACACAACTCTCTCCGTCACTCCTCCACTAACCTATCCCCGTTTCAGTGTGTGTTGGGTTACCAGCCGGTTCTGGCACCGAGGCACCTGCGGTGGATGAGTGGTTTGAGCGCTCAAAGGAGACCTGGAGAGCTGCCCACGCACATCTTCAACAAGCCGTGGGTAGGTATAAGGCGAGCGCCGACCGCCACCGCAGTGAGGCTCCGGTGTACGCACCGGGGGACCGGGTCTGGCTCTCGACCCGAAACCTCCCCCTCCGCCTGCCCTGCCGGAAGCTGGGCCCGCGGTTTGTGGGACCGTTCAAAGTCCTGAGGAGACTGAACGAGGTATGCTACAGGCTGAAGCTTCCGCCTGATTACCGCATTAACCCCTCGTTCCATGTGTCTCTCCTCAGGCCGGTGGTGGCTGGTCCACTCCAAGGACATAGGATACTGGACATCGAGGGGGAGCCGGCGTATGCAGTCCGAGCCATCCTGGACTCTAGACGTCGGGCTAGGGGCCTCCAGTACCTCGTGGAGTGGGAGGGATATGGTCCGGAGGAGAGATGCTGGGTACCGGTGGAGGACATCCTGGACACCTCCCTGCTGAGGGAGTTCCATTGCCTCCATCCGGGACGCCCCGTGCCTCGTCCCCCGGGCCGTCCTCGAGGCAGACGTCGACGCGCGGTACTGTCACGACTTCGGCTGAAGTTGCTCCCTTCCCTCGGACGGGCTGCCGAAATAGGTCGACGTCGCCCGAGTACTAGCCACCACCGACCACCGACCCAACACTCACGCAAGACTCCATTGCTGAAAAAAAAGCATGTTGAAGCTCGTTTAAAGTTTGCTGCACAACATTTGGAAAAGCCAGTGAAATACTGGGAGAATATAGTGTGGGCAGATGAGAGCAAAATTGAACTGTTTGGATGTCATAATACACACCATGTTTGGAGGAGAAATGGCACTGCACATCACCCTAAAAACACCATACCAACAGTGAAGTTTGGAGGTGGGAACATCATGGTGTGGGGCTGCGACAGAATGACTGAGACATTCTTGACAAAAATTTGCTGCCATCTACCAGGATGATGAAAATGAAACAAGGGTGGACATTTCAGCAAGACAATGATCCCAAACACACAGCCACGGAAACTCTCAATTGGTTTCAAAGAAAGAAAATAAAGCTGCTAGAATGGCCCAGCCAATCACCTGACTTAACTCCCATTGAAAATCTATGGAAAGAACTGAAGATCAAGATTCATAGAAGAGGCCCACGGAACCTTCAAGATTTGAAGACTGTTTGTGTTGAAGAATGGGCCAAAATCACACCAGAGCAATGCATGCGACTAGTTTCTCCATACAGGAGGCGTCTTGAAGCTGTCATTACCAACAAAGGCTTTTGTACAAAGTTCAATACTTTTTCCCTGTGTCATTTCACATTATTACACATAACTTAATTTCTGAACGTATTTTTTTTTTTCTTTTTTGTATTTATGGATTACTTGGGTTGTTACCAACATTTGGTGAACATTTCATGTCAATAGCACCTTTGGAAATATATTTACTGAGAAAAATGGTGACGTGTTCAATACTTATTTCACCCGCTGTATCTATAGGGGTGTTATGGGTCTGACATTTCAGTAATTATAGGGACAAATATGCAGAGATGGGGAATCTAACTGAGTTATGATTTGGTTGAGGGTTAATTTCATCATTTACTTGTATAAATATTGTTGTTTGAGTGCCAAAGATGATGTTGAATATCAACCCTTTTCAGTCAATTCAGTTTCTTGTGTCCTGTGAAGGCTAACTGAAGGCTTACCTCTCTCCAGTCCTTATTGCCGATGCCTTGTGTGTACAGAACACATACTAGATGAGGGAGGAACACAGAACAACCTGGTTAAACCTTTAAGATGCTTTACAGGGAAAAACTGACCTCATGTAGCGAACAGAGACGCCTTTGTCCCTCTGACATCTCTCTCACATTCACTCTCTCTCCCTCTCTCCTCTCTTTCTGCTTCACTCCCAGTCTCCCTCTCTCTCCCTCTCTCCTCTCTTTCTGCTTCACTCCCAGTCTCGCTCTCTCTCCCTCTCTCCTCTCTTTCTGCTTCACTCCCAGTCTCGCTCTCTCTCCCTCTCTCCTCTCTTTCTGCTTCACTCCCACTATCTCTTTGGATCTCTCGTTCTCTCTCTGTCCCGTGGCCTGGCCCCTCTCGCTGCCCACTGAAGCAGCTTCATGCTGGGAGACTTGAGCAGCAGCACTCAGCCCAACTCCCTCCTTACATTAATGTATATGGCCCTGGCCCTGGCTATTCACCAGAAGCCTATCATCATTAGTCACACAGCCACCTCCTCCCTAATATTCCCCACAGTATCCAATAGATGAACAAATCTGCCTTGACATATGAGTGATGTCACTCTGATTGCCTAACGAGGCGTGAGAAGAAGGAAGACGCCCTGTTTCTATTTTGGGCTGGAGTTGTGGAGGAGGGGAGAGGAGAGGGGGGAGACTGGAGTTGTGGAGGAGGGGAGAGGAGAGGGGGGAGACTGGAGTTGTGGAGGAGGGGAGAGGAGAGGGGGAGACTGGAGTTGTGGAGGAGGGGAGAGGAGAGGGGGAGACTGGAGTTGTGGAGGAGGGGAGAGGAGAGGGGGAGACTGGAGTTGTGGAGGAGGGGAGAGGAGAGGGGGAGACTGGAGTTGTGGAGGAGGGGAGAGGAGATGGGGGAGACTGGAGTTGTGGAGGAGGGGAGAGGAGAGGGGGAGACTAGAGTTGTGGAGGAGGGGAGAGGAGAGAGGGAGACTAGAGTTGTGGAGGAGGGGAGAGGAGAGAGTCTGGAGTTGTGGAGGAGGGGAGAGGAGAGAGTCTGGAGTTGTGGAGGAGGGGAGAGGAGAGGGGGAGACTAGAGTTGTGGAGGAGGGGAGAGGAGAGGGGGGAGAGTCTGGAGTTGTGGAGGAGGGGAGAGGAGAGAGTCTGGAGTTGTGGAGGAGGGGAGAGGAGAGGGGGAGACTAGAGTTGTGGAGGAGGGGAGAGGAGAGAGGGAGACTAGAGTTGTGGAGGAGGGGAGAGGAGAGAGTCTGGAGTTGTGGAGGAGGGGAGAGGAGAGAGTCTGGAGTTGTGGAGGAGGGGAGAGGAGAGGGGGAGACTAGAGTTGTGGAGGAGGGGAGAGGAGAGGGGGGAGAGTCTGGAGTTGTGGAGGAGGGGAGAGGAGAGAGTCTGGAGTTGTGGAGGAGGGGAGAGGAGAGGGGGAGAGACTGGAGTTGTGGAGGAGGGGAGAGGAGATGGGGGAGACTGTGTGTGGTGTGGTGTGGTGTGGTGTGTGTGTGTCAAGACTACTGGAATACAAGCATGTCAAGACTACTGGAATACAAGCATGTCAAGACTACTGGAATACAAGCATGTCAAGACTACAGACAGGCAGGCAGACAGACAGGCAGGCAGACAGACAAGCAGGCAGGCAGACAGGCAGGCAGGCAGACAAGCAGACAGACAGGCAGGCATTACTGATTAATACACAGCCCAGAGTGATTCACCAGTAAATGATTACATTATAACATAAACATACTGTACAGACCAGTGGAGGCTGCTGAGGGGAGGACGGCTCATAATAATGAAACCACGACTTTCATGTGTTTCATACCATTCCATACATTATTATGAGCCCTCCTCCCTGCAGCAGCCTCCACTGACACACACAAAAACACCCTTTATTATTAATTTATTGTATTTTTTTGCACTGGCTCTAGGCACACTCACTGGACTCTACTCACACACTCACACACTCCATAAGCTCACACACACAAAACACACATACACACTGCTGCTACTGTTTATTATATATCCTGCTTGCCTGGTCACTTTTATCCCTACCCACATGTACATACTGTATTACCTCCGCTACCTCCGCTACCTCCGCTACCTGGCACCCCAGCACATTGACTCAGTACTGGTACTCCATGTTACTGTTTCTATTGTGTTACTACTTACTTTTTTACAGTATTTAACAAATATTCGTCTTACTTTTTAACTCTGCGTTGTTGGGAACGGCTCGTTAATAAGCATTTCACTGGAAAATCTACACCTGTTGTATTCAACCAATACCATTTGATTTGATTTGACATACATAACATCACACTGATATTAATAACATTCAAGCAGCATGGTTTTCACGTGTTTCACATGGCCCTCCAGATATTCTAAACCATTAAGGAAACCCTGGGTTGACCTTTAGTCAATCTGCTTTCTCTGTGAGAGCTTCCCATGTCTGGAACACACTTCCATCAGACACAGCCAACTGAACCACCTATCACACCTTCACAAAGAACCTTGACATGGCTAAAGGCCAATCAGACTTGTGAACATTATCCCAAACTGTGTGTTGCCGCTTTCCATGTTGTCTGTAGCTTGTGAGGAGTGGAAACACTTTGTTGCTTTTATGCTGTTGCTCTGTCTGTGTGCTACGTGTTGTTTGTTCTATGTTGCTCTGTCTGTGTGCTACGTGTTGTTTGTTCTATGTTGCTCTGTCTGTGTGCTACGTGTTGTTTGTTCTATGTTGCTCTGTCTGTGTGCTACGTGTTGTTTGTTCTATGTTGCTCTGTCTGTGTGCTACGTGTTGTTTGTTCTATGTTGCTCTGTCTGTGTGCTACGTGTTGTTTGTTCTATGTTGCTCTGTCTGTGTGCTACGTGTTGTTTGTTCTATGTTGCTCTGTCTGTGTGCTACGTGTTGTTTGTTCTATGTTGCTCTGTCTGTGTGCTACGTGTTGTTTGTTCTATGTTGCTCTGTCTGTGTGCTACGTGTTGTTTGTTCTATGTTGCTCTGTCTGTGTGCTACGTGTTGTTTGTTCTATGTTGCTCTGTCTGTGTGCTACGTGTTGTTTGTTCTATGTTGCTCTGTCTGTGTGCTACGTGTTGTTTGTTTTATGTTGCTCTGTCTGTGTGCTACGTGTTGTTTGTTCTATGTTGCTCTGTCTGTGTGCTGCGTGTTGTTTGTTCTATGTTGCTCTGTCTGTGTGCTACGTGTTGTTTGTTCTATGTTGCTCTGTCTGTGTGCTGCGTGTTGTTTGTTCTATGTTGCTCTGTCTGTGTGCTACGTGTTGTTTGTTCTATGTTGCTCTGTCTGTGTGCTACGTGTTGTTTGTTCTATGTTGCTCTGTCTGTGTGCTACGTGTTGTTTGTTCTATGTTGCTCTGTCTGTGTGCTACGTGTTGTTTGTTCTATGTTGCTCTGTCTGTGTGCTGCGTGTTGTTTGTTCTATGTTGCTCTGTCTGTGTGCTACGTGTTGTTTGTTCTATG
Source organism: Thymallus thymallus (assembly GCA_023634145.1). Classification (NCBI taxonomy): domain Eukaryota; kingdom Metazoa; phylum Chordata; class Actinopteri; order Salmoniformes; family Salmonidae; genus Thymallus; species Thymallus thymallus. The sequence goes on along the minus strand of CM042421.1, from coordinate 22,421,772 downwards.
TTGCTCTGTCTGTGTGCTACGTGTTGTTTGTTCTATGTTGCTCTGTCTGTGTGCTACGTGTTGTTTGTTCTATGTTGCTCTGTCTGTGTGCTACGTGTTGTTTGTTCTATGTTGCTCTGTCTGTGTGCTACGTGTTGTTTGTTCTATGTTGCTCTGTCTGTGTGCTACGTGTTGTTTGTTCTATGTTGCTCTGTCTGTGTGCTACGTGTTGTTTGTTTTATGTTGCTCTGTCTGTGTGCTACGTGTTGTTTGTTCTATGTTGCTCTGTCTGTGTGCTACGTGTTGTTTGTTCTATGTTGCTCTGTCTGTGTGCTACGTGTTGTTTGTTCTATGTTGCTCTGTCTGTGTGCTACGTGTTGTTTGTTCTATGTTGCTCTGTCTGTGTGCTACGTGTTGTTTGTTCTATGTTGCTCTGTCTGTGTGCTACGTGTTGTTTGTTCTATGTTGCTCTGTCTGTGTGCTATGTGTTGTTTGTTCTATGTTGCTCTGTCTGTGTGCTATGTGTTGTTTGTTCTATGTTGCTCTGTCTGTGTGCTCACTGTTCATTGTTTGTCTGTATTGTTATTGTAATTGTTTTTAATACTAAAACCGGCTGTAAAAATAAACTGAAATAAAGGAGAAGCTAAGGCTGGAGGGATGGAAGGAGCCTAGGTATGGTGGAGAAGGAGGGGGCCTAGGTATGGTGGAGAAGGAGGGGCCTAGGTATGGTGGAGAAGGAGGGGCCTAGGTATGGTGGAGAAGGAGGGGCCTAGGTATGGTGGAGAAGGAGGGGCCTAGGTATGGTGGAGAAGGAGGGGCCTAGGTATGGTGGAGAAGGAGGGGCCTAGGTATGGTGGAGAAGGAGGGGCCTAGGTATGGTGGAGAAGGAGGGGCCTAGGTATGGTGGAGAAGGAGGGGCCTAGGTATGGTGGAGAAGGAGGGGCCTAGGTATGGTGGAGAAGGAGGGGCCTAGGTATGGTGGAAAAGGAGCCCTAGGTATGGTGGAGAAGGATATATTTCAAAGTTAAACTCATGTAAAATTGTTCCCTATTGTCTGTGTGCTGATCTTCTCAATTAAACCGCAGGGAAAACCAAGCACAACAGATCACTACTGAGTGTTTCTATACATTCAGATGAGTCATTCACGCCTACTGAGTGTTTCTATACATTCAGATGAGTCATTCACGCCTACTGAGTGGTTCTATACATTCAGATGAGTCATTCACACCGACTGAATGGTTCTATACATTCAGATGAGTCATTCACGCCTACTGAGTGTTTCTATACATTCAGATGAGTCATTCACGCCTACTGAATGGTTCTATACATTCAGATGAGTCATTCACGCCTACTGAGTGGTTCTATACATTCAGATGAGTCATTCACGCCTACTGAGTGATTCTATACATTCAGATGAGTCATTCACGCCTACTGAATGGTTCTATACATTCAGATGAGTCATTCACGCCTGAGTGATTCTATACATTCAGATGAGTCATTCACACCTACTGAGTGTTTCTATACATTCAGATGAGTCATTCACACCTACTGAATGGTTCTATACATATGAGGCAGGCATGAATAAGAGCCTGTATAAGGCCAGAGACACACTGAGGCAGGCATGAATAAGAGCCTGTATAAGGCCAGAGACACACTGAGGCAGGCATGAATAAGAGCCTGTATAAGGCCAGAGACACACTGAGGCAGGCATGAATAAGAGCCTGTATAAGGCCAGAGACACACTGAGGCAGGCATGAATAAGAGCCTGTATAAGGCCAGAGACACACTGAGGAAGGCATGAATAAGAGCCTGTATAAGGCCAGAGACACACTGAGGCAGGCATGAATAAGAGCCTGTATAAGGCCAGAGACACACTGAGGCAGGCATGAATAAGAGCCTGTATAAGGCCAGAGACACACTGAGGCAGGCATGAATAAGAGCCTGTATAAGGCCAGAGACACACTGAGGCAGGCATGAATAAGAGCCTGTATAAGGCCAGAGACACACTGAGGCAGGCATGAATAAGAGCCTGTATAAGGCCAGAGACACACTGAGGCAGGCATGAATAAGAGCCTGTATAAGGCCAGAGACACACTGAGGCAGGCATGAATAAGAGCCTGTATAAGGCCAGAGACACACTGAGGCAGGCATGAATAAGAGCCTGTATAAGGCCAGAGACACACTGAGGAAGGCATGAATAAGAGCCTGTATAAGGCCAGAGACACACTGAGGCAGGCATGAATAAGAGCCTGTATAAGGCCAGAGACACACTGAGGCAGGCATGAATAAGAGCCTGTATAAGGCCAGAGACACACTGAGGAAGGCATGAATAAGAGCCTGTATAAGGCCAGAGACACACTGAGGCAGGCATGAATAAGAGCCTGTATAAGGCCAGAGACACACTGAGGCAGGCATGAATAAGGATTAAATCCTATATGACGTACATCATTGTCCGTTATTGTCCCTAAAAATTTCAGGTATTAAGTATTTTCTGTGTGTGTTTTTGTCAGAAAATCATCTCCGTTATCAATGTCATTCATCCGGCTACGGATGACTCCCATTGAAAAGGCATTGACTCCATCCGAAATACTGGGACATGTCGTAAGAGGGAATGGGAATGTCAGGTAGATAGACATTTAGTTCCAAACAAACATGAGAGGGGAAAGACTGCAGACCAAGGTTCGGTTTCCAGATGCTGATGTAATTTAGGCTCAGGAGTGTTTTAATGATGCATCGTTCCTACAACACTGAACACCATGCAGAGAGAACGCACCACGCAGAGAGAACGCACCACGCAGAGAGAACGCACCACGCAGAGAGAACACACCACGCAGAGAGAACACACCACGCAGAGAGAACACACCACGCAGAGAGAACACACCACGCAGAGAGAACACACCACGCAGAGAGAACACACCACGCAGAGAGAACACACCACGCAGAGAGAACACACCACGCAGAGAGAACACACCACGCAGAGAGAACACACCACGCAGAGAGAACGCACCACGCGTTACCACGCAGAGAGAACGCACCACGCAGAGAGAACGCACCACGCAGAGAGAACGCACCACGCAGAGAGAACGCACCACGCGTTACCACGCAGAGAGAGCGCACCACGCAGAGAGAGCGCACCACGCAGAGAGAACGCACCACGCAGAGAGAACGCACCACGCATTACCACGCAGAGAGAACGCACCACGCAGAGAGAACGCACCACGCAGAGAGAACGCACCACGCAGAGAGAACGCACCACGCAGAGAGAAAGCACCACACAGAGAGAACACTCGCTAAGTGCGTGTGTTGATAGTGATAGGGTCGAAATGTACCTTAACATTCTAATTATTTCACAATACTGATGATTGAGATTATCACATAGGGCTGCAAATATGGTTGTGGTTTATAATGTACACATTGTTACACATCATGAAATATATTGAGGCAAGAATTAGACACTATAGCTGTACAATTAGCAAAATAGAACAATTGATTAAACATGAAATTGATTTCAATATGATTGAAATACACAGAGTACAAAACATTAGGAACACCTGCTCTTTCTGTGACAGACTAACCAGGTGAATCCAGGTGAAAGCTTTGATCCCTTATTGATGTCACTTGTTAAATCCACTTCAGTCAGTGTAGATGAAGGGGAGGAGACAGGTTAGAGAAGGATATTTAAGCCTTGAGACAATTGAGACATGGATTGTGTGTGTGTGTGTCATTCAGAGGGTGAATGGGCAAGACAAAAGACTGAAGTGCCTTGGAACGGGATATGGTAGTAGGTGCCAGGCGCACCGGTTTGATTATGTCAAGAACTGCAACGCTGCTGCAATTTTCACGCTCAACAGTTTCCTGTGTGTATCAAGAATGTTCCACCACCCAAAGGACATTCAGCCAACTTGACACAACTGTGGGAAGCATTGGAGTCAACATGGGCCAGCATCCCTGTGGAACTCAATATTAGGTGGTCTGAAGCAGTCAGTAAGTTTTGAGGTTTCTTAAAGAATAAATATGAAAAGCATATGTATAAGCGTGGTAGTAATTGAAAGGGAACAGTTTGGAGATTATGGGGAAATTATTAGACCAAAGTTGACTCAAGACTGAATCCAAATATGACACTAGATGTGATGTGTATTTTACATTTAATGTACTTTTCGCCACATTTGTTGATAACAAAATCTGAAAATACTTTGGATACATTCATTAAGATAAGAATATTCCTGTGGTGTAGCACACATAAGACGAAGCAATGACAAGGGTTTGAGTGAGAGGACTAACTGGTGTTTCCAAGCGGCCACACCCCTCTCCAAAGGGTTTGAGTGAGAGGACTAACTGGTGTTTCCAAGCGGCCACACCCCTCTCCAAAGGGTTTGAGTGAGAGGACTAACTGGTGTTTCCAAGCGGCCACACCCCTCTCCAAAGGGTTTGAGTGAGAGGACTAACTGGTGTTACCAAGCGGCCACACCCCTCTCCAAAGGGTTTGAGTGAGAGGACTAACTGGTGTTTCCAAGCGGCCACACCCCTCTCCAAAGGGTTTGAGTGAGAGGACTAACTGGTGTTTCCAAGCGGCCACACCCCTCTCCAAAGGGTTTGAGTGAGAGGACTAACTGGTGTTTCCAAGCGGCCACACCCCTCTCCAAAGGGTTTGAGTGAGAGGACTAACTGGTGTTTCCAAGCGGCCACACCCCTCTCCAAAGGGTTTGAGTGAGAGGACTAACTGGTGTTTCCAAGCGGCCACACCCCTCTCCAAAGGGTGCACAGTTCCTAAGTAATTTCAATGCACCTTTATGACTCAAATGAGATTATTCAACTGTAAGGGGCTTTTTATACTTGTAGTTGTTTTTACACTTGTAGTTGTTTTTACACTTGTAGTTGTTTTTATACTTGTAGTTGTTTTTATACTTGTAGTTGTTTTTATACTTGTTTTTATACTTGTAGTTGTTTTTACACTTGTAGTTGTTTTTACACTTGTAGTTGTTTTTACACTTGTAGTTGTTTTTATACTTGTAGTTGTTTTTATACTTGTAGTTGTTTTTACACTTGTAGTTGTTTTTACACTTGTAGTTGTTTTTACACTTGTAGTTGTTTTTATACTTGTAGTTGTTTTTACACTTGTAGTTGTTTTTACACTTGTAGTTGTTTTTATACTTGTAGTTGTTATGTTAGGAATGCAGCCCTGCCTCCCCGCCATCACACAATTACTGTTGTTGTTTACACAACCCAAAAACTGCCTGTTATAAATTGCAATGTGGTTCAGGTGGGCATCATTCGAAAGCTTGTTCTATAGACAACATGACTAGCTAAGTTATATAATACGATCTTACAGTGTTGGTCAATCCGACTTCTGCAATGGCCGTGCAGCATTAACGATGATACGGCCTCTGCAGAAGTCAGGGCATTCATACTTAACTGTATATCAAACAGGCTCATTGTGTTCAGAACAACCCAGGGTATGAAGCCATGTCATCTTGTAACTGTATATCAAACAGGCTCATTGTGTTCAGAACAACCCAGGGTATGAAGCCATGTCATCTTGTAACTGTATATCAAACAGGCTCATTGTGTTCAGAACAACCCAGGGTATGAAGCCATGTCATCTTGTAACTGTATATCAAACAGGCTCATTGTGTTCAGAACAACCCAGGGTATGAAGCCATGTCATCTTGTAACTGTATATCAAACAGGCTCATTGTGTTCAGAACAACCCAGGGTATGAAGCCATGTCATCTTGTAACTGTATATCAAACAGGCTCATTGTGTTCAGAACAACCCAGGGTATGAAGCCATGTCATCTTGTAACTGTATATCAAACAGGCTCATTGTGTTCAGAACAACCCAGGGTATGAAGCCATGTCATCTTGTAACTGTATATCAAACAGGCTCATTGTGTTCAGAACAACCCAGGGTATGAAGCCATGTCATCTTGTAACTGTATATCAAACAGGCTCATTGTGTTCAGAACAACCCAGGGTATGAAGCCATGTCATCTTGTAACTGTATATCAAACAGGCTCATTGTGTTCAGAACAACCCAGGGTATGAAGCCATGTCATCTTGTAACTGTATATCAAACAGGCTCATTGTGTTCAGAACAACCCAGGGTATGAAGCCATGTCATCTTGTAACTGTATATAAAACATAGACTCATAAATGTTGACACTGTATATGACATGAGTTTATTATGAAAATGTGAAGTGCACATTTGGACTCACGGGTCTTTGGCTTGCTGGTAAGACATCCAAGTGGTATTTATTATAATCTTCAACGTGTCTTCTTTCAAAATGTCCTCTTAATTTTAGAAGCATTTCCCTCACTCAGACAACAAACAATTTGCAAAAGTTGCCCAATTAACAAGAGGGACAGCAAGTCCTTGTTGCAACAGTCAAAACTCATACAGCGCAAAGCCTGAGTTGACGTCATGTTACTGTACAGCCACATCGTTCTAATATAAAGGCTTATTAGTGCCCAAATCTGCCATTCTCAACCCGTGTATGGGTACAAGTGTAAAGGACTACCAATGCTCAAACGTTAACACTGATATGGAACAGATATTACAGTATCATTGTGGAACAATCAAATACACATAAAACCACGGTGATCTTACCTGGGTCTGATTTGGAGAAGGTATCCATGTCCAGCAGATCTCTGTGGAAAACAAACAGGAAACAGTTACAGGAGGGAGCGAGCAGTGAATAAGTCAAACGGACACCATGTTGCTTCGTTAAACACAACGAGATGCTGATTGGCTCATTAAGGCTCTCGTTAGTTAAGGCAGGGAACAAGCATGACAGACAGGGTGCGTCTCAAATTGCACACTATTCTCTGATAGTGCACTACTTTTCACCAGAGCCCAACGGACCATTTGGGAAGAGAGACATGAGCGTCATGCTCTGATTGGCTAGGAGATGAGGCCTGTAAATGTAGCAGCCGTTACAGAGCGGAGCGGGTCTCGTCATCTTAGGGTAAATTACCAGAGAGAGACAGATGATTAAGAGAGCGAGGCGCCGATGACCGTGCTGTTTAAACCCCATCCGTTATGATCAGTAACACCTTCCATGTCATGGTACTCAGGAGGGGTTTATAATGATCAAAAACACCCTCCCCTGGGGTGGGAACGCCTTCCAACCCCCTAGTCCCAGCCCCTAGAGAATCAGTCAATTCATCTATTCATTTACATTAAACAGACAAACTACCCCTAATGCCCTACCTATGCACAACCCATGAACACCTTCAACCCCAGGGATTCAATTACTCAACAAACCCCCACCCTGCCTTTAAATGCTAACTCCACAACCAGCGACAGATCTTACACCAGTCACTCTGGGGGTTGGAGAAGGTAGCCTAGCGGTTAGAGCACCGGGTCAGTAACCCTAGTACAGTAATAATAATACATGAAAAGCAGGGGATTTGGGGAATACATTTAGCCCTGATATAATGGAGCTGTTCTTTAGTGACACACATCCATTCATCCTGTAAGATCAGGATTGGATTTGTTTTATTTTTTGATTTAACCTTTATTTAACTAGGCAAGTCAGTTAAGAACAAATTCTTATTTATAATGACGGCCTATATGGATGAAGGGATGGAGGAGGGATGTATGGAGCGAGGGAACAGTAAGTGACTCCTCTGCCATGGCTGGGAAAGGTTAATGGAATGCAGGGAGAGATAACTACCCTTCTCTCCTCCTGACCTGCTGGTTCATGTCCCATTGAACTATCCCTGCCACTAACTGAGCTGTATAAAGGTGATGAAATGTCAGGAAATGCTGGCATGTTCCACTTTATCCCGTTAAAGCCCAGGGATCAGCGGAGGCTTTGGACTGCTGTAGGACAGGAAGGAACACTGATCTGTCTGTGTCCATGCCTTCCTTTGGACTGCTGTAGGACAGGAAGGAACACTGATCTGTCTGTGTCCATGCCTTCCTTTGGACTGCTGTAGGACAGGAAGGAACACTGATCTGTCTGTGTCCATGCCTTCCTTTGGACTGCTGTAGGACAGGAAGGAACACTGATCTGTCTGTGTCCATGCCTTCCTTTGGACTGCTGTAGGACAGGAAGGAACACTGATCTGTCTGTGTTCATGCCTTCCTTTGGACTGCTGTAGGACAGGAAGGAACACTGATCTGTCTGTGTCCATGCCTTCCTGTTACCCGTGTTGCTCACTGACTCACTCACTTTGTCTGTGTGTGTATATGTGTGTGTGTGTGTGCATGAATTCATGTGTGTGTGTGTGTGTGTGTGTCCATGTCTGATAGAGTCTAAACGCTGGCTATAGGCTATAGTATGGTCTGCATGGTCGAGACGGCAGTTTAAACCAGATTTCATTCCTAATAGCAGGAGATAAATATTTTAGCCAGACTGTGTTGGCTGGTTACATCACTGAGACTGGCCCTTTGGCCCCTGTGTGTGATAGATAGATAGATAGATAGATAGATAGATAGATAGATAGATAGATAGATAGATAGATAGATAGATAGATAGATAGATAGATAGATAGATAGATAGATAGATAGATAGATAGATAGATAGATAGATAGATAGATAGATAGATAGATAGATAGATAGATAGATAGATAGATAGATAGATAGATAGATAGATAGATAGATAGATAGATAGATAGATAGATAGATAGATAGATAGATAGATAGATAGATAGATACTTTATTTATCCCCCGGGGGGGAAATTTCTTTGTCAAGCAGCTACAACAAAACACAGGGCAGGTGCAAAATGCCACAACGAAAAGTACACAAAAGACAGATACACGGTACATGATACATAGAGCGGCAGTATGAAAAAGTATAGAAATACAAGATATCTGGAGTGCAAAAAAAAGCTATAAAAAGACATTGCATAGTATGAGTGGTTGGCTGAATATGTACACTATACATTGGTGGATGTTGGATGGTTAACTATACTATACAGGTCGATGGCAGAGAAATACTTCAGTAGCTAAAAATGCGTATGATATGAGCGAGGGAATAATAGTTTACTTAATAGACAGACTGCGTAAATGAACAGGTAAGTGAAAATTTTGCATGGTTAAATTAGCTGTACAGTTAGGTATACAGTTATATTTACAGATAAGTGAATACTTGCATGTTTACACAAACTGTACAGGTAAATGACAGAAAGAGATACTTTAATAGCTAAATGTGTGTATGATATCATTTGGGGTAATAATAGTAATTCCCTTAAAATACAGTCCTTAGTGCGCAGGGTTTAATTACAGACAACTGCACGTATTGCACATTCAATATACTAAAAGCAATGAGAAAAGGTGCAACTGGCAGGATACTAATATGCATTCCTGAGTGAATGCCTACGTCCAATAATTACTTACAATATTGCATGTGATATAATATAACAACTGTACATGAGTATGTACATACAGACCTGTATGAATAAATAGGTCCTGAGTGGATGAGTGCTGACGGACCAGAGTTACTCACGGATGGATGCATAATTGTTAAACTAGGTCCTAACACCCCAACAGTTCCAAATCTATGTTGCCGACGGCACGGCACCCCGGTGAGGCATTAAATAGTCTAATAGCCGCCGGCAGGAAGGACCTCCTGTAGCGCTCTCTGGCACACCGTGGTGGGATCAGTCTGTGACTGAAAGTGCTCCTCTGCGTCATAACCATAGTGTGCAGAGGGTGGGTGACGTTGTCCATGATGGCCAGCAGTTTGGCCAGGATCCGTCTCTCCACCACCTCCTCTAGAGTGTCTAGGCTCATCCCCAGGACAGAGCTAGCCTTCCTGATCAGCTTATTTACCCGAGAAGCATCACCGGCTTTGATGTTTGCTCCCCAGCACACCACTGCAAAAAAGATGGCACTGGCCACCACAGACTGGTAGAAGGTATGCAGTAGTTTACTGCACACGTTGAAGGACCTGAGCCTCCTCAGAAAGTAGAGTCGGCTCTGGCCCTTTTTGTACAGGGCCCCGGTGTTACCGTCCCATTCCAGCCTGTTGTCCATATGGACTCCCAGGAACTTGTATGACCCAACCATTTCCACATCCATCCCCTGTATAGGGACTGCAGTCAGTTGTGCCTTGGTTCTCCTGAAGTCCACCACCATCTCCTTAGTTTTGCTGATGTTGAGCTGAAGGTGGTTCTGCTCACACCACAACACAAAGTCACTGATTGTGCTCCTGTACTCCTCCTCCTGCCCACCCCTGATGCACCCTACAATAGCAGAGTCATCCGAGAACTTCTGTAGGTGGCATGTTTCAGAGTTATATCTGAAGTCTGAGGTGTAGAGGGTGAACAGGAAGGGGGACAGGACCGTACCCTCGGGGGCCCCTGTGTTGCTAACTACCCGTTCTGACACACAGCTCTGTAGTCGCACAAATTGTGGCCTACCGGTCAGGTAGTCCGTGACCCAGGAGACTAAGGGTGCTTCCACTTTCATCCTCCTCATCTTCTCACCCAGTAGCAGGGGCTGAATGGTATTGAAGGCACTGGAGAAGTCAAAAAACATAACCCTCACAGTGCAACCTGCGTTGTCCAGGTGTGTGATATGGCCCCTGGGTTCCCCCCGTGTGTGTGTGATATGGCCCTTGGGTTCCCCCTGTGTGTGTGTGTGTGATATGGCCCCTGGGTTCCCCCTGTGTGTGTGATATGGCCCCTGTGTTCCCCCTGTGTGTGTGCGTACGTGCGTGTCAGCACTACGGCTGTGTTGGTCATGAAGTTGTCAGCTGGTGATTGTCAAGCAAATAACTGTCTGTCTCACGGTAATTTACCATTAATTAACATGAACACTTTAGAATCTCCTGGCTTCCACACACAGCCTACAAGCTACTGATGCTGACCTTTGGAACAACTTCATTTTTAAAAGTCTAAGAAATCTATTTAATATAGCGTACAACATCACAACAAATCCATTTCTATTTTAGACAGGTCTAAAGAAACATGATATGAAGAAAATGTAGTCTATTTCAGAAAGAACAGAATAGCGTACTCTGAGTTGTCCTTATGTTAGGCCCTGATATGGATATGCTGTGGGCTACACTAGTTTATTTAGCAGAGAAGATTTGCTTAGAACTCCGTAGATGAGACTCTAATGATGATTTGAAAAAAGCTCTGCTCTGTTTCTGGTTCAGACTGAACACACTTCATCAGTCTCTCATTCACTATTTGACAAACACTTGATAATATTCTCACCAGGCCTCCAATTTCCCGGTGGCATCCCCTTTCTGTGGCCGTAACACCCCCTTAAAAAAACCATGCCCTAGACTATGTCAATCTACTGTCTATCCCCCATAGTATAACAGTTGATCTATTCTATTGGTCAACTTTTCTTTCTGTGCGAGAAATAAATATTCCAAACTTCCTGGGACAGTTATGGGATGCAATAGATCTGAAATTAAAACCGCTACTCGCATCAAAAAATATTTTAGAAGGAATGAGGCTGATGCAACAGCTTAAAATGTTGAGAGACTATTAGGCTATTTCTTCACATTATAAGCGCAGCACACTCCACTAGTCTATAAGTGTGAATGTTCCAAAATGCAATCAATTAGTGGGAAAACACTGTGGCAAAAAAAGGCATGATAATACACCGTACAACTGGCGACCGAAGTCAGCGTGCATGCGCCAAACCCTCCCCTAAACCGGACGAAGCTGGGCCAATTGTGCATCGCCTCATTGGTCTCCTGGTCGCGGCCGGCTGCGACACAGCCTGGAATCAAACCAGTATTCGTAGTGACACAGCTAGCACTGTGAGGCAGTGCCTTAGACCACTGCGCCACTCGGGAGGCCCCCCCATCAGACTATTCTGGGACAAGTCCTCACATTATTTGGAACTGAGGTTGACTTTCGTTACGGGGCACAACTGTAGCAAAGAGGGTTGGTTCATCATTTCCAACCAATGTCTGTTCACTTGGGCGTGGCCTTGAGTCTTCTTGGGTATGACGCTACAACCTTGGCACACCTGTATTTGGGGAGTTTCACCCATTATTTTCTGCAGATCCTCTCAAGCTCTGTCAGGTTGGATGGGGAGTGTTGCTGCAGAGCTATTTTCAGGTCTCTCCAGAGATGTTCGATCAGGTTTAAGTCCGGGCTCTTGCTGGGCCACTCAAGGACATTCAGAGATGTTATTTCACCTTTATTTAACCAGGTAGGTCAGTTGAGAACAAGTTCTCATTTGCAACTGCGACCTGGCCAAGACAAAGCAAAGCAGTGCGACAAAAACAACACAGAGTTACACAGTAAACAAACATAGTCAAAAAGCATTAACACTGGACTGATAGATGTGCAGATGATGATGTGCAAATAGAGATACTGGGGTGCAAATTAGCAAAAATAACAGTATGGGGATGAGGTAGTAGTGTGGGCTATTTACAGAAGGGCTATACACAGGTGCAGTGATCGATAAGCAGCTCGGACAGCTGATGCTTAAAGTTAGTGAGGGAGATAGGAACCTCTAGCTTCAAGGATTTTTGCAATTCGTTCCAGTCATTGGCAGCAGAGAACTGGAAGGAATGGCGGCCAAAGGAGGTGTTGGCTTTGGGGATGACCAGTGAGATATACCTGCTGGAGCGCATGCTACGGGTGGGTGTTGCTATGGTGACCAGCGAGCTGAGATAAGGCGTGGATTTACCTAATAAAGACTTATAGATGACCTGGAGCCAGTGGGTTTGTCAACGAACATGTAGTGAGGGCCAGTCATTGAGAGCGTACAGGTCGCAGTGGTGGGTAGTATATGGGGCTTTGGTAACGAAACGGATGGCACTGTGATAGACTACATCCAATTTGCTGAGGAGAGTGTCCTTAGGGTCGTTGTCCTATTGGAACGTGAACCTTCACCCCAGTCTGAGGTCCTGAGAGCTCTGGAACAGGTTTTCATTAAGGATCTCTCTGTACTTTGCTCTGTTCAACTTTCGCTCAAGCCTGACTAGTCTCCCAGTCCCTGCTGCTGAAAAACATCCCCACAGCATCCTGCCACCACCAAGCTACACTGTAGGGAATGTGCCTTTCCAAATAATGTCCAATCAATTGAATTTACCACCTGTGGACTCCAATCAAGTTGTAGAAACATCAAGGATGATCAATGGAAACAGGAAGCACCTGAGCTCAATTTCGAATCTCATAGAATACCTATATAAATAAGGTATTTATGTTTTTTGTTTTTTATAAATTAGCAAACATTTATAAAAAACAGTTTTTTGCTAGATTGCTGAGGATTTTTTATTTATTTAATCAATTTTAGAACAAGGCTGTAACTTAACAAAATGTGGAAAAAGTCAAGGGGTCTGAATACTTTCCAAAGGCACTGTATGTATGAAATGAGTTTTGGTTTAGAACGGACCGTTATCATGCACCTGTCTCAGAACAGAAAAAAATACATGTCATCTATGAACTTAAATAGAGAATGGAGGACACTTTTCCTGTGGTTCATTTTCATGCCAGCCAGGTAGACTATACTCCTGTTGTAGAGAGAAGCAATGTGTTTAATATTAGGAAAGCTGAGAAATAATTATAGCATAGAAAGCTCACTCAAATCTCGAAGAATGTACCTACAGTATGTGAATAAAAATAGGTGAATGAAATTGAGGCCGTGTCAGTACACTATCTAATACTAACTAGTAACAAGAGGAGGAAGAGGAGGTGATCAGCTGATGGAGTGTCACGTTCGGGTGTGTAGAGAGACCAAGGCGCAGCGTAGCGATAGTTCCACATGTTTATTGAACTGAATAAACTGGATAACGAACTATACAAAATAATAATATAATAACAGAAACACACTTACAGCATACAACAATGAACCACGCCAAGGGAGTGGAACACAGACATATAAGTAGGATCCCTAATTAGAGGTAATGCATAGCAGAAATACTAGATCTGCCAGACTCTGACCATAGAAATATAGAGAAGCAAAGCTTCTCTATGGCCAGAGCCTGACATGGAGGCAGTGTCAGTACAGGTAACTAGAGGAGGAAGAGGAGGTGATCAGCCGATGGAGGCAGTGTCAGTACAGGTAACTAGAGGTGGAAGAGGAGGTGATCAGCTGATGGAGGCAGTGTCAGTACAGGTAACTAGAGGAGGAAGAGGAGGTGATCAGCTGATGGAGGCAGTGTCAGTACAGGTAACTAGAGGAGGAAGAGGAGGTGATCAGCTGATGGAGGCAGTGTCAGTACAGGTAACTAGAGGAGGAAGAGGAGAAGATCAGCTGATGGAGGCAGTGTCAGTACAGGTAACTAGAGGAGGAAGAGGAGGTGATCAGCTGATGGAGGCAGTGTCAGTACAGGTAACTAGAGGAGGAAGAGGAGATGATCAGCTGATGGAGGCAGTGTCAGTACAGGTAACTAGAGGAGGAAGAGGAGGTGATCAGCTGATGGAGGCAGTGTCAGTACAGGTAACTAGAGGAGGAAGAGGAGGTGATCAGCTGATGGAGGCAGTGTCAGTACAGGTAACTAGAGGAGGAAGAGGAGGTCGCCGGCAGCAGCGAGTCGAGATGCAAATTAGTTGAGATGAATGACAGCTAGCAGAGCAACCAGACAGCAGCCAGCCAGCCATCAGTGGCAATTATTCCACGTCACAAATAAACCAACTTGTAGACTGGACTGAAAACCAGCAGAGACCCCACCAACCAGGGATTGTGTAATTCTGTCATGATAGAATGTGCACACTGTGTATTTTCATGCTTATCGGTCTATAGAATAATTAGCATCATTTTATTTCTCTACTGGTAACTGAAGTCACTCTAGTAGTAGGCCTACATTAAGATAAATATCATGAAAGACCGAAACTTGTCCATCACCACTGTAAATAAAAATACAGCATCTAAAGTGGCCCCTTTCCCACTCTACACAGCTTTAGAGTTTCACAAATGACTTACTATACGTCATTCCCAAACATTCCCATGAATGTATGAAAAACGTGAAGTGCTCGCTTGACAGAAAAATGTAAAAGGCATCATATTCTTCCTGGTGTGTATATGAAAAGATTTGAAAAATATTTAATAATGCTAAAACGCTGTCAGTTCCATTTTAAACTAGAGACATTAGCCAGCCTCAAATAATGTATTGTCTTACCTTCCTGAGTAGACCAGCTCAACTAGTCAAATAATGTATTGTCTTACCTTCCTGAGTAGACCAGCTCAACTAGTCAAATAATGTATTGTCTTACCTTCCTGAGTAGACCAGCTCAACTAGTCAAATAATGTATTGTCTTACCTTCCTGAGTAGACCAGCTCAACTAGTCAAATAATGTAGAGATAACAAGAGATAACTGACCCAAATATGTTTTGGTACAAATTGCCTCAACATAGTTTTGACCAGTTTTGTGTGGATACTAAAAGCTTCATTTTAGAAGTACTTTGTCCCCATATATAATATTTACGAACCAGGGGACAGTGATCAACTTCAACAACCCCCAAGTGCAGGTCTCCCTGGCAGCCAGACAGTCTGACTAGCCTCCGGAGACTGGCCGAGGCTCTGCCCAAGCACTGCTGATCTGTGATGAAACTGTGACTTAACCGGGTATGTTACTGTCCTGCTGGTCATTATCTGTGATGAAACTGTGACTTAACCGGGTATGTTACTGTCCTGCTGGTCATGATCTGTGATGAAACTGTGACTTAACCGGGTATGTTACTGTCCTGCTGGTCATGATCTGTGATGAAACTGTGACTTAACCGGGTATGTTACTGTCCTGCTGGTCATTATCTGTGATGAAACTGTGACTTAACCGGGTATGGTACTGTCCTGCTGGTCATTATCTGTGATGAAACTGTGACTTAACCGGGTATGTTACTGTCCTGCTGGTCATGATCTGTGATGAAACTGTGACTTAACCGGGTATGTTACTGTCCTGTTGGTCATTATCTGCGATGAAACTGTGACTTAACCGGGTATGTTACTGTCCTGCTGGTCATTATCTGCGATGAAACTGTGACTTAACCGGGTATGTTACTGTCCTGCTGGTCATGATCTGTGATGAAACTGTGACTTAACCGGGTATGGTACTGTCCTGCTGGTCATTATCTGTGATGAAACTGTGACTTAACCGGGTATGTTACTGTCCTGCTGGCCATGATCTGTGATGAAACTGTGACTTAACCGGGTATGTTACTGTCCTGCTGGTCATGATCTGTGATGAAACTGTGACTTAACCGGGTATGTTACTGTCCTGCTGGTCATGATCTGTGATGAAACTGTGACTTAACCGGATATGTTACTGTCCTGCTGGTCATTATCTGTGATGAAACTGTGACTTAACCGGGTATGTTACTGTCCTGCTGGTCATGATCTGTGATGAAACTGTGACTTAACCGGGTATGTTACTGTCCTGCTGGTCATGACCTGTGATGAAACTGTGACTTAACCGGGTATGTTACTGTCCTGCTGGTCATTATCTGTGATGAAACTGTGACTTAACCGGGTATGGTACTGTCCTGCTGGTCATTATCTGTGATGAAACTGTGACTTAACCGGGTATGTTACTGTCCTGCTGGTCATTATCTGTGATGAAACTGTGACTTAACCGGGTATGTTACTGTCCTGCTGGCCATGATCTGTGACCATGGGTAACACTGTCACAGCACGAAGACAAAACAGAGAGAACAAGGAAAGGAGAGGGGAGAGTGTGTTGTACTCTTCTGTCAGAACAAAGTTGTCAAAACAAAGTGAGGTCCCACAGAGAGCCTTCCCTCTCTCTCCTCCCTCTCTCTCCTCCCTCTCTCCTCCCTCTCTCTTCCCTCTCTCTTCCCTCTCTCCTCCCTCTCTATTCCCTCCCTCCTCCCTCTCTCCTCTCTATTCCCTCCCTCCTCCCTCTCTCCTCTCTATTCCCTCCCTCTTCCCTCTCTCTCCCTCTCTCTTCCCTCTCTCTTCCCTCTCTCCTCCCTCTCTCTTCCCTCCCTCTTCCCAGAGTGGCCTGGATAATGGATCCACAGAGAATACACCATCAAACTGAACTAGATACAGTCACTACCATTGAAGAAAACGGGACTGCCAAACAGAATATTACATCTTCGCTTCCATACAGCTACAGTATCAAAGAACAAAACACTCCCAAGCTGTGAGATTACTTCTCCCTGTTGTAGTAGTGAACATGGTGCTGGGATTCTAATATTAGCAACATAACATTGCCTACATGCCTGCACATTAACAAATGTCCTGATACAGAAACAAATAGGTGAATATATGCAGTGTGCTTCTTCATTTAGATTTGATTGAAAAGAGACCTGCAATTAGCAGGTACTGTTGTCTCAAAGAAAACAGTAAGTAATGCACTCCACCGCCATGGCCTGTATGCACGCTCACCACGCAAGACTCCATTGCTGAAAAAAAAGCATGTTGAAGCTCGTTTAAAGTTTGCTGCACAACATTTGGAAAAGCCAGTGAAATACTGGGAGAATATAGTGTGGTCAGATGAGAGCAAAATGGATGTCATAATACACACCATGTTTAGAGGAGAAATGGCACTGCACATCACCCTAAAAACACCATACCAACAGTGAAGTTTGGAGGTGGGAACATCATGGTGTGGGGCTGCTTTTCAGCAAATGGTACTGGCAAACTTCACATAATTGAAGGTAGGATGAATGGGCAAATTTACAGAGACATTCTTGACAAAAATCTGCTGCCATCTACCAGGATGATGAAGATGAAACGAGGGTGGACATTTCAGCAAGACAATGATCCCAAACACACAGCCAAGGAAACTCTGAATTGGTTTCAAAGAAAGAAAATAAAGCTGCTAGAATGGCCCAGCCAATCACGT
The DNA here is from genome assembly GCA_023634145.1 of Thymallus thymallus. Classification (NCBI taxonomy): domain Eukaryota; kingdom Metazoa; phylum Chordata; class Actinopteri; order Salmoniformes; family Salmonidae; genus Thymallus; species Thymallus thymallus. The sequence goes on along the minus strand of CM042421.1, from coordinate 22,404,063 downwards.
GACTTAAATCCCATTGAAAATCTATGGAAAGAACTGAAGATCAAGATTCATAGAAGAGGCCCACGGAACCTTCAAGATTTGAAGACTGTTTGTGTGGAAGAATGGGCCAAAATCACACCACTTGAAGGCTTTTGTACAAAGTATTACATAAATATCAGTAAGTGTGTTCAATACTTTTTCCCTGTGTCATTTCACATTATTACACATAACTTAATTTCTGAACTTATTTATTTTGGTTTCTTTGTATGTATGGATTACTTGGGTTGTTACCAACATCTGGTGAAAATGTCATGTCAATAGCACCTTGGTGACGTGTTCAATACTTATTTCACCCGCTGTACTGGAACACTACATAATAACAAACTAGAATAACAAACTAGATATATAATACCCATAGCAATCCTATATTAATATGTACTACAGAATAACAAACTAGATATATAATACCCATAGCAATCCTATATTAATATGTACTACAGAATAACAAACTAGATATATAATACCCATAGCAATCCTATATTAATATGTACTACAGAATAACAAACTAGATATATAATACCCATAGCAATCCTATATTAATATGTACTACAGAATAACAAACTAGATATATAATACCCATAGCAATCCTATATTAATATGTACTACAGAATAACAAACTAGATATATAATACCCATAGCAATCCTATATTAATATGTACTACAGAATAACAAACTAGATATATAATACCCATAGCAATCCTATATTAATATGTACTGGGGCTCCCAAGTGGCACAGCGGTCTAAGCCACTGCATCTTGGTAACATCAGGAGAGAACAGTGGTAACAGAGCAGGATTATGCTTGGTAACATCAGGAGAGAACAGTGGTAACAGAGCAGGATTATGCTTGGTAACATCAGGAGAGAACAGTGGTAATGGAGCAGGATTATGCTTGGTTACATCAGGAGAGAAAAGTGGTAACGGAGCAGGATTATGCTTGGTAACATCAGGAGAGAACAGTGGTAACAGAGCAGGATTATGCTTGGTAACATCAGGAGAGAACAGTGGTAACAGAGCAGGATTGTGCTTGGTAACATCAGGAGAGAACAGTGGTAACAGAGCAGGATTGTGCTTGGTAACATCAGGAGAGAACAGTGGTAACAGAGCAGGATTATGCTTGGTAACATCAGGAGAGAACAGTGGTAACAGAGCAGGATTATGCTTGGTAACATCAGGAGTGAACAGTGGTAACAGAGCAGGATCATGCTTGGTAACATCAGGAGAGAACAGTGGTAACAGAGCAGGATTATGCTTGGTAACATCAGGAGTGAACAGTGGTAACGGAGCAGGATTATGCTTGGTAACATCAGGAGTGAACAGTGGTAACAGAGCAGGATTATGCTTGGTAACATCAGGAGAGAACAGTGGTAACGGAGCAGGATTATGCTTGGTAACATCAGGAGTGATCAGTGGTAACAGAGCAGGATTATGCTTGGTAACATCAGGAGTGAACAGTGGTAACGGAGCAGGATTATGAGCTGAGGCTTTTCAACAGGTCACTAAGCCCAGCTCCACAGGTAGAAGCTAGCCAGCTTTCTCTCTCCCCCTCTCTACTTCCTCCCCTCCATCTTTCTCCCTATCCCTCCCTCTTTCTCTCTCACACACACAAACACACATACAGTGGGGAGAACAAGTATTTGATACACTGCCGATTTTGCAGGTTTTCCCACTTACAAAGCATGTAGAAGTCTGTAATTTTTATCATAGGTACTCTTCAACTGTGAGTGACGGAATCTAAAATGCAGAAAATCCCATTGTATGATTTTTAAGTAAATAATTTGCATTTTATTGCATGACATAAGTATTTGATACATCAGAAAAGCAGAGCTTAATATTTGGTACAGAAACCTTTGTTTGCAATTACAGAGATCATACGTTTCCTGTAGTTCTTGACCAGGTTTGCACACACTGCAGCAGGGATTTTGGCCCACTCCTCCATACAGACCTTCTCCAGATCCTTCAGGTTTCGGGGCTGTCGCTGGGCAAAACAGACTTTCAGCTCCCTCCAAAGATTTTCTATTGGGTTCAGGTCTGGAGACTGGCTAGGCCACTCCAGGACCTTGAGATGCTTCTTACGGAGCCACTCCTTATTTGCCCTGGCTGTGTGTTTCAGGTCGTTGTCATGCTGGAAGACCCAGCCACGACCCATCTTCAATGCTCTTACTGAGTGAAGGAGGTTGTTGGCCAAGATCTCACGATACATGGCCCCATCCATCCTCCCCTCAATACGGTGCAGTCGTCCTGTCCCCTTTGCAGAAAAGCATCCCCAAAGAATCATGTTTCCACCTCCAGCTTCACGGTTGGGATGGTGTTCTTGGGGTTGTACTCATCCTTCTTCTTCCTCCAAACACGGCGAGTGGAGTTTAGACCAAATAGCTCTATTTTTGTCTCATCAGACCACATGACCTTCTCCCATTCCTCCTCTGGATCATCCAAATGGTCATTGGCAAACTTCAGACGGGGCTGGACATGCGCTGGCTTGAGCAGGGGGACCATGCGTGCACTGCAGGATTTTAATCCATGACGGCGTAGTGTGTTACTAATGGTTTTCTTTGAGACTGTGGTCCCAGCTCTCTTCAGGTCATTGACCAGGTCCTGCCGTGTAGTTCTGGGCTGATCCCTCACCTTCCTCATGATCATTGATGCCCCACGAGGTGAGATCTTGCATGGTGCCCCAGACCGAGGGAGATTGACCGTCATATTGAACTTCTTCCATTTTCTAATAATTGCGCCAACAGTTGTTGCCTTCTCACCAAGCTGCTTGCCTATTGTCCTGTAGCCCATCCCAGCCTTGTGCAGGTCTACAATTTTATCCCTGATGTCCTTACACAGCTCTCTGGTCTTGGCCATTGTGGAGAGGTTGGAGTCTGTTTGATTGAGTGTGTGGACAGGTGTCTTTTATACAGGTAATGAGTTCAAACAGGTGCAGTTAATACAGGTAATGAGTGGAGAACAGGAGGGCTTCTTAAAGAAAAACTAACAGGTCTGTGAGAGCCGGAATTCTTACTGGTTGGTAGGTGATCAAATACTTATGTCATGCAATAAAATGCAAATTAATTATTTAAAAATCATACAATGTGATTTTCTGGATTTTTGTTTTAGATTCCGTCTCTCACAGTTGAAGTGTACCTATGATAAAAATTACAGACTTCTACATGCTTTGTAAGTAGGAAAATCGGCAAAATCGGCAGTGTATCAAATACTTGTTCTCCCCACTGTATGTGCACGTCATTCCTCGCCATGTCTACCTCACACACACGAGCAAAGGTGGCACAAGCACGCACGGACACACACACACGCTAGTCATTACTATTTACTGTACACACTGGCAGAGGCAGTTCACATGCTAATCTCTCTCCTTCCCTCTCTCTGTCTCAGTCTCTGCTCTCTCTCTCTCTTTTCACTCCTTCTGTTTCCCTGTCCCCCCCTCTCCCTCCATCTCAGGTTTCCCTGTCCCCCCCTCTCCCTCCATCTCAGGTTTCCCTGTCCCCCCCTCTCCCTCCATCTCAGGTTTCCCTGTCCCCCCCTCTCCCTCCATCTCAGGTTTCCCTGTCCCCCCCTCTCCCTCCATCTCAGGTTTCCCTGTCCCCCCCTCTCCCTCCATCTCAGGTTTCCCTGTCCCCCCCTCTCCCTCCATCTCAGGTTTCCCTGTCCCCCCCTCTCCCTCCATCTCAGGTTTCCCTGTCCCCCCCTCTCCCTCCATCTCAGGTTTCCCTGTCCCCCCCTCTCCCTCCATCTCAGGTTTCCCTGTCCCCCCCTCTCCCTCCATCTCAGGTTTCCCTGTCCCCCCCTCTCCCTCCATCTCAGGTTTCCCTGTCCCCCCCTCTCCCTCCATCTCAGGTTTCCCTGTCCCCCCCTCTCCCTCCATCTCAGGTTTCCCTGTCCCCCCCTCTCCCTCCATCCCAGGTCTTACCACAATCTACCAATGTATTACATCATAGCTATGCACAATAACACATTTACTGAAGTGTCAGTGTTTCATTAATGGATTCTATTGAGAACCCTTTCTGATTGGTTGAAGGTGTCGCTCTCTGTGTCTGTTTCTCTTGTTGAGATTCTCTCTCTGACCTTCCCCTCCTCCTCCTCCTCCTCCTCCTCCTCCTCCTCCTCCTCCTCCTCCTCCTCCTCCCCCTCCTCCTCCAACTCTCTCTCCACTCTTCCCCTCCTCCTCCTCCTCCTCCTCCTCCTCCTCCTCCTCCTCCTCCTCCTCCTCCTCCTCCTCCTCCTCCTCCTCCTCCAACTCTCTCTCCACTCTTCCCCTCCTCCTCCTCCTCCTCCTCCTCCTCCTCCTCCTCCTCCAACTCTCTCTCCACTCTTCCCCTCCTCCTCCTCCCCCTCCTCCTCCTCCTCCTCCCCCTCCTCCTCCAACTCTCTCTCCACTCCTCATCCTCCTCCTCCTCCTCCTCCTCCAACTCTCTCTCCACTCTCCTCCTCCTCCTCCTCCTCCAACTCTCTTCTCCTCCTCCTCCTCCCCTTCCAACTCTCTTCTCCTCCTCCTCCTCCTCCCCCTCCTCCTCCTCCTCCAACTCTCTACCCCTTGCTCCCTCTCTTATACTCTCCCTTCCCTTGCGCCACTGTGCCAGTCCTCCAGCAGAGAGGAGGGCCCAGTAGAGGAAAGGCTGATAGGGCTGGTGGTGTGGCAGCAGCATGCCAGGGGAGAGAAGAGCAGAGTACAGGGTATAGATGAGAGAGGGGGCACCCAGAGAGATGTGACCAGGGTGGAGATTACTACATCAGACCCATGAGAGTCCCCCACTCACTGGAATGTGCCGTGTGTGTGTAAGTGAGTCATGCCCTCTGTTAATCACTCTCTCTCTCTAAAACCCTCTCTTTTCTCCCTCTCCTTCTATATGACTCAAGAGGAGGACATGATGGATTGGCATGAAATCTTATTACGACAACTTTGTAAATCATTACTGTAGTGTTTTTATCTGACGGCATGTTGTTGTGGCGCCAACATAAAAGCCGGTGATGCTTCTCGGGTAAATAAGCTAATCAGGAAGGCTAGCTCTGTCCTGGGGATGAGCCTTGACACTCTAGAGGAGGTGGAGGAGAGAAGGATCCTGGCCAAACTGCTGGCCGTCATGGACAACGTCACCCACCCTCTGCACGCCATGGTTATGACGCAGAGGAGCACTTTCAGTCACAGACTGATCCCAACACGGTGTGCCAGAGAGCGCTACAGGAGGTCATTCCTGCCAGCAGCTATTAGACTATATAATGCCTCACCGGGGTGCCGTGCCGTCGGCAACATAGACCTGGAACTGTTCGGGTGCTAGGACCTAGTTTAACAATTACGCATCCATCCGTGAGTAACTCTGGTCTGTAATCACTCATTCATTCAGGACTTATTTATTCATTCAGGTCTGTATATACAGTGGGGAGAACAAGTATTTGATACACTGCCGATTTTGCAGGTTTTCCCACTTACAAAGCATGTAGAAGTCTGTAATTTTTATCATAGGTACTCTTCAACTGTGAGTGACGGAATCTAAAATGCAGAAAATCCCATTGTATGATTTTTAAGTAAATAATTTGCATTTTATTGCATGACATAAGTATTTGATACATCAGAAAAGCAGAACTTAATATTTGGTACAGAAACCTTTGTTTGCAATTACAGAGATCATACGTTTCCTGTAGTTCTTGACCAGGTTTGCACACACTGCAGCAGGGATTTTGGCCCACTCCTCCATACAGATCCTTCAGGTTTCGGGGCTGTCGCTGGGCAATACGGACTTTCAGCTCCCTCCAAAGATTTTCTATTGGGTTCAGGTCTGGAGACTGGCTAGGCCACTCCAGGACCTTGAGATGCTTCTTACGGAGCCACTCCTTAGTTGCCCTGGCTGTGTGTTTCGGGTCGTTGTCATGCTGGAAGACCCAGCCACGACCCATCTTCAATGCTCTTACTGAGGGAAGGAGGTTGTTGGCCAAGATCTCGCGATACATGGCCCCATCCATCCTCCCCTCAATTCAGTGTAGTCGTTTGCAGAAAAGCATCCCCAAAGAATGATGTTTCCACCTCCATGCTTCACGGTTGGGATGGTGTTCTTGGGGTTGTACTCATCCTTCTTCTTCCTCCAAACACGGCGAGTGGAGTTTAGACCAAAAAGCTCTATTTTTGTCTCATCAGACCACATGACCTTCTCCCATTCCTCCTCTGGATCATCCAGATGGTCATTGGCAAACTTCAGACGGGCCTGGACATGCGCTGGCTTGAGCAGGGGGACCTTGCGTGCGTTGCAGGATTTTAATCCATGACGGCGTAGTGTGTTACTAATGGTTTTCTTTGAGACTGTGGTCCCAGCTCTCTTCAGGTCATTGACCAGGTCCTGCCGTGTAGTTCTGGGCTGATCCCTCACCTTCCTCATGATCATTGATGCCCCACGAGGTGAGATCTTGCATGGTGCCCCAGACCGAGGGAGATTGACCGTCATCTTGAACTTCTTCCATTTTCTAATAATTGCGTTTGATTGAGTGTGTGGACAGGTGTCTTTTATACAGGTAACGAGTTCAAACAGGTGCAGTTAATACAGGTAATGAGTGGAGAACAGGAGGGCTTCTTAAAGAAAAACTAACAGGTCTGTGAGAGCCAGAATTCTTACTGGTTGGTAGGTGATCAAATACTTATGTCATGCAATAAAATGCAAATTAATTATAAAAAAATCATACAATGTGATTTTCTGGATTTGTGAGTCTCTCACAGTTGAAGTGTACCTATGATAAAAATTACAGACCTCTACATGCTTTGTAAGTAGGAAAACCTGCAAAATCGGCAGTGTATCAAATACTTGTTCTCCCCACTGTACATATTCATGTACAGTTGTTATATCATATCACGTGCAATATTGTAAGTCATTCTTGGACTGAACTTACGTAGTCATTCACTCAGGAATGCATATTAGTATCCTGTCAGTTGTATATTTTTTCATTGCTTTTAGTATATTGAATGTGCAATATGTGCATTTATCTGTAATTAAACCCTGCGCACTAAGGACTGTATATTTTAAGGGAATTACTATTATTACCCCAAATTATATCATACACACATTTAGCTATTAAAGTATCTCTTCCTGTCATTTACCTCACTGTGCATGCAGATGCACTCACACCTGCCTGCTGCCATTCCTGAGCAAGCTCTGCACTGGTGGTGCCCCGATCCCGCAGCTGAATCAACTTTAGGAGACGGTCCTGGCGCTTGCTGGACTTTCTTGGGCGCCCTGATGCCTTCTTCACAAAAATTTAACCTCTCTCCTTGAAGTTCTTGATGTTCCGATAAATGGTTGATTTAGGTGCAATCTTACCAGCAGCAATATCCTTGCCTGTGAAGCCCTTTTTGTGCAAAGCAATGATGGCGGCACGTGTTTCCTTGCAGGTAACCATGGTTGACAGAGGAAGAACAATGATTCAAGCACCACCCTCCTGTGTTAACGAGACAATCACTGACATGATGGAAATGTTTTGTGGGTTTTTCATGGCAAAGAGGGACTTTGCAATTAATTGCAATTCATCTGATCACTCTTCATGACATTCTGGAGTATATTGCCATCATCAACACCGAGGCAGCAAACTTTGTGGAGACCAATACTTGTGTCATTCTCAAAACCTTTGGCCACTACTGTATATATTTTACCAACAATGTGTTGAATTTTACAGTTGAATGAGTTACTTAGACTATTATATTGGTAAAGTACAGAGGTCAAAGAGAAAGCTATCAGGACCATGGATAGCGCTTTGACACGCGTTAACGTAAACAGACGGTCAATGTGCTGCAGCACACAGTGGAATTACGCAGATCGTAAAAACACATACTATGAAACAGGTGCTAGGCGGTGACCTGACTCTGAAATAACAACCTATTAAATAGGGGCTACAAAATCCTCGACAATGTCCTTAATGTTAATCTCCCGGGCTCTGATGCGTTCAATGGACAGGATAGTCAGCCATTCAGCGCGGGCTGGAGACTAGTATAAAATAAACCAAATGAATCCAATTTAAGAACCTTTGCTACCTTCTCCTCCTGTACTTTTCGCTCAATTATTTTCTTGCTGCCGCTTTTATGTTTGTAAGGCATGATTGCTGCTCGCTCGGCTTGCAGATGCGCTCATCTTGTCAGTCTTGACCTTCAGATTTGGCGCCTAAACTAGCTATATCTCGTCACGATCAAATAGAGACTTGGCATTGGATAACATACATATTACCCAGCATTCAATGCATTTCTGTATATGAAAAAAGTACAAAATAAAATAAGAAATTATTCATTTAGTTGAATAGTATTCATAGTTTATGTAGAATAAGCATATTGTTCTGTTATAGATAGCTATTTAACCAAGAAAATGAAAACCATGATGGAGATGTGTTTGAGTTTTTGAGGGTATAAATAGCAAGTGGCACATTTCAAGAGTCACGTTTAACTCGGCATATTTCCAGAGTAGACAATTCAAGCTAGGTGTATCCTCCCATCTCCCAGCTGAAGGGCCCCAGACTGCACTACCTTCACTGTCTATATTTACACCGCTGCCTGTTCATTTATCATCGTATCACAGCCTACTTCAACTTCGCAAAAATGCGTGATGATTTAACAAAAGCGCATTTCCGAAAAAAAGCACAATTGTTGCACAAATGTACCGAACCATAAACATTAATGCCTTTATTAAAATCAATACACAGATGTATATATTTTTAAACCTGCATATTTAGTTAAAGGAAGGGCCTCCTGGCTCGTTGCGAACTGTGAACAACATTTCTTCCTAACAAAGACCGTAATTAATTTGCCAGAATTTGACATAATTATGACATAACATTGAAGGTTGTGCAATGTAACAGCAATATTTAGACATAGGGTTGCCACCCGTTGGATAAAATACGGAACGGTTCCGTATTTCACTGAAATAATAAACGTTTAGTTTTCGAAATGATAGTTTCCGGATTTGACCGTATTAATGACCAAAGGCTCGTATTTCTGTGTGTTTATTATATTATAATGAAGTCTATGATTTGATATGTGATAGAGCAGTCTTAGAGCAGTCTTAGAGCAGTCTTAGAGCAGTCTTGAAGCAGTCTTAGAGCAGTCTTGGAGCAGTCTTACAGCAGTCTTAGAGGAGTCTTAGAGGAGTCTTAGAGCAGTCTTAGAGCAGTCTTAGAGCAGTCTTACAGCAGTCTTACAGCAGTCTTACAGCAGTCTTAGAGGAGTCTTACAGCAGTCTTAGAGAAGTCTTAGAGCAGTCTTAGAGCAGGCTTAGAGCAGTCTTAGAGCAGTCTTAGAGCAGTCTTAGAGCAGGCTTAGAGCAGGCTTAGAGCAGTCTTACAGCAGTCTTACAGCAGTCTTAGAGCAGTCTTAGAGCAGTCTTACAGCAGTCTTACAGCAGTCTTACAGCAGTCTTACAGCAGTCTTACAGCAGGTTCGTAAGCATTCATTCACTTTACAGAGCTGTTTATGACTACTTTCAACTCCCGAGTCTAGGCTGCCAATACTAAAGTGTCTAGAAGAACATCCTATAATAACCTGCGGCTGAACTTGAAAGGGTTCCTTGGTTATTTTACGGTTCATGTCTTCCATAGAGAATGTCTTGATCTACTTCAGATGAGGTCCGTGTTTCCTGCAGGCTTCAACCGCCTCTGTGTTTCCATACTCGTGTGAATCTCGCTAGGATAAGGTAACGTTTGTCAACATATTATCATAAATCCACTCTATAAAAAACTAAATGTGTCACCGGGTGCTGTAGGTGTCCAGGAGGACGGGAGGTTTTCCTCCAGTAATGTGTTGGACAGACCGCACAACCCTCTGCAGAGTCTTGTGGTTATGGCCGGTGCAATTGCCATACCTGGCGGTGATGCAGCACGGCAGGATGCTCTCAATTGTGCATCTGTAAAAGTTTGTGAGGGTTTTAGTTGCTAAGACACATTTATTTAGCCTCCTGAGGTTGAAGAGGTGACTGTGTGGGTGGACCATTTCAGTTTGTCAGTGATGTGAACACAGAGGAACTGAGGCTGTTTCCTGAAGTCCCCAATCAGCTCCTTTGTTTTGTTGATGTTGAGTGAGAGGTTATTTTCCTGGTACCACACTCCCAGAGCCCTCACATCCTCCCTGTAGGCTGTCTAGTCATCAAGCCTACTACTGTTGTGTCGTTTGCAAACTTGATGATTGAGTTGGAGGTGTGCTTGGCCAAGCAGTCATGGGTGAACAGGGAGTACAGGAGGGGACTGAGCATGCACCCTTGTGGGGCCCCTGTGTTGAGGATCAGTGAAGTGGAGGCGGCCCGTCAGGAAGTCCAGCACACAGTATAGGGCAGGGTTCAGACCCAGGGCCTCGAGCTTAATGATGAGCTTGGAGGGTACTATGGTGTTGAATGCTGAGCTATAGTCAATGAACAGCATTCTTACATAGGTAGTCCTCTTGTCCAGATGGGATAGGGAGTGTGTAATGTGGTGGCGATTGCATCATCTGTGGATCTATTGGGGCGGTAAGCAAAGTGGGTCTAGGGTGACAGGTAGGGTGGATAAAGAGTTACTTATCTAACAGAACACAGAGGAGGTTCTTTAATGGAAGCCTCCAACATAATACAGGTAGAATCAGGAATGCTGATGGATGTTGTACTGTAAATATGTGATAGTGGAGTAATGGCCTGAGGGAACACAAAATGTATTGGGTAAAGTGTTATGACATGTAAAGTCATGTAATATTTCAAACTGTATATAATTGCCTTAATGTTTGCTGGACCCCAGGAAGAGTAGCTGCTGCCTTGGCTAATGGGGATCCTTAATAAATAAATACCACCTGCATTTGGTCCTATGTAGCAAAATGTGTTTTTTATATTGACTAAAAGTAGAGACTCCGAGCTACAAAACAGTATATCATACAGTAAAGTTGAGGAATAATGAGAAAGTCATTCTGCTTTGAATGTTGATAACCCCACTATTGAGAAAATGGAACTGAATGTTTTGGTCCTTACTGGAGAGCCTACAACCATTCAGCATCGTTCACACAGAGAATGCCAAGAGTGTGCTAAGCTGTCATCAAGGCAAACGCTGGCTACTTTAAAAAATATATTTTGATTTGTTTAACACTTTTTTGGTTACTACATGATTCCACATGCGTTATTTCATAGTTGTGATGTCTTCACTTTCAATCTCCAATAAATATTTTTCTTTTTAACCCTTGAATGAGTAGGTGTGTCCAACCCTTCGACTGGTACTGTATGTGTCTCTCCCCAGCAGACATATAGTGAGCAATATGTTGAACATCAAATCGCAATATTGGACCCGGGTTCATATCCCGGGCTGTGCCACAACCGGCCGTGATCGAGAGTGCCATAGGACGGCGCACAATTGGCCCCTCGTCGTCCGGGTTAGGGGAGGGTTTGGCCGCTGGGGCTTTACTTACGGATGCTAGTTGAACGGTGTTTCCTCCGACACATTGGTTCAGCTTCCGGGTTAAGCTGGCAGGTGTTAAGGAGCGCGGTTAGGCGGGTCATGTTTCGGAGGACAGATGACTCCACCTTCGCCTCTCCCGTTGGGGAGTTGCAACGATGAGCCAAGATCGAAAATTGGGGAGAAAAAGGGAGTAAAAATACAAAAAAATAAACAAATATTTCACAGTACATATAGGATTGTGAGAATCGCACCCAAGTATCGTGAGATCCCTGGCAATTCCCAGCTCTATAGATTACACACACACTACACTCAAATGACACACAATTCTGTGGACGTTTTTTTCCAGCCATGTAGAAAATCACCTCAGAGCTCAGGGTAGTGGGAGCGGTCAATAGTCATTTCCTCAGTGTGTGGATCTTTACGAGGTGTGCTAGACTCCCCAAGGAGACCCAAAACAGATTACATGGCAGGACCCAGACACACACACAAGCATGGCGCACGCACGCACGCACACACACACACACACACCCACACAGACACACAGGCCATTACCCAGGCTCAGAGACCATGTCTTCCAATTTCATTTCAGCTCCATACGTTTTCAGCCAAATTGCAAATCCCACTGATTGCTTTGCTCCTGTAAGGTCTTCCAAAATCCATTCAGCTCCCACAGTTACAGCCAAAATGTCCATCGATCAGGGATCGCCAGTCTTCTGCCTGTCTTTCACTCTATTTTCATCCTCCTCTCCTATGTGAGATACCTCCATTGTATCTTCCTGTCTTTCTCTGAGTCGTATTGAACCAGGCCACAGCATGGCCACTGTCAGCTCAATCCATCGAGACACTTTTGTCACAATCCAATACAATCCATTAGCTGGTCTTTATTAATCACATCCTAGAGTGAAAGACGGAACCAAAGCTCATAAAAGAACCTTCAAGACAAGAGAGTAACAAGTTGATCTGGATTTATAATTTCTAGGTTCAGATCAGAAGTAGGATAGAACTAGTTCCTTTTATGAAAGTTTGTTGTAGATAAGAGTGAATCATCTTTATTATCACTTGTTTTATTTTATTTAACCAGGCAAGTTAGTCAAGAACAAATTCTTATTTACTGCCTTGTTCAGGGGCAGGGATTCAATCCAGCAACCTTTCAGTTACTGGCCCAACGCTCTGACCACACAGCTACCTTCCGCCCACTGTTGGGTTGGAGCCAATCTGATGTGTGTCTGTGTCTGTGTCTGTCTTGTAAAGGTGAAATGACATGTATTTCAACATTAAGCTTTCCTGAATAACTGGGCCTGCTGGGAGCATGTGTGGCATCATCATTATGGGACAACATGGGAGAATGATGAATAGTAACGAATATCTGACATCATCCAGGTCCCAAACTGGCCATCATCAATAACCCTGTGACTGTCACCTGAAAGATGTCCAAGGAGACCCACACCTAGAGTTATGTTCCCACTCTCACTTTCTATTTAGCCTTTTCCATTCCAAATTAAAGGCCATCATTCAGCTCCATAAACCAAGCAGACATAAAGGACAGGAGAGGAGAGGAGAGGAGAGGAGAGGAGAGGAGAGGAGAGGAGAGGAGAGGAGAGGAGAGGAGAGGAGAGGAGGGGAGGGGAGGGGAGGGGAGGGGAGGGGAGGAGAGGAGAGGAGGGGAGGGGAGGGGAGGGGAGGGGAGGGGAGGGGAGGGGAGGGGAGAGGAGAGGAGAGGAGAGGAGAGGAGAGGAGAGGAGAGGAGAGGAGAGGAGAGGAGAGGAGAGGAGAGGAGAGGAGAGGAGAGGAGAGGAGAGGAGAGGAGAGGAGAGGAGAGGAGAGGAGAGGAGTTTTCTTCCAACAGCCAGAGGATAAATATTTTAACTGTATGAAGTAACCCAACTGACATCCAGACATTGGTTAAAATATACATTTGTTCAGAAGGGGAAAGTGGGGTAAGGGAAGGTACTGCTTAGTTTTTCTGTCCAAGGTCTAACAATGAAGCCCTTTCTTTATCTACTTTCCCAGAGTCAGATTAACTTTTTGATACCATTTTTATGTGTGCAGTTAGAAGGAAGTCGCCAGAATTGCTAACTAGCGTTAGCGCAATGACTGGCTTGCAAAACTATTAATATGGAACAGCCAGTTAGACCTATTAATATGGAACAGCCAGTTAGACCTATTAATATGGAACAGCCAGTTAGACCTATTAATATGGAACAGCCAGTTAGACCTATTAATATGGAACAGCCAGTTAGACCTATTAATATGGAACAGCCAGTTAGACCTATTAATATGGAACAGCCAGTTAGACCTATTAATATGGAACAGCCAGTTAGACCTATTAATATGGAACAGCCAGTTAGACCTATCAATATGGAACAGCCAGTTAGACCTATTAATATGGAACAGCCAGTTAGACCTATCTATATGGAACAGCCAGTTAGACCTATTAATATGGAACAGCCAGTTAGACCTATTAATATGGAACAGCCAGTTAGACCTATTAATATGGAACAGCCAGTTAGACCTATTAATATGGAACAGCCAGTTAGACCTATTAATATGGAACAGCCAGTTAGACCTATTAATATGGAACAGCCAGTTAGACCTATTTATATGGAACAGCCAGTTAGACCTATTAATATGGAACAGCCAGTTAGACCTATTAATATGGAACAGCCAGTTAGACCTATTAATATGGAACAGCCAGTTAGACCTATTAATATGGAACAGCCAGTTAGACCTATTAATATGGAACAGCCAGTTAGACCTATTAATATGGAACAGCCAGTTAGACCTATTAATATGGAACAGCCAGTTAGATCTATTAATATGGAACAGCCAGTTAGACCTATCAATATGGAACAGCCAGTTAGACCTATTAATATGGAACAGCCAGTTAGATCTATTAATATGGAACAGCCAGTTAGACCTATTAATATGGAACAGCCAGTTAGAACTATTAATATGGAACAGCCAGTTAGACCTATTAATATGGAACAGCCAGTTAGACCTATTAATATGGAACAGCCAGTTAGACCTATTAATATGGAACAGCCAGTTAGACCTATTAATATGGAACAGCCAGTTAGACCTATTAATATGGAACAGCCAGTTAGACCTATTAATATGGAACAGCCAGTTAGACCTATTCAAGTATTCTTTATTTATCCAAGTGAATCCCATTGACATTTTTCTTTTCAAGGGAGCACTGACCAAACAAGCTTTCCCTGACTCTCTGGATTAGATTTGTAAATGTATAATTAAACATGTTTATTGACTTCTTGATGTTTGCAGCAATCCAAAACAAAACTAACTACCTCAGACAACAGTATTTCAGGGAGTATGGGAAGGTAAGCATTGAGAAACAGTCAGGCATGGTCAACCTAAAATAAACACACAAAAAAAACTACCACAAAACTTTTTTATTGATAATAGTGGCTGTCAGCAAGTCAGCCACCTGGTGACAGTTGTGTTGATCAGAGGAGTGTCAGTCCCACAGAGAACAAGATGGAGAGGGAGATCTGACATCTAGAGACGCTGTCAAGAGTCCGTTACACACTGACAGGGAGAGACAACCCAGGAGAGAGGGGAAAGGAAAGGAACGAGAGAGAGAGATGAGATGAGTGAGAGGTGTGAGAAAAGGGGGAGAAAGGGTACACAGCTGGGCCCAAACCTGTCACAGTACCCCTGGTCCCTGTGGTGCTCCTGGTCCCTATGGTGCTCCTGGTCCCTGTGGTGCTCCTGGTCCCTGTGGTGCCCCTGGTCCCTGTGGTGATCCTGGTCCCTGTGGTGCTCCTGGTCCCTGTGGTGCTCCTGGTCCCTGTGGAGCTCCTGGTCCC
Organism: Thymallus thymallus; assembly: GCA_023634145.1. Lineage (NCBI taxonomy): Eukaryota > Metazoa > Chordata > Actinopteri > Salmoniformes > Salmonidae > Thymallus > Thymallus thymallus. The sequence goes on along the minus strand of CM042421.1, from coordinate 22,388,826 downwards.
TGTGGTACCCCTGGTCCCTGTGGTGCTCCTGGTGCCTGTGGTGCTCCTGGTCCCTGTGGTACCCCTGGTCCCTGTGGTGCTCCTGGTGCCTGTGGTGCTCCTGGTTCCTGTGGTGCTCCTGGTCCCTGTGGTACCCCTGGTCCCTGTGGTGCTCCTGGTCCCTGTGGTGCTCCTGGTCCCTGTGGTACCCCTGGTCCCTATGGTGCCCCTGGTGCTCCTGGTCCCTGTGGTGCTCCTGGTCCCTGTGGTGCTCCTGGTCCCTGTGGTACCCCTGGTTCCTGTGGTACCCCTGGTGCCTGTGGTGCTCCTTGTCCCTGTGGTGCTCCTGGTCCCTGTGGTGCTCCTGGTCCCTGTGGTACCCCTGGTTCCTGTGGTGCCCCTGGTGCTCCTGGTCCCTGTGGTGCTCCTGGTCCCTGTGGTGCTCCTGGTGCCCCCCTGCCTTTCTCTTCAATCACAGAGGTCCAGCTCTGACACCTGTGCTCCTGAAGCTCACTGATCAGACACCTGAAGAAGCACTGAGAACAGATTCCCATAAGCACAGCCAGACACCACAGATTCCCATAAGCACAGCCAGACACCACAGATTCCCATAAGCACAGCCAGACACCACAGATGAGTGACGTGCCCCTAAACAACAGGAAACCACACACGAAACTACAGCACCACAGAGACAATCAGCCAGATAACACACTTCAGATTACTGTTTCCTCTACTGTACCATGTACATAAATAGCAAGATCTGAACAACTCATACAGAGATAGAACCAATAAATGAATTGGGAATACAGCACTAGCACAAAAAAATACTTAATGAAACGGTTATGTCCGCTTTATTACACCAAGTCAAGGGTCAATTAACCCAAGAGGATCCGAGAGGTACTGAGAAGTCCAGCAGAGAAGAACACCTCATAAATATCCACTAACATATAAATATTAACTGAACTCTGGTCCACACATAACTTGAATGTGTCATGATGACAGTAAATAGGCCTAACAGAACCTAATCAGAGCAGAGTCATCCATCTACAGTAGCCTACAGTAGCCTACAGTAGCCTACAGTAGCCTACAGTAGCCTACAGTAGCCACATGGAAACATCACATCAGATGAATGCAGGCTGGGGGGAAGAGGTAGCGTTATCTGTACTAACAGTCTGGGCCTCCGTTGGAGCTCTGGCCAGAGAGAGAGGAAAGTAAGTTAGAATGAGAGATAGAGGGAGAGAGGGAGAGAGGGAGAGGTAGGGAGAGGGAGAGGGAGAGGGAGAGAGAGGGAGAGGGAGAGAGATAGGTAGAGGGAGAGAGAGGGAGAGGGAGAGAGATAGGTAGAGGGAGAGAGAGGGAGAGGGAGTGAGAGAGGTAGAGGGAGAGAGAGAGGTAGAGGGAGAGAGAGAGGTAGAGGGAGAGAGAGAGGTAGAGGGAGAGAGAGAGGTAGAGGGAGAGAGAGAGGTAGAGGGAGAGAGAGAGGTAGAGGGAGAGAGAGAGGTAGAGGGAGAGAGAGAGGTAGAGGGAGAGAGAGAGGTAGAGGGAGAGAGAGAGGTAGAGGGAGAGAGAGGGAGAGAGAGAGAGAGGGGTAGAGGGAGAGAGAGAGAGGGAGAGAGAGAGAGAGAGGTAGAGGGAGAGAGAGAGGTAGAGGGAGAGAGAGAGGTAGAGGGAGAGAGAGGGAGAGAGAGAGAGAGGGGTAGAGGGAGAGAGAGAGAGGGAGAGAGAGAGAGAGAGGTAGAGGGAGAGAGAGGGAGAGAGGGAGAGAGAGAGGTAGAGGGAGAGAGAGAGGTAGAGGGAGAGAGAGGGAGAGGGAGAGAGAGAGGTAGAGGGAGAGAGAGAGGTAGAGGGAGAGAGAGAGGTAGAGGGAGAGAGAGGGAGAGGGAGAGAGAGAGGTAGAGGGAGAGAGAGAGGTAGAGGGAGAGAGAGGGAGAGGGAGAGAGAGAGGTAGAGGGAGAGAGAGAGGTAGAGGGAGAGAGAGAGGTAGAGGGAGAGAGAGAGGGAGAGGGAGAGAGAGAGGGAGACTCTTATCCCTGCCTATGAGAGCGACAGAGATCAGAGCCTTTCAGGCATAGACACACACACACACACACACACACACACACACACCTGGCCGCGTTACCATGGTACCTCACCTCCTCTCTGGGGTGTGATGAGTGTGAAGGCATTCCTTACAGACCCCCTCTATGCCCATCAGGCACTAGAGCGCGACTCAGTACCAGCATTTATGTATATAGTAACACAACCCTCCATCTGTTCTTCAGAGGCTGACCCATAAGGGTCATATGTGACTTGATGGATTCATTCCCCTGGGGAAGTAGGCTACTGGTTCAGTACGGTACGGTCAGATATTGACTAACTAGTCATTGTTCATTGTGTGTTTATTACTAAATTAATTTCCCTCCTATTCAACTGATTACATTGAAACAACGTAGGTCTCCACTTTGTTCCAACATGAGGTGTTATTGAGTGGTTACAATGTCTCACTGTGTGTGTTGTCTTTCCATCAATATCAATTGATTAAATAATGAGTGACAGAGTCCAGTAACAACACTATTATTCCCATTCCAGTGAAGCCAGCATTCCCTCTATTCTCAAGGGACCCGTTAAATACATGAGGTTTGGCGGGACGGGGGAATCTAGTGATACACCTCAACCCGGTGGCGGGCCGGGCCGGGCCGGGCCGGGCTGAAGTGGGGACCACTGCGCTCAACCCAATACATCTAGCCTGCCCTTCTATTCCAGCTCAGACATAGTCTGTCTGTCGCTGCATGTAGGCTAGGCTACATCAAATCAGTAGCCTACTCCTGGCATATAGCTTACTTTGAATACTCATTAGAGAAAGGTTATTTGTCAAATGTCAATGTAAATCTAGTTGTGTTCCTCTGATCAGTTCGGTGAGTGACAGCCCACAAAAACCACGAGTCAGAACAAAACAAGACAAGTATCAAATGATTCGGTGAGAAGTCTTCTAACACACAGATAGAGGATGGTTGTATTGTTCTTTAAACCTACCAGACTGACAGGTTACTGCTTCAATACCTGACAGACTACAGTTCGAAAGTTGGTAGGACATTTACAACCCAAAACTTCAACAAAGTAACAATTTGAACATCTCACTCTTATGTAGATACAATGTAGCCTAAAATAATTATAAACAGTGTCGTTGGTTGAACATGACTTGTTCAACATGTTACTACAACCAGAACTTGTTTGACAGTTGGCCGTTTGGAATGACAGATAAAAGCCTGAATACTTGCCCATACTATATCCTTCTTTATATATCCAACAGTCACATCAACCTCCGACAAAAAGGAGTTGTACTGAAGCCATTCTCTTACCTGCAAGACACTGTGATTTCAACTTTGGTGGCGGGGATGGAAGCATTCAGCGGGTCGAAATGTCCCATCGACGCCATGTTCACGAAGCTATTGCAGTTGTTCATGTTGTAACTATATTTTTGTCCTTTTAGCAGCGAAGATCAGACAAACTACACTTTCCTTAGCGAAACGAGAATGAATGCATGTGGACGGAACGAAGAGGAGCGCTCCGAGCAGGCTACTAGCGGTGGACTGATGTCACTTCATAGTCATCGTCACCTTCTTCTCTATGCGCTGCGAGAGGAATGTGCGCCTTGGACAAAAGAATGCCACATATGCCCTTCTGATAAATAGACTACAATCATAACAGACATTCATAATACACCTACAGTAAGGACACACAAATAGGAGTTAGGCTAACCCTGACGATGTCATGACTTATATTAAGATATGATTATGATAGAGCAAGTGTGTGTGTTTGTCTGTTATTTGATTTCCCATCATAATTCACCAGGAAAAGTAATTTCAAAGCAAGTATGTGTTTACCATGTTTGGATAGAAGACATCTGATCCTTGGGGTGACGCATCATCTTCATGACTCAGTATGTTTCAGGCCTGACCTCCCTCTCCAAATATAGCTCACACACAGACCCTCCGCTAGCTGGTGAGAGAACCCCTAACCACACCTTTAGGCAACCAGCCAGCACTCATTAAAAAGTTACTGTAAGTGTTGCACAAATAGATCCTTTGAAATATGTACACCCACATGCACACACACACAAACACACAGTCATGACGCAAATATGCACATGCACGGATGCACACACATGAAACCACACACACACACACAGAGAGAGAGAGAGAGAGAGAGAGAGAGAGAGAGAGAGAACGAGTGTGACAGAGACACACACACAGTATACACTACTGTATAAACACATGAATAAAACATGAAACAGCATCCATTTTCACTCATAGCTGTGAGGAATCCAGGTGAAAGTAGCAGTCTATTTATCACAACCTCACAGATCAGGGTCCTCAGTGTCCTCTAAAGTTGTATACAGTTTCACTCTGTTTAGGGGCAACCATCCTGCACTCTCAGACCAGGAGTCATTGATCCCCACATCCCTACAGAGCTGGTTGAATACAATAAACCAACATCTCTGTGAAACAGCATATATTACCAGCTGCCTCTCAGCTCTAACAGGTGATTGTGTTCAAGATAGTGAGCCCACTGCAAGGTGTAGGGGCAATTCCATGTTCATGGACTCAGGTTTTTAACTTTAAAATGTATGCCATTGTCACGATGTGGGTGTGGGAATGACCAAGACGCAGCGGAGGGATAGTAGTTTATGAAATTTCCCCCCCGGGGATAAATAAAGTATCTATCTATCTATCTATCTATCTATCTATCTATCTATCTATCTATCTATCTATCTATCTATCTATCTATCTATCTATCTATCTATCTATCTATCTATCTATCTATCTATCTATCTATCTATCTATCTATCTATCTATCTAGTTCGACATTGTGTTTTATTAACTAAGTAATTAAACGCCAAATGAACAAACTATACAAAAAAACAGACACGATCCTCTCACCACCCTCTCCATCCTCCCATCCTCTCACCACCCTCTCCATCATCCCATCCTCTCACCACCTCTCCATCCTCCCATCCTCTCACCACCTCTCCATCCTCCCATCCTCTCACCACCTCTCCATCATTTTATTTTTTATTTTATTTTATTTCACCTTTATTTAACCAGGTAGGTCAGTTGAGAACAAGTTCTCATTTGCAACTGTGACCTGGCCAAGACAAAGCAAAGCAGTGCGACAAATAACAACACAGAGTTACACATTAAACAAACAGTCAAAAACACAATAGAAAAATCTATATACAGAGTGCAAAATGTAGTGCAAAAATGCAGTAAGGTTAAGAGGTAGAACAATAAATAGACTATAGTGGTGACATAAATTACAGAATTATCATTATTAACACAGGAATGAAAAGTGTGCAAATTATGATGTGCAAATAGAGATACTGGAGTGCAAGATTAGTGAAAATAAACAAAAAATAAATATGGGGATGAGGTAGTAGTGTGGGCTATTTACAGAAGGGCTATATACAGGTGCAGTGATCGATAAGCATCTTTGACAGCTGATGCTTAAAGTTAGTGAGGGAGATAGGAACCTCTAGCTTCAAGGATTTTTGCAATTCGTTCCAGTCATTGGCAGCAGAGAACTGGAAGGAATGGCAGCCAAAGGAGGTGTTGGCTTTGGGGATGACCAGTGAGATATACCTGCTGGAGCGCATGCTACTGGTGGGTGTTGCTATGGTGACCAGTGAGCAGAGATAGGGCGGGGATTTACCTAATAAAGACTTATAGATGACCTGGAGCCAGTGGGTTTGGCGGCGAATATATAATGAAGGCCAGCCAACGAGAGAATACAGGTCGCAGTGGTGGGTAGTATATGGGGCTTTGGTAACAAAACGGATGGCACTGTGATAGATTACATCCAATTTGCTAAGTAGAGTGTTGGAGGCTAATTTGTAAATGACATCGCCGAAGTCAAGGATCGGTAGGATAGTCAGTTTTACAAGGGCATGTTTGGCAGCATGAGTGAAGGAGGCTTTGTTGCGAAATAGGAAGCCAATTCTGGATTTAATTTTGGATTGGAGATGGTTGATGTGAGTCTGGAAGTTGAGTTTATAGTCTAACCAGATGCCTAGGTATTTGTAGGTGTCCACGTATTCTAATTCGGACCCGTCGAGAGTAGTGATGATAGTCCGGTGGGCGGGTGCTGGCAGCGTTCGATAGAAAAGCATGCACTTAGTTTTACTAGCGTTTAAGAGCAGTTGGAGGCCACGGAAGGAGTGTTGTATGGCATTGAAGCTTGATTGAAGGTTAGTAAACACAGTATCCAAAGAGGGGCCAGATGTATACAGAATGGTGTCGTCTGCGTAGAGATGGATCAGAGAGTCACCAGCAGCGAGAGCGACATCGTTGATGTATATAGAGAAAAGGGTTGGCCCAAGAATTGAACCCTGTGGCACCCCCATAGAGACTGCCAGAGGATCGGACAATAGGCCCTCCGATCATCCCATCCTCTCACCACCCTCTCCATCCTCCCATCCTCTCACCACCCTCTCCATCCTCCCATCCTCTCACCACCCTCTCCATCCTCCCATCCTCTCACCACCCTCTCCATCCTCCCATCCTCTCACCACCCTCTCCATCATCCCATCCTCTCACCACCCTCTCCATCATCCCATCCTCTCACCACCCTCTCCATCATCCCATCCTCTCACCACCCTCTCCATCCTCCCATCCTCTCACCACCCTCTCCATCCTCCCATCCTCTCACCACCCTCTCCATCCTCTCACCACCCTCTCCATCCTCCCATCCTCTCACCACCCTCTCCATCCTCCCATCCTCTCACCACCCTCTCCATCCTCTCACCACCCTCTCCATCCTCCCATCCTCTCACCACCCTCTCCATCCTCCCATCCTCTCACCACCCTCTCCATCCTCTCACCACCCTCTCCATCCTCCCATCCTCTCACCACCCTCTCCATCCTCCCATCCTCTCACCACCCTCTCCATCCTCTCACCACCCTCTCCATCCTCCCATCCTCTCACCACCCTCTCCATCCTCCCATCCTCTCACCACCCTCTCCATCCTCTCACCACCCTCTCCATCCTCCCATCCTCTCACCACCCTCTCCATCCTCTCACCATCCTCTCCATCCTCCCATGCTCTCACCACCCTCATTATTCCCTGTATGTGAGGAAAGAATTGTTGTGGTTGGTATTGACCCTCTCACTGTTTCTCAGTCTAATCAAGCTATTTTACTCCCTCTCATTCGTCCTCTTGGTCAACCCTTAATTCCAAAGACACATTCCACAACCTGTGACTCAACAGGGGAATAACGACTGTTGTATAATATCTACCTGTATACAGTATCTACACACACACACACACACACACACACACACACACACACACACACACACACACACACACACACACACACACACACACACACACACACACACACACATTCTGCCTTTATGGAATTCTTGCAAAGTTTTTATCTTTGCTGCAAACAAGTGATCAAAAGACCCAACTGTAGATCTCTGTTTAGAAAGCAGGTTGTTCTGCATGGTTATGAACATTTACAATCCCACCTGTGCTATCAGTAATTTACTAAAAGAGTTAAGAACTGACCTGTCGAGGAGATTGGTTTATGGACATGGGATGGAATGATTAAAACGGAATATCTACCGAAGAACAGAAGGAAGGGCAACAAACTCCCGTGCCAAACTTAGTGAAACTAAACTCTATCACGTTTCCTAATGTCATACTGTATTATACTGCCACCAATTGGCGGCATCATAGCAAAACAGAGCACTTACCCAGTCAGAGTGGGCACTCGCCACCTGCTATGGAGGAAGCAGGTGCGCATTAGGTCAAAACAGGGCTACAAACTGTTGAAAAAAAACTTCTTGGTACAATACATTTTGTTTACTACCACTACTGGTCTTACAAAGATGGTAAACAATTAAACAAAGGAAGATGTGATACTTACAAAGCAACATGCAATGTGAAAATCACAGCTATCAGCTCATTGTATGTTTTTGAGAGCCTTGTCTCTCTTTCAGGTACTAGCAGTACAGTATATACAGCTAGTGTCCAGTATGTCTTACCTGTACTGGTCATTTCTGGGACAGGTCCCACTTCTTGATGCAGTAGTCTCTGGAGCTGCTGTAGAGGCTGTCCCCCTTAACAGCCAGAGAGACTACACCCTCCTGGTGGTCCCACTTCTTGATGCAGTAGTCTCTGGAGCTGCTGTAGAGGCTGTCCCCCTTAACAGCCAGAGAGACTACACCCTCCTGGTGGTCCCACTTCTTGATGCAGTAGTCTCTGGAGCTGCTGTAGAGGCTGTCCCCCTTAACAGCCAGAGAGACTACACCCTCCTGGTGGTCCCACTTCTTGATGCAGTAGTCTCTGGAGCTGCTGTAGAGGTTGTCCCCCTTAACAGCCAGAGAGACTACACCCTCCTGGTGTGGCGGCTCAAAGTTGTGACAGGACACAATGCTGCCCTGGACACCCTCCGTCACCTCAAACATCTTCAGGCTGTGGTCCTTGGACCCCGTTAGGACCACGTCTTGACCGTTGCCCATCTGGTCGACGGTCAGACACAAGACCGGACCCAGGTGACCCGTCAGCTTCCCAGTAGACACAAACCTAGAGCATACGGTCAGGGTTCAAGGGTCAGGGAGAGTTCAGATCTAGGACTCTTCGGTACAACTAAAGATCAGACTTGGGAGTATTGATGAGCATTCACCATCTATCTGTTCTACGCTCTATGTTCTGCACCTGTTTTGGTGTTAGTGTTAGTCCTTACTTTAACTAGTCCTTACTTTAACTAGTCCTTACTTTAACTAAACAAGATATTCAACTACTCTTGGTGCGAAAAAACAAGGCTTATTTGGCCTTCGTTCTTACTTCCTGAGGTCTTCTTCTTCTTGATCTGGTTCTCTCCTGGAGGGATGGACAAGGACCTGAGAGACACACAGCTGTCCCCTGTATTCACCTGGCCCGACGACCTGCGACACACACACACAGTCAATACCATGCCAATGGGAATGTGTGTGTAAAAGTACTTTTTTCAAGTAGCAAATTGAGAATGTGCTAGAATGTGTTGAAGGAATTGGCATAACAAAGGTGTGAAAAAATGCTGTAAAGTAAGAATGCTTTAAAAAATAGATGTATATTTATTAGTAGATGATAGTTTACATTTATCAATTAATTAAATGCAAAGTGAGTGAACAGTCTACATAAAAAAAATCTACATCAAATCCATATTTGGTGACCAGCCTTTGTCTTCAAAACAGCATCAATTCTTTTACACTTGCACCAGTTTGTGAAGGAACTCAGCAGGTAGGTTGGTCCAAACATCTTGGAGAACTAACCACAGTTCTTCTGTGGATTTAGGTAGCCTTGCTTCTCTCTCTTCATGTAATCCCAGACAGACTCTATGATGTTGAGATCAGGGCTCTGTGGGGGCCATACCATCACTTCCAGACAGACTCTATGATGTTGAGATCAGGGCTCTGTGGGGGCCAAACCATCACTTCCAGACAGACTATATGATGTTGAGATCAGGGCTCTGTGGGGGCCAAACCATCACTTCCAGACAGACTATATGATGTTGAGATCAGGGCTCTGTGGGGGCCAAACCATCACTTCCAGACAGACTATATGATGTTGAGATCAGGGCTCTGTGGGGGCCATACCATCACTCCCAGACAGACTCTATGATGTTGCATGATGGGTAAGTATCTGCCTGTACTTCTCAGCATTGAGGAGACCATTAATTCAGATCAAAACCCCAACTCCATTTGCATAAATGCAGCCTCATACTTGCAAGGAACCTCCACCATGCTTCACTGTTGCCTGTAGACACTCATTCATGTACCGCTCTCCAGCCCTTCAGGAACAAACTGCGTTCTGCTACAGACAAATACTTCACATGTGGACTCATCAGTCCAGATCACCTGCTGCCATTTTCCTGTGTTTTCATGCATAGTTGAGTCGCTTGGCCTTGTTTCCACGTCGGAGGTATGGATTTTTGGCCACAAGTCATCCATGAAGGCCACATCTGACCAGACTTCTCCGGACAGTAGATGGGCGTACCAGGGTCCCACTGTTTTTCTGCCAATTCTAAGCTGATGGTACTTCTGGACATCTTCTGATTGCGAAGGGAAGTAAGCATGATGTGTCTTTCATCTGCTGCAGTAAGTTTCCTTGGCCGACCACTGCATCTACGGTCCTCAACGTTGCCAGTTTCTTGGTGCTTCTTCAAAAGGGCTTGGACAGCACATCTGGAAACCCCTGTCTGCCTTGAATTTTCTGCCTGGGAGAGACATTGGTGATGCAGCATAACTACCTTGTCTTGTTGCTGTGCTCAGTCTTGCCGTGGTGGATGACTTTTTACAGTAAACTGTTTTCACCTTGTTATCTGAGTTTGGTTGTTCCTCACCCAGTTATATTCCTCCTACACAGCTGTTTCTGTTTCAGGTAATGATTGTGTTTCAACCTACATATAAAATTGATGACCATTAACACCTGTTTGGTATAATTGTTTAATCACACACCTGACTATCTGACAACAACATCCCTGACTGACTATCTGCCTACAACATCCCTGACTATCTGCCTACAACATCCCTGACTATCTGCCTACAACATCCCTGACTATCTGTCTACAACATCCCTGACTATATGCCTACAACATCCCTGACTATCTGCCTACAACATCCCAGACTATCTGCCTACAACATCCCTGACTATCTGCCTACAACATCCCTGACTATCTGCCTACAACATCCCTGACTATCTGTCTACAACATCCCTGACTATCTGTCTACAACATCCCTGACTATCTGTCTACAACATCCCTGACTATCTGCCTACAACATCCCTGACTATCTGTCTACAACATCCCTGACTATCTGCCTACAACATCCCTGACTATCTGCCTACAACATCCCTGACTATCTGCCTACAACATCCCTGACTATCTGCCTACAACATCCCTGACTATCTGTCTACAACATCCCTGACTATCTGCCTACAACATCCCTGACTATCTGCCTACAACATCCCTGACTATCTGCCTACAACATCCCTGACTATCTGCCTACAACATCCCTGACTATCTGCCTACAACATCCCTGACTATATGCCTACAATATCCCTGACTATCTGTCTACAACATCCCTGACTATCTGCCTACAACATCCCTGACTATCTGCCTACAACACCCCTGACTATCTGCCTACAACATCCCTGACTGACTATCTGTCTACAACATCCCTGACTGACTATCTGCCTACAACATCCCTGACTATCTGCCTACAACATCCCTGACTATCTGTCTACAACATCCCTGACTATCTGCCTACAACATCCCTGACTGACTATGTGCCTACAACATCCCTGACTGACTATCTGTCTACAACATCCCTGACTATCTGCCTACAACATCCCTGACTGACTATCTGCCTACAACATCCCTGACTATCTGCCTACAACATCCCTGACTATCTGTCTACAACATCCCTGACTATATGCCTACAACATCCCTGACTATCTGCCTACAACATCCCTGACTATCTGCCTACAACATCCCTGACTATCTGCCTACAACATCCCTGACTATCTGTCTACAACATCCCTGACTATCTGTCTACAACATCCCTGACTATCTGCCTACAACATCCCTGACTATCTGTCTACAACATCCCTGACTATCTGCCTACAACATCCCTGACTATCTGCCTACAACATCCCTGACTATCTGCCTACAACATCCCTGACTATCTGCCTACAACATCCCTGACTATCTGTCTACAACATCCCTGACTATCTGCCTACAACATCCCTGACTATCTGCCTACAACATCCCTGACTATCTGCCTACAACATCCCTGACTATCTGCCTACAACATCCCTGACTATCTGCCTACAACATCCCTGACTATCTGCCTACAACATCCCTGACTATCTGCGCCCAGCAGAGCGTCCAGCAGAGCGTCCAGCTCAGGGTTGAGTTCAGCTCAGGGTTGAGTTCAGCCTTCTCCTTCAGCATGTGGAACAGCAGCTGGTTCTGAGTGGCGCTGTTGATCTCTGTCTGCGTCAGCCTGCCCTCCATCATCTTCACCTGGGAATCCTTCTGGGCCGCCTGAAGACCCTGGGAGATGCACATCCCAGTAAATTCATACATTACATACATAACAAACACACATAAATCCCACACTGACATCAACAGAGTCGTGTGACATTTAACCCACAGAACAGCAGATATGTGTTTAACTCAAAACATAGTGTTTAAAAAATTTCTAAAGTTGATAGATTTACACCCTGAATGCCGCTTAATGGAAAGTGACCAAGCGAAGAGAACTCAGTAAGAACTCAGTAAGGACAGGTGTACTGTGGTTACCTTGTTGGTGGCCATGTGCAGGAAGTGGGCTTCTGATAGGTTACAGGAGCTGGTCACTGCTGTAACGTCCACCGTATCTTCCTCCTCCTGCATCCCAACAACATCACACAGTCAGTCATAATAACTATTATGAAGAAAATGTGTGTGTTTGCGTCAGCTAACCTTCCCTTCCTCCATCTGCATGATGTTAGCCTGACAGTCAGCGATGCTGTCGTTGATGTAGTCAATGTTGGCCACCAGGGCGTCAATCTCCTCGTTCAAAGACTGGATGCTTCGGTCCGTATCGGTCCCGCGATCTTCTCCCTCTACGAGACACCTTCTCCCTTCGCTTGGTCAGGTCCTCACGTTGCTGGAAGAGGCAGGGAGGGAAGGATTATTCGAGGAACCCCTGTCACATGAGCCATATCTTTGCGCATAAATATCACAGATTGGTGCTTATACGCTGATACTGGGCTGCCTGTGTAAAGGTTCAGACATTAACCTTTTTGTGATGGGGCGGATTCCATTATTGACCTTTTTAATAATATAGTGTAGCAGAAGCAGCCTATCCCTAGATTGGAGGTATGGCTTCTTGGAGGAGTGTCTTTCAGATAGTTATTTTTGGCCACCTGTAAGAGTAAATGTCATTCCTGTTCATCATATAAAGTGTGTACACTACAAAGTCAAATGTTTCTTAAATGTTTATGCATATTACTTAGTCTAATATAAAAACAAGATATCACTTCATGTACCAATGTCCTTCGACCAACATTTTTTTATTTGAGTAAACTGACTTAATCTCCTGATGTTCTGTGACAAACGTGGTAAATTAAGGCACATAGAAACAACTCAAGGGTTAAGTTTGGACATAAACCCACAACTGGGTTAAGTTAAGGATTGTCACGATGTGGGTGTGGGAATGGCACAGCGCAGGGATAGTAGTTCGACATTTTGCTTACTTTATTTTACTATGTAATCTAAGTTTACAAAAATGAACGAACTAACAACAAACAAAAACACGAATGTACAAAACGTCACGTTCACAAAACAAACACGAAATGAACGGACGTAACAAAGGCACACTTACATTTACCGTGACTGCGACATATAACGATAACGACCCACACCAGAGTGAATGACAGACTCAACATATATAGGATCCCTAATTAGAGACAATGCAGGTGCAGCTGCCTCTAATTAGGGATCCACCCAAAACCCACACAGAAACAGTAAAGAATAGACCTGTCAGACTCTGACCATAACTACATAGAGAAGCAAATAGGCTTCTCTATGGCCAGAGCCTGACAAGGATTAAGATTTGGAATAGGTTTAAAACTTCAGGCATTCATTACGACTGGACTTGGCGGAGTAGTCTAAGCCTCTGCAGACCACATATTCAATCCCAGTGCTTTTCCAAGGTTTATTTCCCCTTCTAGTCAATCTAGTGGCTAGTATTGATGCCACCTCCAGACATCCTGGGGACCTTGGATCTGGAGGGATCCCTCTGGATATAATATCAACATTGCTTATTGCATACAGTGCCTTCAGAGAGTATTCACATGCCTTTTTTCACATTTTGTTATGATACAAAGTGGGATTAAAATTGATTTAATTGTAATTTTTTTGTCAGCAATCTAGACAAAATACTTAAAATAACATAAAAAAAGAATGAATGAGAATAAATAAAACAATAAATAAATAAAACACTAATATATCTTGATTAGATAAGTATTAAACCCCCTGAGTCAATACATGTTAGAATCACTTTTGGCAGAGATTACAGCTGTGAGTCTTTCAGGCTTTCACACCTGGAATGTACAATATTTGACCATTATTATAAAAACAAATCTTCAAGCTCTTCTAACTTGATTGTTGATCATTGCTAACATTCAATGTTGTCTGCAACTCCAGTGTATATTTAAAAGAAGACTGAACCAAGTTTTCTGCTAGGATTCTGCCTGTGCTTAGTTCTATTTCATTTATTTTATCCCCCAAAAAATCCCTAGTCCCATATCATGATGCAGCCACCGCCATGCTAGAACATATGACAAGTAGTACCCAGTAATGTGTTATGTTGGATTTGCCCCAAACAAGATGCATGTTTTGGAATATTTGTATTCTGTACAGGCTTCCTTCTTTTCACTCTGTCATTTAGGTTAGTATTGTGGAGTAACTACAGTGTTGTTGATCCATCCTCAGTTCTCCCATCACAACCATTAAAATCTAATTGTTTTAAAGTCACCATGGCCTCATTTTTTTTTACCCATCTACCAATAGGTGCCCTTTGCGAACCATTGGAAATTCACTGCTCGACCGAAATGGGGTTGTCATTTAAAAATCATGTTAAACACTATTATTTCACAAAGAGTGAGTCCATGCAATTTATGATGTGACTTGTTAAGCGTTATGGCTGTGATATGTTGTTGTTTACGTTTACTATTGTAGGCTTGCCATAACAAAAGGGTTGAATACTTAATGACATTTCAGCTTTTCAGCTGCAACTCCCCAACGGGCTCAGGAGGCGAAGGTCGAGTCATGCATCATCCAAACCACGCTGCTTAACACCTTCCCGCTTAGCCTGGAGGAAACACCGTTCACCTGATGACCGAGGTCAGCCTGCAGGCGCCCAGCCTGCCACAAGGAGTCGCTAGAGCACGATGAGCCAAGTAAAGCCCCCCTGGCTAAACCCTCCCCTAACCCGGACCAATTGTGCACCGCCCTATGAGACTTCCAATCATGGCTGGTTGTGATACAGCCAGGGATCGAACCCGGGTCTGTAGTGAACCCTCTAGTACTACGATGCAGTGTCCTAGACCGCTGCGCCACTCAGGAGGCCTCAGCTTTTAATTTTTAATGAATTTGAAAACATTTCTATAAACACAATTCTACTTTGACATTGTAGGGTATTGTGTATAGATCAGTGATACAAAATCTAAATTTAATCAATTAAAAAAATTGGGGAAAAGTCAAGGGTGTGAATATTTTCTGAAGGCACAGGCTCTTGAGGAACTCACTCACGCTTGTAAACTTCATTGAAGCTACAAAACTATCAGTGTTCAACCTTAACATGTGATGACAATACAACGGGAATGATGTTTCTTCTCACGGGTGGCCAAGTTGAATAATCTGAAAGCAACACCCTTACTAAGACACAGTCTTCTCGTCTGACCAGCTGGGTCATATCTTAATAACCCAGCATCAATAAAACAGCATCAACAACCCAATCTGGCCTTTTTAAAGAAAACAACCCAACTTAGTGACCCAATGCCGGCAACCCAGCAATTGGGTCATTCAAACAACCAAGCACTTTTAAGAGTTTTGGCTAGGTTGAAGATACTGTAGCTAGCTAGCAACCTAAGCCAACACCTAATAATTATCATCAAAAACAAATGTCATTACCATCACAATAAACTTTTCAGAATTCAAACAGGAGGCTTGACAGCCAATGATGTATTATTAAACATTGGTATTAAAATAGTACTCGTATAGAAAGGGGTAATTGTTTACAAGTTGCTAGCTATCCCATAAAGCCATCATCTTCTTCTGAGTCTGACAGCACAACAAATCCAACGGCAAAATAAATTCAAAGTGCTCTGCACGTGCAGACAAAAAGGTTCCCTGTGCCACTTGGGAGCCCAGTAGCAATACAGTAAAACTACAGTGGGTTTATTTTACCTTGAGGAGGCGGGTCATATCAGCCTCCATGTTCGAGACGGTCAGCCTCTGCATGATGATGTCAGTGATGCGTCTCTCCAGAGACTGCCATTTAGCCCAGGCTGTCCTGGTGGTGTAGACACTCCCCATCCTCACCGGGTACTTCCTGATAAGTGGAATTCAACAGAGATCAGTGTACAGTATGGGCCAATATATTACAGAAAAACAAAGACTAGGTACTTCCTGATAAGTGGAATTCAACAGAGATCAGTGTACAGTATGGGCCAATATATTACTGAAAAACAAAGACAAGGTGAGGGACTTATTGTTGTCCTTTTTCAGCAAGAGTAGGAGTCCATTCATGTACACAAATCAAATCAAATCAAAAATCTAATAAAATGTTATTTCTCACATGCTTTGTAAACAACAGGTGTAGACTAATGGTGAAATGCTTACTTACGGGCCCTTCCCAACAATGCAGAGAGAAAATATAGAAAAATAATAACACCAGGAATAAATACACAATGAGTAACGAAAACTTGGCTGTATACACAGGCAGAGATGGGCAGTATTTCTGTTGCATATATTTGAAATACACATTTTAATTACTTTTGAGTATTTTTACATTTGAATTACACTGGGCTGAACTACACTACAATGCATTTCATATTTTCAAAATATTTCTGTATTTTTTTTTTTATAGTGGTACACATTTTGTGTCCCCCCTTTCACCCTCCATTGGTATCAGAAGTCAGATAGCACTATGGTGTGATAAAATCATCTACTAAATGAATGTCAGGTAGCCTAGTGGTTAAGAGTGTTGGGCCAGTAAACAACAGGTTTCTGGTTTCAATCCCAGAGCCGGGTAGGTGAAAATTCTGTAAAAGTGCCCTTGCTCTGGATAAGAGAGTCTGCTAAATGATGTATATTTAACACTTGCAAAGCATGCTGAGTATTATTCTAATTAGCTCCGCCCTGAAACAATACACTTTGCAGTTCAATTTCACATGTACATTTAGGAAAATTAGCAGACATTCTTATCCAGAGTGACTTGCTCAACTAAGATAGATAAACAACAACATATCACAGTCAAAGCAAGTAAAACAACTAAGGTAGATAAACAACAACATATCACAGTCATAGCAAGAAAAACAACTAAGGTAGATAAACAACAACATATCACAGTCATAGTAAGTAAAACAACTAAGGTAGATAAACAACAACATATCACAGTCATAGTAAGTAAAACAACTAAGGTAGATAAACAACAACATATCACAGTCATAGCAAGTAAAACAACTAAGGTAGATAAACAACAACATATCACAGTCATAGCAAGTAAAACAACTAAGATAGATAATAAACAGTAACAGTTGAGGTAGATATGTACATATAGGTAGAGGTAAAGTGACTAGACAACAGGATAGATAATAAACAGTAACAGTTGAGGTAGATATGTACATATAGGTAGAGGTAAAGTGACTAGTCAACAGGATAGATAATAAACAGTTGAGGTAGATATGTACATATAGGTAGAGGTAAAGTGACTAGACAACAGGATAGATAATAAACAGTAACAGTTGAGGTAGATATGTACATATAGGTAGAGGTAAAGTGACTAGTCAACAGGATAGATAATAAACAGTAACAGTTGAGGTAGATATGTACATATAGGTAGAGGTAAAGTGACTAGACAACAGGATAGATAATAAACAGTTGAGGTAGATATGTACATATAGGTAGAGGTAAAGTGACTAGACAACAGGATAGCTAATAAACAGTAACAGTTGAGGTAGATATTTTCATATAGGTAGAGGTAAAGTGACTAGACAACAGGATAGATAATAAACAGTAACAGTTGAGGTAGATATGTACATATAGGTAGAGGTAAAGTGACTAGTCAACAGGATAGATAATAAACAGTAACAGTTGAGGTAGATATGTACATATAGGTAGAGGTAAAGTGACTAGACAACAGGATAGATAATAAACAGTAACAGTTGAGGTAGATATGTACATATAGGTAGAGGTAAAGTGACTAGTCAACAGGATAGATAATAAACAGTAACAGTTGAGGTAGATATGTACATATAGGTAGAGGTAAAGTGACTAGACAACAGGATAGATAATAAACAGTAACAGTTGAGGTAGATATGTACATATAGGTAGAGGTAAAGTGACTAGTCAACAGGATAGATAATAAACAGTAACAGTTGAGGTAGATATGTACATATAGGTAGAGGTAAAGTGACTAGTCAACAGGATAGATAATAAACAGTAACAGTTGAGGTAGATATGTACATATAGGTAGAGGTAAAGTGACTAGACAACAGGATAGATAATAAACAGTAACAGTTGAGGTAGATATGTACATATAGGTAGAGGTAAAGTGACTAGTCAACAGGATAGATAATAAACAGTAACAGTTGAGGTAGATATGTTCATATAGGTAGAGGTAAAGTGACTAGACAACAGGATAGATAATACACAGTTGAGGTAGATATGTACATATAGGTAGAGGTAAAGTGACTAGACAACAGGATAGATAATAAACAGTAACAGTTGAGGTAGATATGTACATATAGGTAGAGGTAAAGTGACTAGTCAACAGGATAGATAATAAACAGTTGAGGTATATATGTACATATAGGTAGAGGTAAAGTGACTAGACAACAGGATAGATAATAAACAGTAACAGTTGAGGTAGATATTTTCATATAGGTAGAGGTAAAGTGACTAGTCAACAGGATAGATAATAAACAGTAACAGTTGAGGTAGATATGTACATATAGGTAGAGGTAAAGTGACTAGTCAACAGGATAGATAATAAACAGTAACAGTTGAGGTAGATATGTACATATAGGTAGAGGTAAAGTGACTAGTCAACAGGATAGATAATAAACAGTAACAGTTGAGGTAGATATGTACATATAGGTAGAGGTAAAGTGACTAGACAACAGGATAGATAATAAACAGTAACAGTTGAGGTAGATATGTACATATAGGTAGAGGTAAAGTGACTAGTCAACAGGATAGATAATAAACAGTAACAGTTGAGGTAGATATGTTCATATAGGTAGAGGTAAAGTGACTAGACAACAGGATAGATAATACACAGTTGAGGTAGATATGTACATATAGGTAGAGGTAAAGTGACTAGACAACAGGATAGATAATAAACAGTAACAGTTGAGGTAGATATGTACATATAGGTAGAGGTAAAGTGACTAGTCAACAGGATAGATAATAAACAGTTGAGGTATATATGTACATATAGGTAGAGGTAAAGTGACTAGACAACAGGATAGATAATAAACAGTAACAGTTGAGGTAGATATTTTCATATAGGTAGAGGTAAAGTGACTAGTCAACAGGATAGATAATAAACAGTAACAGTTGAGGTAGATATGTACATATAGGTAGAGGTAAAGTGACTAGACAACAGGATAGATAATAAACAGTTGAGCTAGATATGTACATATAGGTAGAGGTAAAGTGACTAGACAACAGGATAGATAATAAACAGTAACAGTTGAGGTAGATATGTACATATAGGTAGAGGTAAAGTGACTAGTCAACAGGATAGATAATAAACAGTAACAGTTGAGGTAGATATGTACATATAGGTAGAGGTAAAGTGACTAGACAACAGGATAGATAATAAACAGTTGAGGTAGATATGTACATATAGGTAGAGGTAAAGTGACTAGACAACAGGATAGATAATAAACAGTAACAGTTGAGGTAGATATGTACATATAGGTAGAGGTAAAGTGACTAGACAACAGGATAGATAATAAACAGTAACAGTTGAGGTAGATATGTACATATAGGTAGAGGTAAAGTGTCTAGTCAACAGGATAGATAATAAACAGTAACAGTTGAGGTAGATATGTACATATAGGTAGAGGTAAAGTGACTAGACAACAGGATAGATAATAAACAGTAACAGTTGAGGTAGATATGTACATATAGGTAGAGATAAAGTGACTAGTCAACAGGATAGATAATAAACAGTAACAGTTGAGGTAGATATGTTCATATAGGTAGAGGTAAAGTGACTAGACAACAGGATAGATAATAAACAGTAACAGTTGAGGTAGATATGTACATATAGGTAGAGGTAATGTGACTAGTCAACAGGATAGATAATAAACAGTAACAGTTGAGGTAGATATGTACATATAGGTAGAGGTAAAGTGACTAGACAACAGGATAGATAATAAACAGTAACAGTTGAGGTATATATGTACATATAGGTAGAGGTAAAGTGACTAGACAACAGGATAGCTAATAAACAGTAACAGTTGAGGTAGATATTTTCATATAGGTAGAGGTAAAGTGACTAGTCAACAGGATAGATAATAAACAGTAACAGTTGAGGTAGATATGTACATATAGGTAGAGGTAAAGTGACTAGACAACAGGATAGATAATAAACAGTTGAGGTAGATATGTACATATAGGTAGAGGTAAAGTGACTAGACAACAGGATAGATAATAAACAGTAACAGTTGAGGTAGATATGTACATATAGGTAGAGGTAAAGTGACTAGTCAACAGGATAGATAATAAACAGTTGAGGTAGATATGTACATATAGGTAGAGGTAAAGTGACTAGACAACAGGATAGATAATAAACAGTAACAGTTGAGGTAGATATGTACATATAGGTAGAGGTAAAGTGACTAGTCAACAGAATAGAAAATAAACAGTAACAGTTGAGGTAGATATGTTCATATAGGTAGAGGTAAAGTGACTAGACAACAGGATAGATAATAAACAGTAACAGTTGAGGTAGATATTTTCATATAGGTAGAGGTAAAGTGACTAGTCAACAGGATAGATAATAAACAGTAACAGTTGAGGTAGATATGTTCATATAGGTAGAAGTAAAGTGACTAGACAACAGGATAGCTAATAAACAGTAACAGTTGAGGTAGATATTTTCATATAGGTAGAGGTAAAGTGACTAGTCAACAGGATAGATAATAAACAGTAACAGTTGAGGTAGATATGTACATATAGGTAGAGGTAAAGTGACTAGACAACAGGATAGATAATAAACAGTTGAGGTAGATATGTACATATAGGTAGAGGTAAAGTGACTAGACAACAGGATAGATAATAAACAGTAACAGTTGAGGTAGATATGTACATATAGGTAGAGGTAAAGTGACTAGACAACAGGATAGCTAATAAACAGTAACAGTTGAGGTAGATATTTTCATATAGGTAGAGGTAAAGTGACTAGTCAACAGGATAGATAATAAACAGTAACAGTTGAGGTAGATATGTACATATAGGTAGAGGTAAAGTGACTAGACAACAGGATAGATAATAAACAGTTGAGGTAGATATGTACATATAGGTAGAGGTAAAGTGACTAGACAACAGGATAGATAATAAACAGTAACAGTTGAGGTAGATATGTACATATAGGTAGAGGTAAAGTGACTAGTCAACAGGATAGATAATAAACAGTAACAGTTGAGGTAGATATGTACATATAGGTAGAGGTAAAGTGACTAGACAACAGGATAGATAATAACAAGTTGAGGTAGATATGTACATATAGGTAGAGGTAAAGTGACTAGACAACAGGATAGATAATAAACAGTAACAGTTGAGGTAGATATGTACATATAGGTAGAGGTAAAGTGACTAGTCAACAGGATAGATAATAAACAGTTGAGGTAGATATGTACATATAGGTAGAGGTAAAGTGACTAGACAACAGGATAGATAATAAACAGTAACAGTTGAGGTAGATATGTACATATAGGTAGAGGTAAAGTGACTAGTCAACAGGATAGATAATAAACAGTAACAGTTGAGGTAGATATGTTCATATAGGTAGAGGTAAAGTGACTAGACAACAGGATAGATAATAAACAGTAACAGTTGAGGTAGATATGTACATATAGGTAGAGGTAAAGTGACTAGTCAACAGGATAGATAATAAACAGTTGAGGTAGATATGTACATATAGGTAGAGGTAAAGTGACTAGACAACAGGATAGCTAATAAACAGTAACAGTTGAGGTAGATATTTTCATATAGGTAGAGGTAAAGTGACTAGACAACAGGATAGATAATAAACAGTAACAGTTGAGGTAGATATGTACATATAGGTAGAGGTAAAGTGACTAGTCAACAGGATAGATAATAAACAGTAACAGTTGAGGTAGATATGTACATATAGGTAGAGGTAAAGTGACTAGACAACAGGATAGATAATAAACAGTAACAGTTGAGGTAGATATGTACATATAGGTAGAGGTAAAGTGACTAGTCAACAGGATAGATAATAAACAGTAACAGTTGAGGTAGATATGTACATATAGGTAGAGGTAAAGTGACTAGACAACAGGATAGATAATAAACAGTAACAGTTGAGGTAGATATGTACATATAGGTAGAGGTAAAGTGACTAGACAACAGGATAGATAATAAACAGTAACAGTTGAGGTAGATATGTACATATAGGTAGAGGTAAAGTGACTAGACAACAGGATAGATAATAAACAGTTGAGGTAGATATGTTCATATTGGTAGAGGTAAAGTGACTAGTCAACAGGATAGATAATAAACAGTAACAGTTGAGGTAGATATGTACATATAGGTAGAGGTAAAGTGACTAGACAACAGGATAGCTAATAAACAGTAACAGTTGAGGTAGATATTTTCATATAGGTAGAGGTAAAGTGACTAGTCAACAGGATAGATAATAAACAGTAACAGTTGAGGTAGATATGTACATATAGGTAGAGGTAAAGTGACTAGACAACAGGATAGATAATAAACAGTTGAGGTAGATATGTACATATAGGTAGAGGTAAAGTGACTAGACAACAGGATAGATAATAAACAGTAACAGTTGAGGTAGATATGTACATATAGGTAGAGGTAAAGTGACTAGACAACAGGATAGATAATAAACAGTAACAGTTGAGGTAGATATGTACATATAGGCAGAGGTAAAGTGACTAGACAACAGGATAGATAATAAACAGTAACAGTTGAGGTAGATATGTACATATAGGTAGAGGTAAAGTGACTAGACAACAGGATAGATAATAAACAGTAACAGTTGAGGTAGATATGTACATATAGGTAGAGGTAAAGTGACTAGACAACAGGATAGATAATAAACAGTAACAGTTGAGGTAGATATGTACATATAGGTAGAGGTAAAGTGACTAGACAACAGGATAGATAATAAACAGTAACAGTTGAGGTAGATATGTACATATAGGTAGAGGTAAAGTGACTAGTCAACAGGATAGATAATAAACAGTTGAGGTAGATATGTACATATAGGTAGAGGTAAAGTGACTAGACAACAGGATAGATAATAAACAGTAACAGTTGAGGTAGATATGTACATATAGGTAGAGGTAAAGTGACTAGTCAACAGGATAGATAATAAACAGTAACAGTTGAGGTAGATATGTACATATAGGTAGAGGTAAAGTGACTAGACAACAGGATAGATAATAAACAGTAACAGTTGAGGTAGATATGTACATATAGGTAGAGATAAAGTGACTAGTCAACAGGATAGATAATAAACAGTAACAGTTGAGGTAGATATGTTCATATAGGTAGAGGTAAAGTGACTAGACAACAGGATAGATAATAAACAGTAACAGTTGAGGTAGATATGTACATATAGGTAGAGGTAATGTGACTAGTCAACAGGATAGATAATAAACAGTAACAGTTGAGGTAGATATGTACATATAGGTAGAGGTAAAGTGACTAGACAACAGGATAGATAATAAACAGTAACAGTTGAGGTATATATGTACATATAGGTAGAGGTAAAGTGACTAGTCAACAGGATAGATAATAAACAGTAACAGTTGAGGTAGATATGTACATATAGGTAGAGGTAAAGTGACTAGACAACAGGATAGATAATAAACAGTTGAGGTAGATATGTACATATAGGTAGAGGTAAAGTGACTAGACAACAGGATAGATAATAAACAGTAACAGTTGAGGTAGATATGTACATATAGGTAGAGGTAAAGTGACTAGTCAACAGGATAGATAATAAACAGTTGAGGTAGATATGTACATATAGGTAGAGGTAAAGTGACTAGACAACAGGATAGATAATAAACAGTAACAGTTTAGGTAGATATGTACATATAGGTAGAGGTAAAGTGACTAGTCAACAGGATAGATAATAAACAGTAACAGTTGAGGTAGATATGTTCATATAGGTAGAGGTAAAGTGACTAGACAACAGGATAGATAATAAACAGTAACAGTTGAGGTAGATATGTTCATATAGGTAGAGGTAAAGTGACTAGACAACAGGATAGATAATAAACAGTAACAGTTGAGGTAGATATTTTCATATAGGTAGAGGTAAAGTGACTAGTCAACAGGATAGATAATAAACAGTAACAGTTGAGGTAGATATGTTCATATAGGTAGAGGTAAAGTGACTAGACAACAGGATAGCTAATAAACAGTAACAGTTGAGGTAGATATTTTCATATAGGTAGAGGTAAAGTGACTAGTCAACAGGATAGATAATAAACAGTAACAGTTGAGGTAGATATGTACATATAGGTAGAGGTAAAGTGACTAGACAACAGGATAGATAATAAACAGTTGAGGTAGATATGTACATATAGGTAGAGGTAAAATGACTAGACAACAGGATAGATAATAAACAGTTGAGGTAGATATGTACATATAGGTAGAGGTAAAGTGACTAGACAACAGGATAGATAATAAACAGTAACAGTTGAGGTAGATATGTACATATAGGTAGAGGTAAAGTGACTAGACAACAGGATAGATAATAAACAGTAACAGTTGAGGTAGATATGTACATATAGGCAGAGGTAAAGTGACTAGACAACAGGATAGATAATAAACAGTAACAGTTGAGGTAGATATGTACATATAGGTAGAGGTAAAGTGACTAGTCAACAGGATAGATAATAAACAGTAACAGTTGAGGTAGATATGTACATATAGGTAGAGGTAAAGTGACTAGACAACAGGATAGATAATAAACAGTTGAGGTAGATATGTACATATAGGTAGAGGTAAAGTGACTAGACAACAGGATAGATAATAAACAGTAACAGTTGAGGTAGATATGTACATATAGGTAGAGGTAAAGTGACTAGACAACAGGATAGATAATAAACAGTAACAGTTGAGGTAGATATGTACATATAGGCAGAGGTAAAGTGACTAGACAACAGGATAGATAATAAACAGTAACAGTTGAGGTAGATATGTACATATAGGTAGAGGTAAAGTGACTAGACAACAGGATAGATAATAAACAGTAACAGTTGAGGTAGATATGTACATATAGGTAGAGGTAAAGTGACTAGACAACAGGATAGATAATAAACAGTAACAGTTGAGGTAGATATGTACATATAGGTAGAGGTAAAGTGACTAGACAACAGGATAGATAATAAACAGTAACAGTTGAGGTAGATATGTACATATAGGTAGAGGTAAAGTGACTAGTCAACAGGATAGATAATAAACAGTTGAGGTAGATATGTACATATAGGTAGAGGTAAAGTGACTAGACAACAGGATAGATAATAAACAGTAACAGTTGAGGTAGATATGTACATATAGGTAGAGGTAAAGTGACTAGTCAACAGGATAGATAATAAACAGTAACAGTTGAGGTAGATATGTACATATAGGTAGAGGTAAAGTGACTAGACAACAGGATAGATAATAAACAGTAACAGTTGAGGTAGATATGTACATATAGGTAGAGATAAAGTGACTAGTCAACAGGATAGATAATAAACAGTAACAGTTGAGGTAGATATGTTCATATAGGTAGAGGTAAAGTGACTAGACAACAGGATAGATAATAAACAGTAACAGTTGAGGTAGATATGTACATATAGGTAGAGGTAATGTGACTAGTCAACAGGATAGATAATAAACAGTAACAGTTGAGGTAGATATGTACATATAGGTAGAGGTAAAGTGACTAGACAACAGGATAGATAATAAACAGTAACAGTTGAGGTATATATGTACATATAGGTAGAGGTAAAGTGACTAGTCAACAGGATAGATAATAAACAGTAACAGTTGAGGTAGATATGTACATATAGGTAGAGGTAAAGTGACTAGACAACAGGATAGATAATAAACAGTTGAGGTAGATATGTACATATAGGTAGAGGTAAAGTGACTAGACAACAGGATAGATAATAAACAGTAACAGTTGAGGTAGATATGTACATATAGGTAGAGGTAAAGTGACTAGTCAACAGGATAGATAATAAACAGTTGAGGTAGATATGTACATATAGGTAGAGGTAAAGTGACTAGACAACAGGATAGATAATAAACAGTAACAGTTTAGGTAGATATGTACATATAGGTAGAGGTAAAGTGACTAGTCAACAGGATAGATAATAAACAGTAACAGTTGAGGTAGATATGTTCATATAGGTAGAGGTAAAGTGACTAGACAACAGGATAGATAATAAACAGTAACAGTTGAGGTAGATATGTTCATATAGGTAGAGGTAAAGTGACTAGACAACAGGATAGATAATAAACAGTAACAGTTGAGGTAGATATTTTCATATAGGTAGAGGTAAAGTGACTAGTCAACAGGATAGATAATAAACAGTAACAGTTGAGGTAGATATGTTCATATAGGTAGAGGTAAAGTGACTAGACAACAGGATAGCTAATAAACAGTAACAGTTGAGGTAGATATTTTCATATAGGTAGAGGTAAAGTGACTAGTCAACAGGATAGATAATAAACAGTAACAGTTGAGGTAGATATGTACATATAGGTAGAGGTAAAGTGACTAGACAACAGGATAGATAATAAACAGTTGAGGTAGATATGTACATATAGGTAGAGGTAAAATGACTAGACAACAGGATAGATAATAAACAGTTGAGGTAGATATGTACATATAGGTAGAGGTAAAGTGACTAGACAACAGGATAGATAATAAACAGTAACAGTTGAGGTAGATATGTACATATAGGTAGAGGTAAAGTGACTAGACAACAGGATAGATAATAAACAGTAACAGTTGAGGTAGATATGTACATATAGGCAGAGGTAAAGTGACTAGACAACAGGATAGATAATAAACAGTAACAGTTGAGGTAGATATGTACATATAGGTAGAGGTAAAGTGACTAGACAACAGGATAGATAATAAACAGTAACAGTTGAGGTAGATATGTACATATAGGTAGAGGTAAAGTGACTAGACAACAGGATAGATAATAAACAGTAACAGTTGAGGTAGATATGTACATATAGGTAGAGGTAAAGTGACTAGACAACAGGATAGATAATAAACAGTAACAGTTGAGGTAGATATGTACATATAGGTAGAGGTAAAGTGACTAGACAACAGGATAGATAATAAACAGTAACAGTTGAGGTAGATATGTACATATAGGTAGAGGTAAAGTGACTAGACAACAGGATAGATAATAAACAGTTGAGGTAGATATGTTCATATTGGTAGAGGTAAAGTGACTAGTCAACAGGATAGATAATAAACAGTAACAGTTGAGGTAGATATGTACATATAGGTAGAGGTAAAGTGACTAGACAACAGGATAGCTAATAAACAGTAACAGTTGAGGTAGATATTTTCATATAGGTAGAGGTAAAGTGACTAGTCAACAGGATAGATAATAAACAGTAACAGTTGAGGTAGATATGTACATATAGGTAGAGGTAAAGTGACTAGTCAACAGGATAGATAATAAACAGTTGAGGTAGATATGTACATATAGGTAGAGGTAAAGTGACTAGTCAACAGGATAGATAATAAACAGTAACAGTTGAGGTAGATATGTACATATAGGTAGAGGTAAAGTGACTAGTCAACAGGATAGATAATAAACAGTTGAGGTAGATATGTACATATAGGTAGAGGTAAAGTGACTAGTCAACAGGATAGATAATAAACAGTAACAGTTGAGGTAGATATGTACATATAGGTAGAGGTAAAGTGACTAGACAACAGGATAGATAATAAACAGTAACAGTTGAGGTAGATATGTACATATAGGTAGAGGTAAAGTGACTAGTCAACAGGATAGATAATAAACAGTAACAGTTGAGGTAGATATGTACATATAGGTAGAGGTAAAGTGACTAGACAACAGGATAGATAATAAACAGTAATAGTTGAGGTAGATATGTACATATAGGTAGAGGTAAAGTGACTAGTCAACAGGATAGATAATAAACAGTAACAGTTGAGGTAGATATGTACATATATGTAGAGGTAAAGTGACTAGACAACAGGATAGATAATAAACAGTAACAGTTGATGAAGATATGTACATATAGGTAGAGGTAAAGTGACTAGACAACAGGATAGATAATAAACAGTTGAGGTAGATATGTACATATAGGTAGAGGTAAAGTGACTAGACAACAGGATAGATAATAAACAGTTGAGGTAGATATGTACATATAGGTAGAGGTAAAGTGACTAGACAACAGGATAGATAATAAACAGTAACAGTTGAGGTAGATATGTACATATAGGTAGAGGTAAAGTGACTAGACAACAGGATAGATAATAAACAGTAACAGTTGAGGTAGATATGTACATATAGGTAGAGGTAATGTGACTAGACAACAGGATAGATAATAAACAGTAACAGTTGAGGTAGATATATACATATAGGTAGAGGTAAAGTGACTAGACAACAGGATAGATAATAAACAGTTGAGGTAGATATGTACATATAGGTAGAGGTAAAGTGACTAGACAACAGGATAGATAATAAACAGTAACAGTTGAGGTAGATATGTACATATAGGTAGAGGTAAAGTGACTAGACAACAGGATAGATAATAAACAGTAACAGTTGAGGTAGATATGTACATATAGGTAGAGGTAAAGTGACTAGACAACAGGATAGATAATAAACATTAACAGTTGAGGTAGATATGTACATATAGGTAGAGGTAAAGTGACTAGACAACAGGATAGATAATAAACAGTAACAGTTGAGGTAGATATGTACATATAGGTAGAGGTAAAGTGACTAGTCAACAGGATAGATAATAAACAGTAACAGTTGAGGTAGATATGTACATATAGGTAGAGGTAAAGTGACTAGACAACAGGATAGATAATAAACAGTAATAGTTGAGGTAGATATGTACATATAGGTAGAGGTAAAGTGACTAGTCAACAGGATAGATAATAAACAGTAACAGTTGAGGTAGATATGTACATATAGGTAGAGGTAAAGTGACTAGACAACAGGATAGATAATAAACAGTAACAGTTGATGAAGATATGTACATATAGGTAGAGGTAAAGTGACTAGTCAACAGGATAGATAATAAACAGTAACAGTTGAGGTAGATATGTACATATAGGTAGAGGTAAAGTGACTAGACAACAGGATAGATAATAAACAGTAACAGTTGAGGTAGATATGTACATATAGGTAGAGGTAAAGTGACTAGTCAACAGGATAGATAATAAACAGTAACAGTTGAGGTAGATATGTACATATAGGTAGAGGTAAAGTGACTAGACAACAGGATAGATAATAAACAGTAACAGTTGAGGTAGATATGTACATATAGGTAGAGGTAAAGTGACTAGACAACAGGATAGATAATAAACAGTAACAGTTGAGGTAGATATGTACATATAGGTAGAGGTAAAGTGACTAGTCAACAGGATAGATAATAAACAGTTGAGGTAGATATGTACATATAGGTAGAGGTAAAGTGACTAGTCAACAGGATAGATAATAAACAGTAAAAGTTGAGGTAGATATGTACATATAGGTAGAGGTAAAGTGACTAGTCAACAGGATAGATAATAAACAGTAACAGTTGAGGTAGATATGTACATATAGGTAGAGGTAAAGTGACTAGACAACAGGATAGATAATAAACAGTAACAGTTGAGGTAGATATGTACATATAGGTAGAGGTAAAGTGACTAGTCAACAGGATAGATAATAAACAGTAACAGTTGAGGAAGATATGTACATATAGGTAGAGGTAAAGTGACTAGTCAACAGGATAGATAATAAACAGTAACAGTTGAGGTAGATATGTACATATAGGTAGAGGTAAAGTGACTAGACAACAGGATAGATAATAAACAGTAACAGTTGAGGTAGATATGTACATATAGGTAGAGGTAAAGTGACTAGACAACAGGATAGATAATAAACAGTAACAGTTGAGGTAGATATGTACATATAGGTAGAGGTAAAGTGACTAGTCAACAGGATAGATAATAAACAGTAACAGTTGAGGTAGATATGTACATATAGGTAGAGGTAAAGTGACTAGACAACAGGATAGATAATAAACAGTTGAGGTAGATATGTACATATAGGTAGAGGTAAAGTGACTAGACAACAGGATAGATAATAAACAGTAACAGTTGAGGTAGATATGTACATATAGGTAGAGGTAAAGTGACTAGACAACAGGATAGATAATAAACAGTAACAGTTGAGGTAGATATGTACATATAGGTAGAGGTAAAGTGACTAGTCAACAGGATAGATAATAAACAGTAACAGTTGAGGTAGATATGTACATATAGGTAGAGGTAAAGTGACTAGTCAACATGATAGATAATTAACAGTAACAGTTGAGGTATATATGTACATATAGGTAGAGGTAAAGTGACTAGACAACAGGATAGATAATAAACAGTAACAGTTGAGGTAGATATGTACATATAGGTAGAGGTAAAGTGACTAGTCAACAGGATAGATAATAAACAGTAACAGTTGAGGTAGATATGTACATATAGGTAGAGGTAAAGTGACTAGACAACAGGATAGATAATAAACAGTAACAGTTGAGGTAGATATGTACATATAGGTAGAGGTAAAGTGACTAGTCAACAGGATAGATAATAAACAGTAACAGTTGAGGTAGATATGTACATATAGGTAGAGGTAAAGTGACTAGACAACAGGATAGATAATAAACAGTAACAGTTGAGGTAGATATTTTTTTTTATTTTATTTCACCTTTATTTAACCAGGTAGGTCAGTTGAGAACAAGTTCTCATTTGCAACTGCGACCTGGCCAAGACAAAGCAAAGCAGTGCGACAAAAACAACACAGAGTTACACATTAAACAAACAGTCAAAAAAAAAAAAAAAAAAAAACAATAGAAAATCTATATACAGAGTGCAAAATGTAGTGCAAAAATGCAGTAAGGTTAGGAGGTAGGACAATAAATAGACTATAGTGGTAAAATAAATTACAGAATTATCATCATTAACACAGGAATGAAGGATGTGCAAATTTTGATGTGCAAATAGAGATACTGGAGTGCAAGATTAGTGAAATAAACAAAAATAAATATAGGGATGAGGTAGTAGTGTGGGCTATATACAGAAGGGCTATATACAGGTGCAGTGATCGATAAGCAGCTTTGACAACTGATGCTTAAAGTTATTGAGGGAGATAGGAACCTCTAGCTTCAATGATTTTTGCAATTCGTTCCAGTCATTGGCAGCAGCGAACTGGAAGGAATGGCGGCCAAAGGAGGTGTTGGCTTTGGGGGTGACCAGAGAGATAAACCTGCTGGAGCGCATGCTACGGGTGGGTGTTGCTATAGTGACCAGTGAGCTGAGATAGGGCGGGGATTTACCTAACAAAGACTTGTAGATGACCTGGAGCCAGTGGGTTTGGCGACGAATATATAATGAAGGCCAGCCAACGAGAGCATACAGGTCGCAGTGATGGGTAGTGTATGGGGCTTTGGTGACAAAACGGATGGCACTGTGATAGACTACATCCAATTTGCTAAGTAGAGTATTGGAGGCTAGTTTGTAAATGACATCGCCAAAATCAAGGATCGGTAGGATAGTCAGTTTTACAAGGGCATGTTTGGCAGCATGAGTGAAGGAGGCTCTGTTGCGAAATAGGAAGCCAATTCTGGATTTAATTTTGGATTGGAGATGGTTGATGTGAGTCTGGAAGTTGAGTTTATAGTCTAACCAGATGCCTAGGTATTTGTAGGTGTCCACGTATTCTAATTCGGATCCGTCGAGAGTAGTGATGATAGTCCGGTGGGCGGGTGCTGGCAGCGTACGATAGAAAAGCATGCACTTAGTTTTACTAGCGTTTAAGAGCAGTTGGAGGCCACGGAAGGAGTGTTGTATGGCATTGAAGCTTGATTGAAGGTTAGTAAACACAGTATCCAAAGAGGGGCCAGATGTATACAGAATGGTGTCATCTGCATAGAGATGGATCAGAGAGTCACCAGCAGCGAGAGCGACATCGTTGATGTATATAGAGAAAAGGGTTGGCCCAAGAATTGAACCCTGTGGCACCCCCATAGAGACTGCCAGAGGATCGGACAATAGGCCCTCCGATTTGACACACTGAACTCTGTCTGCAAAGTAGTTAGAGAACCAGGCAAGGCAGTCACTTGAGAAACCAAGGCTATTGAGTCTGTCAATAAGAATGCGGTGATTGACAGAGTCGAAAGCCTTGGCCAGGTCGATGAAAACGGCTGCACAGTACTGTCTTTTATCGATGGCGGTAATGATGTCGTTCAGTACCTTGAGCGTAGCTGAGGTGCACCCATGACCAGCTCGGAAACCAGATTGCATAGCAGAGAAGGTACGGTGGGATTCGAAGTGGTCAGTTATCTGTTTGTTAACTTGGCTTTCGAAAACTTTAGAAAGGCAGGGCAGGATGGATATTGGTCTATAACAGTTTGGGTCTAGAGTGTCTCCTCCTTTGAAGAGGGGGATGACCGCGGCAGCCTTCCAATCTCTAGGGATCTCAGACGATACGAAAGAGAGGTTGAACAGGCTAGTGATAGGTGTTGCAACAATTTTGGCTGATAATTTCAGAAAGAGAGGGTCCAGATTATCTAGCCCAGCAGATTTGTAGGGGTCCAGACTTAGCAGCTCTTTCAGAACATCAGCCGTCTGGATTTGGGTGAAGGAGAAGCGGGGGGGGCTTGGGCAAGTAGCTGCCGAGGGTGCAGAGCTGTTGGCCGGGGTAGGGGTAGCCAGGTGGAAAGCATGGCCAGCCGTAGCAAAATGCTTATTGAAATTTTCGATAATCGTGGATTTATCGTTGGTAACAGTGTTTCCGAGCCTCAATGCAGTGGGCAACTGGGAGGAGGTGCTCTTATTCTCCATGGATTTAACAGTGTCCCAGAACTTTTTGGAGTTAGTACTACAGGAAGCAAATTTCTGTTTGAAAAAGCTGGCCTTTGCTTTTCTAACTGACTGTGTGTACTTGTTCCTGACTTCCCTGAATAGCTGCATATCGCGGGGGTTGTTCGATGCTAATGCAGTGCGCCACAGGATGTTTTTGTGTTGGTCTAGTGCAGTCAAGTCTGGGGTGAACCACGGGCTATATCTATTCTTAGTTCTACGTTTTTTGAAAGGGGCATGCTTATTTAGGATGGAGAGGAAAGCACTTTTAAAGAACAACCAGGCATCTTCTATTGACGGGATGAGGTCAATATCCTTCCAGGATACCTGGGCCAGATCAAATAGAAAGGCCTGCTCACAAAAGTGTGTTAGGGAGCGTTTGACAGTGATAAGGGGTGGTCGTTTGACCGCTGACCCATTGCGAACGCAGGCGATGAGGCAGTGATCGCTGAGATCCTGGTTGAAAACAGAGGAGGTGTATTTGGAGGGCAAGTTAGTCAGAATGATATCAATAATGGTACCCATGTTTACGGATTTTGGGTTGTACCTGGTGGGTTCCTTGATAATTTGCGTGAGATTGAGGGCATCAATCTTAGATTGAAGTACAGCCGAGGTGTTAAGCATATCCCAGTTTAAGTCACCTAACAGTACAAACTCTGAAGATAGATGTGGGGCAATCAATTCACATATGGAGTCCAGGGCACAGCTGGGGGCTGAGGGGGGTCTGTAACAGGCGGCAACAGTGAGAGACTTATTTCTGGAAAGGTGGATTTTTAAGAGTAGAAGCTCAAACTGTTTGGGCACAGACCTGGACAGTATGACAGAACTCTGCAGGTTATCTCTGCAGTAGATTGCAACTCCGCCACCTTTGGCAGTTCTATCTTGACGGGAAATGTTGTAGTTGGGGATGGAAATTTCCGAATTTTTGGTGGCCTTCCTAAGCCAGGACTCAGACACAGCTAGAACATCCGGGTTGGCGGAGTGTGCTAAAGCAGTGAATAAGTCAAACTTAGGGAGGAGGCTTCTAATGTTAACATGCATGAAACCGAGGCTTTTACGGTTACAGAAATCAACAAATGAGAGCGCCTGGGGAATAGGTGTAGTACTGGGGGTTATAGGACCTGGGTTTACCTCTACATCACCAGAGGAACAGAGGAGTAATAGAATCAATATTCGGCTGAGGGCTTTCAGAACTGGACGTCTAGTACGTTGGCTACATAAAATAAAAGGAGCAGATTTCTGGGCGTGGTGGAATAGGTTAAGGGCATAATGTACAGACAAGGGTATGGTAGGATGTGAGTTCAGTGGAGGTAAACCTAGGCGTTGGGTAATGAAGAGAGAGGTTGCATCTCTGGAGACACCAGTTAAGCCAGATGAGGTCTCCGCATGTGTGGGGGGAGGGACAAAGGAGCTATCAGAGGCATGTTGAGCAGGACTGGGGGCTCTACAGTGAAATAAAACAATAATAGCTAACCTAAACAACAAAAGACAAGGCATATTGAAATAAGAAGAGGGCAAAAAATTAATAAAAATAAAAGATAACAGTTAATTAAGAGAGCTAAGACAACGACGGGTAATGGAGGTGAATGGACAAAGAGGGTCAGTTAGAAAAAGTGATGTACTACACACAGAACCTGAGGCCTGGTAGTTAAACAGAAATAAATACCATATAACCAAACAGTCCTGCAGGCATCAGCTGTGGAGCTGAACAAGCGTAGGATCCGATGAAAAAGCAAAGTGGTGAGCCGGGGAATCAGTTCTATGGCACGGCGTTCAGAGTGTACCTATATGTATATGTACATATAGGTAGAGGTAAAGTGACTAGTCAACAGGATAGATAATAAACAGTAACAGTTGAGGTAGATATGTACATATAGGTAGAGGTAAAGTGACTAGACAACAGGATAGATAATAAACAGTAACAGTTGAGGTAGATATGTACATATAGGTAGAGGTAAAGTGACTAGACAACAGGATAGATAATAAACAGTAACAGTTGAGGTAGATATGTACATATAGGTAGAGGTAAAGTGACTAGTCAACAGGATAGATAATAAACAGTTGAGGTAGATATGTACATATAGGTAGAGGTAAAGTGACTAGACAACAGGATAGATAATAAACAGTAACAGTTGAGGTAGATATGTACATATAGGTAGAGGTAAAGTGACTAGACAACAGGATAGATAATAAACAGTAACAGTTGAGGTAGATATGTACATATAGGTAGAGGTAAAGTGACTAGACAACAGGATAGATAATAAACAGTTGAGGTAGATATGTACATATAGGTAGAGGTAAAGTGACTAGACAACAGGATAGATAATAAACAGTAACAGTTGAGGTAGATATGTACATATAGGTAGAGGTAAAGTGACTAGTCAACAGGATAGATAATAAACAGTAACAGTTGAGGTAGATATGTACATATAGGTAGAGGTAATGTGACTAGACAACAGGATAGATAATAAACAGTAACAGTTGAGGTAGATATGTACATAAAGGTAGAGGTAAAGTGACTAGACAACAGGATAGATAATAAACAGTAACAGTTGAGGTAGATATGTACATATAGGTAGAGGTAAAGTGACTAGACAACAGGATAGATAATAAACAGTTGAGGTAGATATGTACATATAGGTAGAGGTAAAGTGACTAGACAACAGGATAGATAATAAACAGTAACAGTTGAGGTAGATATGTACATATAGGTAGAGGTAAAGTGACTAGACAACAGGACAGATAATAAACAGTAACAGTTGAGGTAGATATGTACATATAGGTAGAGGTAAAGTGACTAGTCAACAGGATAGATAATAAACAGTTGAGGTAGATATGTACATATAGGTAGAGGTAAAGTGACTAGACAACAGGATAGATAATAAACAGTAACAGTTGAGGTAGATATGTACATATAGGTAGAGGTAAAGTGACTAGACAACAGGATAGATAATAAACAGTTGAGGTAGATATGTACATATAGGTAGAGGTAAAGTGACTAGACAACAGGATAGATAATAAACAGTAACAGTTGAGGTAGATATGTACATATAGGTAGAGGTAAAGTGACTAGACAACAGGATAGATAATAAACAGTAACAGTTGAGGTAGATATGTACATATAGGTAGAGGTAAAGTGACTAGACAACAGTATAGATAATAAACAGTAACAGTTGAGGTAGATATGTACATATAGGTAGAGGTAAAGTGACTAGACAACAGGATAGATAATAAACAGTAACAGTTGAGGTAGATATGTACATATAGGTAGAGGTAAAGTGACTAGACAACAGGATAGATAATAAACAGTTGAGGTAGATATGTACATATAGGTAGAGGTAAAATGACTAGACAACAGGATAGATAATAAACAGTAACAGTTGAGGTAGATATGTACATATAGGTAGAGGTAAAGTGACTAGACAACAGGATAGATAATAAACAGTTGAGGTAGATATGTACATATAGGTAGAGGTAAAATGACTAGACAACAGGATAGATAATAAACAGTAACAGTTGAGGTAGATATGTACATATAGGTAGAGGTAAAGTGACTAGACAACAGGATAGATAATAAACAGTAACAGTTGAGGTAGATATGTACATATAGGTAGAGGTAAAGTGACTAGACAACAGGATAGATAATAAACAGTAACAGTTGAGGTAGATATGTACATATAGGTAGAGGTAAAGTGACTAGTCAACAGGATAGATAATAAACAGTTGAGGTAGATATGTACATATAGGTAGAGGTAAAGTGACTAGACAACAGGATAGATAATAAACAGTAACAGTTGAGGTAGATATGTACATATAGGTAGAGGTAAAGTGACTAGTCAACAGGATAGATAATAAACAGTTGAGGTAGATATGTACATATAGGTAGAGGTAAAGTGACTAGACAACAGGATAGATAATAAACAGTAACAGTTGAGGTAGATATGGACATATAGGTAGAGGTAAAGTGACTAGACAACAGGATAGATAATAAACAGTAACAGTTGAGGTAGATATGTACATATAGGTAGAGGTAAAGTGACTAGACAACAGGATAGATAATAAACAGTTGAGGTAGATATGTACATATAGGTAGAGGTAAAGTGACTAGACAACAGGATAGATAATAAACAGTAACAGTTGAGGTAGATATGTACATATAGGTAGAGGTAAAGTGACTAGTCAACAGGATAGATAATAAACAGTAACAGTTGAGGTAGATATGTACATATAGGTAGAGGTAAAGTGACTAGACAACAGGATAGATAATAAACAGTAACAGTTGAGGTAGATATGTACATATAGGTAGAGGTAAAGTGACTAGACAACAGGATAGATAATAAACAGTAACAGTTGAGGTAGATATGTACATATAGGTAGAGGTAAAGTGACTAGACAACAGGATAGATAATAAACAGTTGAGGTAGATATGTACATATAGGTAGAGGTAAAATGACTAGACAACAGGATAGATAATAAACAGTAACAGTTGAGGTAGATATGTACATATAGGTAGAGGTAAAGTGACTAGACAACAGGATAGATAATAAACAGTTGAGGTAGATATGTACATATAGGTAGAGGTAAAATGACTAGACAACAGGATAGATAATAAACAGTAACAGTTGAGGTAGATATGTACATATAGGTAGAGGTAAAGTGACTAGACAACAGGATAGATAATAAACAGTAACAGTTGAGGTAGATATGTACATATAGGTAGAGGTAAAGTGACTAGACAACAGGATAGATAATAAACAGTAACAGTTGAGGTAGATATGTACATATAGGTAGAGGTAAAGTGACTAGTCAACAGGATAGATAATAAACAGTTGAGGTAGATATGTACATATAGGTAGAGGTAAAGTGACTAGACAACAGGATAGATAATAAACAGTAACAGTTGAGGTAGATATGTACATATAGGTAGAGGTAAAGTGACTAGACAACAGGATAGATAATAAACAGTTGAGGTAGATATGTACATATAGGTAGAGGTAAAATGACTAGACAACAGGATAGATAATAAACAGTAACAGTTGAGGTAGATATGTACATATAGGTAGAGGTAAAGTGACTAGACAACAGGATAGATAATAAACAGTAACAGTTGAGGTAGATATGTACATATAGGTAGAGGTAAAGTGACTAGTCAACAGGATAGATAATAAACAGTTGAGGTAGATATGTACATATAGGTAGAGGTAAAGTGACTAAACAACAGGATAGATAATAAACAGTTGAGGTAGATATGTACATATAGGTAGAGGTAAAGTGACTAGTCAACAGGATAGATAATAAACAGTAACAGTTGAGGTAGATATGTACATATAGGTAGAGGTAAAGTGACTAGTCAACAGGATAGATAATAAACAGTAACAGTTGAGGTAGATATGTACATATAGGTAGAGGTAAAGTGACTAGACAACAGGATAGATAATAAACAGTAACAGTTGAGGTAGATATGTACATATAGGTAGAGGTAAAGTGACTAGTCAACAGGATAGATAATAAACAGTAACAGTTGAGGTAGATATGTACATATAGGTAGAGGTAAAGTGACTAGACAACAGGATAGATAATAAACAGTTGAGGTAGATATGTACATATAGGTAGAGGTAAAGTGACTAGACAACAGGATAGATAATAAACAGTAACAGTTGAGGTAGATATGTACATATAGGTAGAGGTAAAGTGACTAGACAACAGGATAGATAATAAACAGTAACAGTTGAGGTAGATATGTACATATAGGTAGAGGTAAAGTGACTAGTCAACAGGATAGATAATAAACAGTAACAGTTGAGGTAGATATGTACATATAGGTAGAGGTAAAGTGACTAGTCAACATGATAGATAATTAACAGTAACAGTTGAGGTATATATGTACATATAGGTAGAGGTAAAGTGACTAGACAACAGGATAGATAATAAACAGTAACAGTTGAGGTAGATATGTACATATAGGTAGAGGTAAAGTGACTAGTCAACAGGATAGATAATAAACAGTAACAGTTGAGGTAGATATGTACATATAGGTAGAGGTAAAGTGACTAGACAACAGGATAGATAATAAACAGTAACAGTTGAGGTAGATATGTACATATAGGTAGAGGTAAAGTGACTAGTCAACAGGATAGATAATAAACAGTAACAGTTGAGGTAGATATGTACATATAGGTAGAGGTAAAGTGACTAGACAACAGGATAGATAATAAACAGTAACAGTTGAGGTAGATATGTACATATAGGTAGAGGTAAAGTGACTAGTCAACAGGATAGATAATAAACAGTAACAGTTGAGGTAGATATGTACATATAGGTAGAGGTAAAGTGACTAGACAACAGGATAGATAATAAACAGTAACAGTTGAGGTAGATATGTACATATAGGTAGAGGTAAAGTGACTAGACAACAGGATAGATAATAAACAGTAACAGTTGAGGTAGATATGTACATATAGGTAGAGGTAAAGTGACTAGTCAACAGGATAGATAATAAACAGTTGAGGTAGATATGTACATATAGGTAGAGGTAAAGTGACTAGACAACAGGATAGATAATAAACAGTAACAGTTGAGGTAGATATGTACATATAGGTAGAGGTAAAGTGACTAGACAACAGGATAGATAATAAACAGTAACAGTTGAGGTAGATATGTACATATAGGTAGAGGTAAAGTGACTAGACAACAGGATAGATAATAAACAGTTGAGGTAGATATGTACATATAGGTAGAGGTAAAGTGACTAGACAACAGGATAGATAATAAACAGTAACAGTTGAGGTAGATATGTACATATAGGTAGAGGTAAAGTGACTAGTCAACAGGATAGATAATAAACAGTAACAGTTGAGGTAGATATGTACATATAGGTAGAGGTAATGTGACTAGACAACAGGATAGATAATAAACAGTAACAGTTGAGGTAGATATGTACATAAAGGTAGAGGTAAAGTGACTAGACAACAGGATAGATAATAAACAGTAAC
Organism: Thymallus thymallus; assembly: GCA_023634145.1. Classification (NCBI taxonomy): domain Eukaryota; kingdom Metazoa; phylum Chordata; class Actinopteri; order Salmoniformes; family Salmonidae; genus Thymallus; species Thymallus thymallus. Next base: position 22,348,705 of record CM042421.1, on the reverse strand, counting down.
AGTTGAGGTAGATATGTACATATAGGTAGAGGTAAAGTGACTAGACAACAGGATAGATAATAAACAGTTGAGGTAGATATGTACATATAGGTAGAGGTAAAGTGACTAGACAACAGGATAGATAATAAACAGTAACAGTTGAGGTAGATATGTACATATAGGTAGAGGTAAAGTGACTAGACAACAGGACAGATAATAAACAGTAACAGTTGAGGTAGATATGTACATATAGGTAGAGGTAAAGTGACTAGTCAACAGGATAGATAATAAACAGTTGAGGTAGATATGTACATATAGGTAGAGGTAAAGTGACTAGACAACAGGATAGATAATAAACAGTAACAGTTGAGGTAGATATGTACATATAGGTAGAGGTAAAGTGACTAGACAACAGGATAGATAATAAACAGTTGAGGTAGATATGTACATATAGGTAGAGGTAAAGTGACTAGACAACAGGATAGATAATAAACAGTAACAGTTGAGGTAGATATGTACATATAGGTAGAGGTAAAGTGACTAGACAACAGGATAGATAATAAACAGTAACAGTTGAGGTAGATATGTACATATAGGTAGAGGTAAAGTGACTAGACAACAGGATAGATAATAAACAGTAACAGTTGAGGTAGATATGTACATATAGGTAGAGGTAAAGTGACTAGACAACAGGATAGATAATAAACAGTAACAGTTGAGGTAGATATGTACATATAGGTAGAGGTAAAGTGACTAGACAACAGGATAGATAATAAACAGTTGAGGTAGATATGTACATATAGGTAGAGGTAAAATGACTAGACAACAGGATAGATAATAAACAGTAACAGTTGAGGTAGATATGTACATATAGGTAGAGGTAAAGTGACTAGACAACAGGATAGATAATAAACAGTTGAGGTAGATATGTACATATAGGTAGAGGTAAAATGACTAGACAACAGGATAGATAATAAACAGTAACAGTTGAGGTAGATATGTACATATAGGTAGAGGTAAAGTGACTAGACAACAGGATAGATAATAAACAGTAACAGTTGAGGTAGATATGTACATATAGGTAGAGGTAAAGTGACTAGACAACAGGATAGATAATAAACAGTAACAGTTGAGGTAGATATGTACATATAGGTAGAGGTAAAGTGACTAGTCAACAGGATAGATAATAAACAGTTGAGGTAGATATGTACATATAGGTAGAGGTAAAGTGACTAGACAACAGGATAGATAATAAACAGTAACAGTTGAGGTAGATATGTACATATAGGTAGAGGTAAAGTGACTAGTCAACAGGATAGATAATAAACAGTTGAGGTAGATATGTACATATAGGTAGAGGTAAAGTGACTAGACAACAGGATAGATAATAAACAGTAACAGTTGAGGTAGATATGGACATATAGGTAGAGGTAAAGTGACTAGACAACAGGATAGATAATAAACAGTAACAGTTGAGGTAGATATGTACATATAGGTAGAGGTAAAGTGACTAGACAACAGGATAGATAATAAACAGTTGAGGTAGATATGTACATATAGGTAGAGGTAAAGTGACTAGACAACAGGATAGATAATAAACAGTAACAGTTGAGGTAGATATGTACATATAGGTAGAGGTAAAGTGACTAGTCAACAGGATAGATAATAAACAGTAACAGTTGAGGTAGATATGTACATATAGGTAGAGGTAAAGTGACTAGACAACAGGATAGATAATAAACAGTAACAGTTGAGGTAGATATGTACATATAGGTAGAGGTAAAGTGACTAGACAACAGGATAGATAATAAACAGTAACAGTTGAGGTAGATATGTACATATAGGTAGAGGTAAAGTGACTAGACAACAGGATAGATAATAAACAGTTGAGGTAGATATGTACATATAGGTAGAGGTAAAATGACTAGACAACAGGATAGATAATAAACAGTAACAGTTGAGGTAGATATGTACATATAGGTAGAGGTAAAGTGACTAGACAACAGGATAGATAATAAACAGTTGAGGTAGATATGTACATATAGGTAGAGGTAAAATGACTAGACAACAGGATAGATAATAAACAGTAACAGTTGAGGTAGATATGTACATATAGGTAGAGGTAAAGTGACTAGACAACAGGATAGATAATAAACAGTAACAGTTGAGGTAGATATGTACATATAGGTAGAGGTAAAGTGACTAGACAACAGGATAGATAATAAACAGTAACAGTTGAGGTAGATATGTACATATAGGTAGAGGTAAAGTGACTAGTCAACAGGATAGATAATAAACAGTTGAGGTAGATATGTACATATAGGTAGAGGTAAAGTGACTAGACAACAGGATAGATAATAAACAGTAACAGTTGAGGTAGATATGTACATATAGGTAGAGGTAAAGTGACTAGTCAACAGGATAGATAATAAACAGTTGAGGTAGATATGTACATATAGGTAGAGGTAAAGTGACTAGACAACAGGATAGATAATAAACAGTAACAGTTGAGGTAGATATGGACATATAGGTAGAGGTAAAGTGACTAGACAACAGGATAGATAATAAACAGTAACAGTTGAGGTAGATATGTACATATAGGTAGAGGTAAAGTGACTAGACAACAGGATAGATAATAAACAGTTGAGGTAGATATGTACATATAGGTAGAGGTAAAGTGACTAGACAACAGGATAGATAATAAACAGTAACAGTTGAGGTAGATATGTACATATAGGTAGAGGTAAAGTGACTAGTCAACAGGATAGATAATAAACAGTAACAGTTGAGGTAGATATGTACATATAGGTAGAGGTAATGTGACTAGACAACAGGATAGATAATAAACAGTAACAGTTGAGGTAGATATGTACATAAAGGTAGAGGTAAAGTGACTAGACAACAGGATAGATAATAAACAGTAACAGTTGAGGTAGATATGTACATATAGGTAGAGGTAAAGTGACTAGACAACAGGATAGATAATAAACAGTTGAGGTAGATATGTACATATAGGTAGAGGTAAAGTGACTAGACAACAGGATAGATAATAAACAGTAACAGTTGAGGTAGATATGCACATATAGGTAGAGGTAAAGTGACTAGTCAACAGGATAGATAATAAACAGTTGAGGTAGATATGTACATATAGGTAGAGGTAAAGTGACTAGACAACAGGATAGATAATAAACAGTAACAGTTGAGGTAGATATGTACATATAGGTAGAGGTAAAGTGACTAGACAACAGGATAGATAATAAACAGTAACAGTTGAGGTAGATATGTACATATAGGTAGAGGTAAAGTGACTAGTCAACAGGATAGATAATAAACAGTTGAGGTAGATATGTACATATAGGTAGAGGTAAAGTGACTAGACAACAGGATAGATAATAAACAGTAACAGTTGAGGTAGATATGTACATATAGGTAGAGGTAAAGTGACTAGACAACAGGATAGATAATAAACAGTTGAGGTAGATATGTACATATAGGTAGAGGTAAAATGACTAGACAACAGGATAGATAATAAACAGTAACAGTTGAGGTAGATATGTACATATAGGTAGAGGTAAAGTGACTAGACAACAGGATAGATAATAAACAGTAACAGTTGAGGTAGATATGTACATATAGGTAGAGGTAAAGTGACTAGTCAACAGGATAGATAATAAACAGTTGAGGTAGATATGTACATATAGGTAGAGGTAAAGTGACTAGACAACAGGATAGATAATAAACAGTAACAGTTGAGGTAGATATGTACATATAGGTAGAGGTAAAGTGACTAGACAACAGGATAGATAATAAACAGTTGAGGTAGATATGTACATATAGGTAGAGGTAAAATGACTAGACAACAGGATAGATAATAAACAGTAACAGTTGAGGTAGATATGTACATATAGGTAGAGGTAAAGTGACTAGACAACAGGATAGATAATAAACAGTAACAGTTGAGGTAGATATGTACATATAGGTAGAGGTAAAGTGACTAGTCAACAGGATAGATAATAAACAGTTGAGGTAGATATGTACATATAGGTAGAGGTAAAGTGACTAAACAACAGGATAGATAATAAACAGTTGAGGTAGATATGTACATATAGGTAGAGGTAAAGTGACTAGTCAACAGGATAGATAATAAACAGTAACAGTTGAGGTAGATATGTACATATAGGTAGAGGTAAAGTGACTAGTCAACAGGATAGATAATAAACAGTAACAGTTGAGGTAGATATGTACATATAGGTAGAGGTAAAGTGACTAGACAACAGGATAGATAATAAACAGTAACAGTTGAGGTAGATATGTACATATAGGTAGAGGTAAAGTGACTAGACAACAGGATAGATAATAAACAGTAACAGTTGAGGTAGATATGTACATATAGGTAGAGGTAAAGTGACTAGACAACAGGATAGATAATAAACAGTAACAGTTGAGGTAGATATGTACATATAGGTAGAGGTAAAGTGACTAGACAACAGGATAGATAATAAACAGTAACAGTTGAGGTAGATATGTACATATAGGTAGAGGTAAAGTGACTAGTCAACAGGATAGATAATAAACAGTAACAGTTGAGGTAGATATACAGCGGGTGAAATAAGTATTGAACACGTCACCATTTTTCTCAGTAAATATATTTCCAAAGGTGCTATTGACATGGGAGCTAGCTATGTTAACACTGAGGACAGTCTATGGGAGCTAGCTATGTTAACAATGAGGACAGTCTCTGGGAGCTAGCTATGTTAACACTGAGGACAGTCTCTGGGAGCTAGCTACGTTAACACTGAGGACAGTCTCTGGGAGCTAGCTATGTTAACACTGAGGACAGTCTCTGGGAGCTAGCTACGTTAACACTGAGGATAGTCTCTGGGAGCTAGCTATGTTAACACTGAGGACAGTCTCTGAGAGCTAGCTATGTTAACACTGAGGACAGTCTCTGGGAGCTAGCTACGTTAACACTGAGGATAGTCTCTGGGAGCTAGCTATGTTAACACTGAGGACAGTCTCTGGGAGCTAGCTATGTTAACACTGAGGACAGTCTCTGGGAGCTAGCTACGTTAACACTGAGGACAGTCTCTGGGAGCTAGCTATGTTAACACTGAGGACAGTCTCTGGGAGCTAGCTACGTTAACACTGAGGATAGTCTCTGGGAGCTAGCTATGTTAACACTGAGGACAGTCTCTGGGAGCTAGCTATGTTAACACTGAGGATAGTCTCTGGGAGCTAGCTATGTTAACACTGAGGACAGTCTCTGGGAGCTGGCTATGTTAACACTGAGGACAGTCTCTGGGAGCTAGCTATGTTAACACTGAGGACAGTCTCTGGGAGCTAGCTATGTTAACACTGAGGACAGTCTCTGGGAGCTAGCTATGTTAACGCTGAGGACAGTCTCTGGGAGCTAGCTATGTTAACACTGAGGACAGTCTCTGGGAGCTAGCTATGTTAACACTGAGGACAGTCTCTGGGAGCTAGCTATGTTAACACTGAGGACAGTCTCTGGGAGCTTGCTCTGTTAACGCTGGGGACAGTCTCTGGGAGCTAGCTATGTTAACACTGAGGACAGTCTCTGGGAGCTAGCTATGTTAACACTGAGGACAGTCTCTTTTGCTTATGCTACCAACAGTTCAGTGGCTATTATGTAGTCATTGTAATTAGTACTTTCAATGTGAAATGACAGTTGTATATCATTTTTGTAAATCTAAATGCTGTCTGCAATTAGTTAATTAATTAATTGTGTAACATAGAAGTGTTTTCTGCTAGTTTATTGTCTCATGAATATGGTTGCATTTATATGCAGGACAGAGGCTTGTAAACCAAGGCCCAACCAAGACAACAGAGTACTGGGTCAAAGTCTGCCTGCAGTAACTGAGAGAGAGGAGTATGTTGTATATCATTTGTTTTGGTTCATTCTGGTTCCTTCCTTCTTCCTAAAGAGGGTGTATTGCTTTATAATATCATAACCTCCCCTCCTCCCTTCCTTCATGAATCCATGTAGTCAGCATGTCTGCAGCCAGGCCATTATGAAACAGAACCTAGGCAATTGTGTTGGTTATACACTTGATCTATATGGTGACATTTAAACAAATCTAAGGCCATGCTGCTTTAGCAGTTTGACATGTGACATGTGTCCTAAAATAAATACAAGGGGAAATGTATTGCTGTCCTGTCACTAATCCCAATGTAAGAGTAGATTGCTTTGCCACATTGTAGCTACTGTGAGTTATTTCTTTAGGTTATTTCACAGTAACTAGTCCATCATATCAACACCGGCATGGTCACAATAATAATAGGTACATTATCCTGGAGAGGCATCATTTTCTGACAGAACAGAACACCATCCTGTCACAGGTTTACCTCAAGGCGACCCGCACCGCTGGTCCGTCCTGTCCACTCATGTTTCTGATGTCTGGAGCGTTGTCACGGCTGGAACAACCACGATATCAATTGCTTGATTTTAATTTAATTTTTCGGTTTACAGCAAGCATTTTCGTACACCTTATATAAATAATTTAAATACGTCAGCATTAGTGTGCTATTCCGTGATATATCTCAGGAGAGGCGCATTCTGAAAAAACCATCATCCAGGATCCATTTTCAAGGACATTGCATTATTCCAGTGGCCTTTCTAGGTTCAGGGACAGAAGAATACACTCCTGTCTGGGACCCGAGGAGCCACACCTACTAATCTGACAGAGGGGAAATATAACCTCATTGAATGAGTGAAGAAACATCGTAGCTGCTCTATTTTAACATTATTGATGACCACTAGATGAGTGTCAAGCAATAACAACACCTTGTTATCTTCAATGCAATTTAAAGGCAGTTAAAAACCACCGATCCAATTAAAAATGAAGAGGTTTAGCATATTGTAGGTAGACATATAGTTTGACATTCCAATCTAAATGTTTGTGAAATACCAAATGGTGTAGGCCTAATAGTTAGTGTTGCAATGACATGACTGATGTACGGGTGCATAGATGGAGCATGTCACCACGGCGTCATTTCCTTCTTTATACACCAGATGGCATCAGACACACGTTACATTGAACGCCCCTGTACTCCGGCTGGAAGAAGAAACCAACCACAAAATGCTGACAGCACGACACAGGCCCCATTCACATAACATAAAGAGTTGGTTTCAGCACAACACAGGCCCCATTCACATAACATAAAGAGTTGGTTTCAGCACAACACAGGCCCCATTCACATAACATAAAGAGTTGGTTTCAGCACAACACATTCACATAACATAAAGAGTTGGTTTCAGCACAACACAGGCCCCATTCACATAACATAAAGAGTTGGTTTCAGCACGACACAGGCCCCATTCACATAACATAAAGAGTTGGTTTCAGCACAACACATTCACATAACATAAAGAGTTGGTTTCAGCACAACACAGGCCCCATTCACATAACATAAAGAGTTGGTTTCAGCACAACACAGGCCCCATTCACATAACATAAAGAGTTGGTTTCAGCACGACACAGGCCCCATTCACATAACATAAAGAGTTGGTTTCAGCACAACACAGGCCCCATTCACATAACATAAAGAGTTGGTTTCAGCACGACACAGGCCCCATTCACATAACATAAAGAGTTGGTTTCAGCACAACACATTCACATAACATAAAGAGTTGGTTTCAGCACAACACAGGCCCCATTCACATAACATAAAGAGTTGGTTTCAGCACAACACAGGCCCCATTCACATAACATAAAGAGTTGGTTTCAGCACGACACAGGCCCCATTCACATAACATAAAGAGTTGGTTTCAGCACAACACATTCACATAACATAAAGAGTTGGTTTCAGCACAACACAGGCCCCATTCACATAACATAAAGAGTTGGTTTCAGCACAACACATTCACATAACATAAAGAGTTGGTTTCAGCACAACACAGGCCCCATTCACATAACATAAAGAGTTGGTTTCAGCACGACACAGGCCCCATTCACATAACATAAAGAGTTGGTTTCAGCACAACACAGGCCCCATTCACATAACATAAAGAGTTGGTTTCAGCACAACACATTCACATAACATAAAGAGTTGGTTTCAGCACAACACAGGCCCCATTCACATAACATAAAGAGTTGGTTTCAGCACAACACAGGCCCCATTCACATAACATAAAGAGTTGGTTTCAGCACAACACATTCACATAACATAAAGAGTTGGTTTCAGCACAACACAGGCCCCATTCACATAACATAAAGAGTTGGTTTCAGCACGACACAGGCCCCATTCACATAACATAAAGAGTTGGTTTCAGCACAACACAGGCCCCATTCACATAACATAAAGAGTTGGTTTCAGCACGACACAGGCCCCATTCACATAACATAAAGAGTTGGTTTCAGCACAACACAGGCCCCATTCACATAACATAAAGAGTTGGTTTCAGCACAACACATTCACATAACATAAAGAGTTGGTTTCAGCACAACACAGGCCCCATTCACATAACATAAAGAGTTGGTTTCAGCACAACACATTCACATAACATAAAGAGTTGGTTTCAGCACAACACAGGCCCCATTCACATAACATAAAGAGTTGGTTTCAGCACAACACAGGCCCCATTCACATAACATAAAGAGTTGGTTTCAGCACGACACAGGCCCCATTCACATAACATAAAGAGTTGGTTTCAGCACAACACAGGCCCCATTCACATAACATAAAGAGTTGGTTTCAGCACGACACAGGCCCCATTCACATAACATAAAGAGTTGGTTTCAGCACAACACAACACATTCACATAACATAAAGAGTTGGTTTCAGCACAACACAGGCCCCATTCACATAACATAAAGAGTTGGTTTCAGCACAACACAGGCCCCATTCACATAACATAAAGAGTTGGTTTCAGCACAACACAGGCCCCATTCACATAACATAAAGAGTTGGTTTCAGCACAACACAGGCCCCATTCACATAACATAAAGAGTTGGTTTCAGCACAACACAGGCCCCATTCACATAACATAAAGAGTTGGTTTCAGCACAACACAGGCCCCATTCACATAACATAAAGAGTTGGTTTCAGCACAACACAGGCCCCATTCACATAACATAAAGAGTTGGTTTCAGCACAACACAGGCCCCATTCACATAACATAAAGAGTTGGTTTCAGCACAACACAGGCCCCATTCACATAACATAAAGAGTTGGTTTCAGCACAACACATGCCCCATTCACATAACATAAAGAGTTGGTTTCAGCACAACACAGGCCCCATTCACATAACATAAAGAGTTGGTTTCAGCACAACACAGGCCCCATTCACATAACATAAAGAGTTGGTTTCAGCACAACACAGGCCCCATTCACATAACATAAAGAGTTGGTTTCAGCACAACACAGGCCCCATTCACATAACATAAAGAGTTGGTTTCAGCACAACACAGGCCCCATTCACATAACATAAAGAGTTGGTTTCAGCACGACACAGGCCCCATTCACATAACATAAAGAGTTGGTTTCAGCACAACACAGGCCCCATTCACATAACATAAAGAGTTGGTTTCAGCACAACACAGGCCCCATTCACATAACATAAAGAGTTGGTTTCAGCACAACACAGGCCCCATTCACATAACATAAAGAGTTGGTTTCAGCACAACACAGGCCCCATTCACATAACATAAAGAGTTGGTTTCAGCACAACACATTCACAAAACATAAAGAGTTGGTTTCAGCACGACACAGGCCCCATTCACATAACATAAAGAGTTGGTTTCAGCACAACACAGGCCCCATTCACATAACATAAAGAGTTGGTTTCAGCACAACACAGGCCCCATTCACATAACATAAAGAGTTGGTTTCAGCACAACACAGGCCCCATTCACATAAAGAGTTGGTTTCAGCACAACACAGGCCCCATTCACATAACATAAAGAGTTGGTTTCAGCACGACACAGGCCCCATTCACATAACATAAAGAGTTGGTTTCAGCACAACACAGGCCCCATTCACATAACATAAAGAGTTGGTTTCAGCACGACACAGGCCCCATTCACATAACATAAAGAGTTGGTTTCAGCACAACACAGGCCCCATTCACATAACATAAAGAGTTGGTTTCAGCACAACACAGGCCCCATTCACATAACATAAAGAGTTGGTTTCAGCACAACACAGGCCCCATTCACATAACATAAAGAGTTGGTTTCAGCACAACACAGGCCCCATTCACATAACATAAAGAGTTGGTTTCAGCACAACACATTCACATAACATAAAGAGTTGGTTTCAGCACGACACAGGCCCCATTCACATAACATAAAGAGTTGGTTTCAGCACAACACAGGCCCCATTCACATAACATAAAGAGTTGGTTTCAGCACAACACAGGCCCCATTCACATAACATAAAGAGTTGGTTTCAGCACAACACAGGCCCCATTCACATAAAGAGTTGGTTTCAGCACAACACAGGCCCCATTCACATAACATAAAGAGTTGGTTTCAGCACGACACAGGCCCCATTCACATAACATAAAGAGTTGGTTTCAGCACAACACAGGCCCCATTCACATAACATAAAGAGTTGGTTTCAGCACAACACAGGCCCCATTCACATAACATAAAGAGTTGGTTTCAGCACAACACAGGCCCCATTCACATAACATAAAGAGTTGGTTTCAGCACAATACAGGCCCCATTCACATAACATAAAGAGTTGGTTTCAGCACAACACAGGCCCCATTCACATAACATAAAGAGTTGGTTTCAGCACAACACAGGCCCCATTGACATAACATAAAGAGTTGGTTTCAGCACAACACAGGCCCCATTCACATAACATAAAGAGTTGGTTTCAGCACAACACATGCCCCATTCACATAACATAAAGAGTTGGTTTCAGCACAACACAGGCCCCATTCACATAACATAAAGAGTTGGTTTCAGCACAACACATTCACATAACATAAAGAGTTGGTTTCAGCACAACACAGGCCCCATTCACATAACATAAAGAGTTGGTTTCAGCACAACACATTCACATAACATAAAGAGTTGGTTTCAGCACAACACAGGCCCCATTCACATAACATAAAGAGTTGGTTTCAGCACAACACAGGCCACATTCACATAACATAAAGAGTTGGTTTCAGCACAACACAGGCCCCATTCACATAACATAAAGAGTTGGTTTCAGCACAACACAGGCCCCATTCACATAACATAAAGAGTTGGTTTCAGCACAACACAGGCCCCATTCACATAACATAAAGAGTTGGTTTCAGCACAACACAGGCCCCATTCACATAACATAAAGAGTTGGTTTCAGCACAACACAGGCCCCATTCACATAACATAAAGAGTTGGTTTCAGCACAACACAGGCCCCATTCACATAACATAAAGAGTTGGTTTCAGCACAACACAGGCCCCATTCACATAACATAAAGAGTTGGTTTCAGCACGACACAGGCCCCATTCACATAACATAAAGAGTTGGTTTCAGCACAACACATTCACATAACATAAAGAGTTGGTTTCAGCACGACACAGGCCCCATTCACATAACATAAAGAGTTGGTTTCAGCACGACACAGGCCCCATTCACATAACATAAAGAGTTGGTTTCAGCACAACACATGCCCCATTCACATAACATAAAGAGTTGGTTTCAGCACAACACAGGCCCCATTCACATTACATAAAGAGTTGGATTCAGCACAACACATGCCCCATTCACATAACATAAAGAGTTGGTTTCAGCACAACACAGGCCCCATTCACATAACATAAAGAGTTGGTTTCAGCACAACACAGGCCCCATTCACATAACATAAAGAGTTGGTTTCAGCACAACACAGGCCCCATTCACATAACATAAAGAGTTGGTTTCAGCACAACACAGGCCCCATTCACATAACATAAAGAGTTGGTTTCAGCACAACACAGGCCCCATTCACATAACATAAAGAGTTGGTTTCAGCACGACACAGGCCCCATTCACATAACATAAAGAGTTGGTTTCAGCACAACACAGGCCCCATTCACATAACATAAAGAGTTGGTTTCAGCACAACACATTCACATAACATAAAGAGTTGGTTTCAGCACAACACAGGCCCCATTCACATAACATAAAGAGTTGGTTTCAGCACAACACAGGCCCCATTCACATAACATAAAGAGTTGGTTTCAGCACAACACAGGCCCCATTCACATAACATAAAGAGATGGTTTCAGCACAACACAGGCCCCATTCACATAACATAAAGAGTTGGTTTCAGCACAACACAGGCCCCATTCACATAACATAAAGAGTTGGTTTCAGCACAACACAGGCCCCATTCACATAACATAAAGAGTTGGTTTCAGCACAACACAGGCCCCATTCACATAACATAAAGAGTTGGTTTCAGCACAACACAGGCCCCATTCACATAACATAAAGAGTTGGTTTCAGCACAACACAGGCCCCATTCACATAACATAAAGAGTTGGTTTCAGCACAACACAGGCCCCATTCACATAACATAAAGAGTTGGTTTCAGCACAACACATTCACATAACATAAAGAGTTGGTTTCAGCACAACACAGGCCCCATTCACATAACATAAAGAGTTGGTTTCAGCACAACACAGGCCCCATTCACATAACATAAAGAGTTGGTTTCAGCACAACACAGGCCCCATTCACATAACATAAAGAGTTGGTTTCAGCACAACACAGGCCCCATTCACATAACATAAAGAGTTGGTTTCAGCACAACACAGGCCCCATTCACATAACATAAAGAGTTGGTTTCAGCACAACACAGGCCCCATTCACATAACATAAAGAGTTGGTTTCAGCACAACACAGGCCCCATTCACATAACATAAAGAGTTGGTTTCAGCACAACACAGGCCCCATTCACATAACATAAAGAGTTGGTTTCAGCACAACACAGGCCCCATTCACATAACATAAAGAGTTGGTTTCAGCACAACACATTCACATAACATAAAGAGTTGGTTTCAGCACAACACAGGCCCCATTCACATAACATAAAGAGTTGGTTTCAGCACAACACATGCCCCATTCACATAACATAAAGAGTTGGTTTCAGCACAACACAGGCCCCATTCACATAACATAAAGAGTTGGTTTCAGCACAACACAGGCCCCATTCACATAACATAAAGAGTTGGTTTCAGCACAACACAGGCCCCATTCACATAACATAAAGAGTTGGTTTCAGCACAACACAGGCCCCATTCACATAACATAAAGAGTTGGTTTCAGCATGACACAGGCCCCATTCACATAACATAAAGAGTTGGTTTCAGCACAACACAGGCCCCATTCACATAACATAAAGAGTTGGTTTCAGCACGACACAGGCCCCATTCACATAACATAAAGAGTTGGTTTCAGCACAACACATTCACATAACATAAAGAGTTGGTTTCAGCACGACACAGGCCCCATTCACATAACATAAAGAGTTGGTTTCAGCACGACACAGGCCCCATTCACATAACATAAAGAGTTGGTTTCAGCACAACACATGCCCCATTCACATAACATAAAGAGTTGGTTTCAGCACAACACAGGCCCCATTCACATTACATAAAGAGTTGGTTTCAGCACAACACATGCCCCATTCACATAACATAAAGAGTTGGTTTCAGCACAACACAGGCCCCATTCACATAACATAAAGAGTTGGTTTCAGCACAACACAGGCCCCATTCACATAACATAAAGAGTTGGTTTCAGCACAACACAGGCCCCATTCACATAACATAAAGAGTTGGTTTCAGCACAACACATGCCCCATTCACATAACATAAAGAGTTGGTTTCAGCACAACACAGGCCCCATTCACATAACATAAAGAGTTGGTTTCAGCACGACACAGGCCCCATTCACATAACATAAAGAGTTGGTTTCAGCACAACACAGGCCCCATTCACATAACATAAAGAGTTGGTTTCAGCACAACACATTCACATAACATAAAGAGTTGGTTTCAGCACAACACAGGCCCCATTCACATAACATAAAGAGTTGGTTTCAGCACAACACAGGCCCCATTCACATAACATAAAGAGTTGGTTTCAGCACAACACAGGCCCCATTCACATAACATAAAGAGTTGGTTTCAGCACAACACAGGCCCCATTCACATAACATAAAGAGTTGGTTTCAGCACAACACAGGCCCCATTCACATAACATAAAGAGTTGGTTTCAGCACAACACAGGCCCCATTCACATAACATAAAGAGTTGGTTTCAGCACAACACAGGCCCCATTCACATAACATAAAGAGTTGGTTTCAGCACGACACAGGCCCCATTCACATAACATAAAGAGTTGGTTTCAGCACAACACAGGCCCCATTCACATAACATAAAGAGTTGGTTTCAGCACAACACAGGCCCCATTCACATAACATAAAGAGTTGGTTTCAGCACGACACAGGCCCCATTCACATAACATAAAGAGTTGGTTTCAGCACAACACAGGCCCCATTCACATAACATAAAGAGTTGGTTTCAGCACAACACATTCACAAAACATAAAGAGTTGGTTTCAGCACGACACAGGCCCCATTCACATAACATAAAGAGTTGGTTTCAGCACAACACAGGCCCCATTCACATAACATAAAGAGTTGGTTTCAGCACAACACAGGCCCCATTCACATAACATAAAGAGTTGGTTTCAGCACAACACAGGCCCCATTCACATAACATAAAGAGTTGGTTTCAGCACAACACATTCACATAACATAAAGAGTTGGTTTCAGCACAACACAGGCCCCATTCACATAACATAAAGAGTTGGTTTCAGCACAACACATGCCCCATTCACATAACATAAAGAGTTGGTTTCAGCACAACACAGGCCCCATTCACATAACATAAAGAGTTGGTTTCAGCACAACACAGGCCCCATTCACATAACATAAAGAGTTGGTTTCAGCACAACACAGGCCCCATTCACATAACATAAAGAGTTGGTTTCAGCACAACACAGGCCCCATTCACATAACATAAAGAGTTGGTTTCAGCATGACACAGGCCCCATTCACATAACATAAAGAGTTGGTTTCAGCACAACACAGGCCCCATTCACATAACATAAAGAGTTGGTTTCAGCACGACACAGGCCCCATTCACATAACATAAAGAGTTGGTTTCAGCACAACACATTCACATAACATAAAGAGTTGGTTTCAGCACGACACAGGCCCCATTCACATAACATAAAGAGTTGGTTTCAGCACGACACAGGCCCCATTCACATAACATAAAGAGTTGGTTTCAGCACAACACATGCCCCATTCACATAACATAAAGAGTTGGTTTCAGCACAACACAGGCCCCATTCACATTACATAAAGAGTTGGTTTCAGCACAACACATGCCCCATTCACATAACATAAAGAGTTGGTTTCAGCACAACACAGGCCCCATTCACATAACATAAAGAGTTGGTTTCAGCACAACACAGGCCCCATTCACATAACATAAAGAGTTGGTTTCAGCACAACACAGGCCCCATTCACATAACATAAAGAGTTGGTTTCAGCACAACACATGCCCCATTCACATAACATAAAGAGTTGGTTTCAGCACAACACAGGCCCCATTCACATAACATAAAGAGTTGGTTTCAGCACGACACAGGCCCCATTCACATAACATAAAGAGTTGGTTTCAGCACAACACAGGCCCCATTCACATAACATAAAGAGTTGGTTTCAGCACAACACATTCACATAACATAAAGAGTTGGTTTCAGCACAACACAGGCCCCATTCACATAACATAAAGAGTTGGTTTCAGCACAACACAGGCCCCATTCACATAACATAAAGAGTTGGTTTCAGCACAACACAGGCCCCATTCACATAACATAAAGAGTTGGTTTCAGCACAACACAGGCCCCATTCACATAACATAAAGAGTTGGTTTCAGCACAACACAGGCCCCATTCACATAACATAAAGAGTTGGTTTCAGCACAACACAGGCCCCATTCACATAACATAAAGAGTTGGTTTCAGCACAACACAGGCCCCATTCACATAACATAAAGAGTTGGTTTCAGCACGACACAGGCCCCATTCACATAACATAAAGAGTTGGTTTCAGCACAACACAGGCCCCATTCACATAACATAAAGAGTTGGTTTCAGCACAACACAGGCCCCATTCACATAACATAAAGAGTTGGTTTCAGCACGACACAGGCCCCATTCACATAACATAAAGAGTTGGTTTCAGCACAACACAGGCCCCATTCACATAACATAAAGAGTTGGTTTCAGCACAACACATTCACAAAACATAAAGAGTTGGTTTCAGCACGACACAGGCCCCATTCACATAACATAAAGAGTTGGTTTCAGCACAACACAGGCCCCATTCACATAACATAAAGAGTTGGTTTCAGCACAACACAGGCCCCATTCACATAACATAAAGAGTTGGTTTCAGCACAACACAGGCCCCATTCACATAAAGAGTTGGTTTCAGCACAACACAGGCCCCATTCACATAACATAAAGAGTTGGTTTCAGCACGACACAGGCCCCATTCACATAACATAAAGAGTTGGTTTCAGCACAACACAGGCCCCATTCACATAACATAAAGAGTTGGTTTCAGCACGACACAGGCCCCATTCACATAACATAAAGAGTTGGTTTCAGCACAACACAGGCCCCATTCACATAACATAAAGAGTTGGTTTCAGCACAACACAGGCCCCATTCACATAACATAAAGAGTTGGTTTCAGCACAACACAGGCCCCATTCACATAACATAAAGAGTTGGTTTCAGCACAACACAGGCCCCATTCACATAACATAAAGAGTTGGTTTCAGCACAACACATTCACATAACATAAAGAGTTGGTTTCAGCACGACACAGGCCCCATTCACATAACATAAAGAGTTGGTTTCAGCACAACACAGGCCCCATTCACATAACATAAAGAGTTGGTTTCAGCACAACACAGGCCCCATTCACATAACATAAAGAGTTGGTTTCAGCACAACACAGGCCCCATTCACATAAAGAGTTGGTTTCAGCACAACACAGGCCCCATTCACATAACATAAAGAGTTGGTTTCAGCACGACACAGGCCCCATTCACATAACATAAAGAGTTGGTTTCAGCACAACACAGGCCCCATTCACATAACATAAAGAGTTGGTTTCAGCACAACACAGGCCCCATTCACATAACATAAAGAGTTGGTTTCAGCACAACACAGGCCCCATTCACATAACATAAAGAGTTGGTTTCAGCACAATACAGGCCCCATTCACATAACATAAAGAGTTGGTTTCAGCACAACACAGGCCCCATTCACATAACATAAAGAGTTGGTTTCAGCACAACACAGGCCCCATTCACATAACATAAAGAGTTGGTTTCAGCACAACACAGGCCCCATTCACATAACATAAAGAGTTGGTTTCAGCACAACACATGCCCCATTCACATAACATAAAGAGTTGGTTTCAGCACAACACAGGCCCCATTCACATAACATAAAGAGTTGGTTTCAGCACAACACATTCACATAACATAAAGAGTTGGTTTCAGCACAACACAGGCCCCATTCACATAACATAAAGAGTTGGTTTCAGCACAACACATTCACATAACATAAAGAGTTGGTTTCAGCACAAGACAGGCCCCATTCACATAACATAAAGAGTTGGTTTCAGCACAACACAGGCCACATTCACATAACATAAAGAGTTGGTTTCAGCACAACACAGGCCCCATTCACATAACATAAAGAGTTGGTTTCAGCACAACACAGGCCCCATTCACATAACATAAAGAGTTGGTTTCAGCACAACACAGGCCCCATTCACATAACATAAAGAGTTGGTTTCAGCACAACACAGGCCCCATTCACATAACATAAAGAGTTGGTTTCAGCACAACACAGGCCCCATTCACATAACATAAAGAGTTGGTTTCAGCACAACACAGGCCCCATTCACATAACATAAAGAGTTGGTTTCAGCACAACACAGGCCCCATTCACATAACATAAAGAGTTGGTTTCAGCACGACACAGGCCCCATTCACATAACATAAAGAGTTGGTTTCAGCACAACACATTCACATAACATAAAGAGTTGGTTTCAGCACGACACAGGCCCCATTCACATAACATAAAGAGTTGGTTTCAGCACGACACAGGCCCCATTCACATAACATAAAGAGTTGGTTTCAGCACAACACATGCCCCATTCACATAACATAAAGAGTTGGTTTCAGCACAACACAGGCCCCATTCACATTACATAAAGAGTTGGATTCAGCACAACACATGCCCCATTCACATAACATAAAGAGTTGGTTTCAGCACAACACAGGCCCCATTCACATAACATAAAGAGTTGGTTTCAGCACAACACAGGCCCCATTCACATAACATAAAGAGTTGGTTTCAGCACAACACAGGCCCCATTCACATAACATAAAGAGTTGGTTTCAGCACAACACAGGCCCCATTCACATAACATAAAGAGTTGGTTTCAGCACAACACAGGCCCCATTCACATAACATAAAGAGTTGGTTTCAGCACGACACAGGCCCCATTCACATAACATAAAGAGTTGGTTTCAGCACAACACAGGCCCCATTCACATAACATAAAGAGTTGGTTTCAGCACAACACATTCACATAACATAAAGAGTTGGTTTCAGCACAACACAGGCCCCATTCACATAACATAAAGAGTTGGTTTCAGCACAACACAGGCCCCATTCACATAACATAAAGAGTTGGTTTCAGCACAACACAGGCCCCATTCACATAACATAAAGAGATGGTTTCAGCACAACACAGGCCCCATTCACATAACATAAAGAGTTGGTTTCAGCACAACACAGGCCCCATTCACATAACATAAAGAGTTGGTTTCAGCACAACACAGGCCCCATTCACATAACATAAAGAGTTGGTTTCAGCACAACACAGGCCCCATTCACATAACATAAAGAGTTGGTTTCAGCACAACACAGG
Organism: Thymallus thymallus; assembly: GCA_023634145.1. Lineage (NCBI taxonomy): Eukaryota > Metazoa > Chordata > Actinopteri > Salmoniformes > Salmonidae > Thymallus > Thymallus thymallus. Next base: position 22,329,686 of record CM042421.1, on the reverse strand, counting down.
CCCCATTCACATAACATAAAGAGTTGGTTTCAGCACAACACAGGCCCCATTCACATAACATAAAGAGTTGGTTTCAGCACAACACAGGCCCCATTCACATAACATAAAGAGTTGGTTTCAGCACAACACATTCACATAACATAAAGAGTTGGTTTCAGCACAACACAGGCCCCATTCACATAACATAAAGAGTTGGTTTCAGCACAACACAGGCCCCATTCACATAACATAAAGAGTTGGTTTCAGCACAACACAGGCCCCATTCACATAACATAAAGAGTTGGTTTCAGCACAACACAGGCCCCATTCACATAACATAAAGAGTTGGTTTCAGCACAACACAGGCCCCATTCACATAACATAAAGAGTTGGTTTCAGCACAACACAGGCCCCATTCACATAACATAAAGAGTTGGTTTCAGCACAACACAGGCCCCATTCACATAACATAAAGAGTTGGTTTCAGCACAACACAGGCCCCATTCACATAACATAAAGAGTTGGTTTCAGCACAACACAGGCCCCATTCACATAACATAAAGAGTTGGTTTCAGCACAACACATTCACATAACATAAAGAGTTGGTTTCAGCACAACACAGGCCCCATTCACATAACATAAAGAGTTGGTTTCAGCACAACACATGCCCCATTCACATAACATAAAGAGTTGGTTTCAGCACAACACAGGCCCCATTCACATAACATAAAGAGTTGGTTTCAGCACAACACAGGCCCCATTCACATAACATAAAGAGTTGGTTTCAGCACAACACAGGCCCCATTCACATAACATAAAGAGTTGGTTTCAGCACAACACAGGCCCCATTCACATAACATAAAGAGTTGGTTTCAGCATGACACAGGCCCCATTCACATAACATAAAGAGTTGGTTTCAGCACAACACAGGCCCCATTCACATAACATAAAGAGTTGGTTTCAGCACGACACAGGCCCCATTCACATAACATAAAGAGTTGGTTTCAGCACAACACATTCACATAACATAAAGAGTTGGTTTCAGCACGACACAGGCCCCATTCACATAACATAAAGAGTTGGTTTCAGCACGACACAGGCCCCATTCACATAACATAAAGAGTTGGTTTCAGCACAACACATGCCCCATTCACATAACATAAAGAGTTGGTTTCAGCACAACACAGGCCCCATTCACATTACATAAAGAGTTGGTTTCAGCACAACACATGCCCCATTCACATAACATAAAGAGTTGGTTTCAGCACAACACAGGCCCCATTCACATAACATAAAGAGTTGGTTTCAGCACAACACAGGCCCCATTCACATAACATAAAGAGTTGGTTTCAGCACAACACAGGCCCCATTCACATAACATAAAGAGTTGGTTTCAGCACAACACATGCCCCATTCACATAACATAAAGAGTTGGTTTCAGCACAACACAGGCCCCATTCACATAACATAAAGAGTTGGTTTCAGCACGACACAGGCCCCATTCACATAACATAAAGAGTTGGTTTCAGCACAACACAGGCCCCATTCACATAACATAAAGAGTTGGTTTCAGCACAACACATTCACATAACATAAAGAGTTGGTTTCAGCACAACACAGGCCCCATTCACATAACATAAAGAGTTGGTTTCAGCACAACACAGGCCCCATTCACATAACATAAAGAGTTGGTTTCAGCACAACACAGGCCCCATTCACATAACATAAAGAGTTGGTTTCAGCACAACACAGGCCCCATTCACATAACATAAAGAGTTGGTTTCAGCACAACACAGGCCCCATTCACATAACATAAAGAGTTGGTTTCAGCACAACACATGACCCATTCACATAACATAAAGAGTTGGTTTCAGCACAACACAGGCCCCATTCACATAACATAAAGAGTTGGTTTCAGCACAACACATGACCCATTCACATAACATAAAGAGTTGGTTTCAGCACAACACAGGCCCCATTCACATAACATAAAGAGTTGGTTTCAGCACAACACAGGCCCCATTCACATAACATAAAGAGTTGGTTTCAGCACGACACAGGCCCCATTCACATAACATAAAGAGTTGGTTTCAGCACAACACAGGCCCCATTCACATAACATAAAGAGTTGGTTTCAGCACAACACATTCACATAACATAAAGAGTTGGTTTCAGCACAACACATGCCCCATTCACATAACATAAAGAGTTGGTTTCAGCACAACACATGCCCCATTCACATAACATAAAGAGTTGGTTTCAGCACAACACAGGCCCCATTCACATAACATAAAGAGTTGGTTTCAGCACAACACAGGCCCCATTCACATAACATAAAGAGTTGGTTTCAGCACGACACAGGCCCCATTCACATAACATAAAGAGTTGGTTTCAGCACAACACAGGCCCCATTCACATAACATAAAGAGTTGGTTTCAGCACAACACAGGCCCCATTCACATAACATAAAGAGTTGGTTTCAGCACAACACAGGCCCCATTCACATAACATAAAGAGATGGTTTCAGCACAACACAGGCCCCATTCACATAACATAAAGAGTTGGTTTCAGCACAACACAGGCCCCATTCACATAACATAAAGAGTTGGTTTCAGCACAACACAGGCCCCATTCACATAACATAAAGAGTTGGTTTCAGCACAACACAGGCCCCATTCACATAACATAAAGAGTTGGTTTCAGCACAACACAGGCCCCATTCACATAACATAAAGAGTTGGTTTCAGCACAACACAGGCCCCATTCACATAACATAAAGAGTTGGTTTCAGCACAACACAGGCCCCATTCACATAACATAAAGAGTTGGTTTCAGCACAACACAGGCCCCATTCACATAACATAAAGAGTTGGTTTCAGCACAACACAGGCCCCATTCACATAACATAAAGAGTTGGTTTCAGCACAACACAGGCCCCATTCACATAACATAAAGAGTTGGTTTCAGCACAACACAGGCCCCATTCACATAACATAAAGAGTTGGTTTCAGCACAACACATTCACATAACATAAAGAGTTGGTTTCAGCACAACACAGGCCCCATTCACATAACATAAAGAGTTGGTTTCAGCACAACACATGCCCCATTCACATAACATAAAGAGTTGGTTTCAGCACAACACAGGCCCCATTCACATAACATAAAGAGTTGGTTTCAGCACAACACAGGCACCATTCACATAACATAAAGAGTTGGTTTCAGCACAACACAGGCCCCATTCACATAACATAAAGAGTTGGTTTCAGCACAACACAGGCCCCATTCACATAACATAAAGAGTTGGTTTCAGCACGACACAGGCCCCATTCACATAACATAAAGAGTTGGTTTCAGCACAACACAGGCCCCATTCACATAACATAAAGAGTTGGTTTCAGCACGACACAGGCCCCATTCACATAACATAAAGAGTTGGTTTCAGCACAACACATTCACATAACATAAAGAGTTGGTTTCAGCACGACACAGGCCCCATTCACATAACATAAAGAGTTGGTTTCAGCACGACACAGGCCCCATTCACATAACATAAAGAGTTGGTTTCAGCACAACACATGCCCCATTCACATAACATAAAGAGTTGGTTTCAGCACAACACAGGCCCCATTCACATTACATAAAGAGTTGGTTTCAGCACAACACAGGCCCCATTCACATAACATAAAGAGTTGGTTTCAGCACAACACAGGCCCCATTCACATAACATAAAGAGTTGGTTTCAGCACAACACAGGCCCCATTCACATAACATAAAGAGTTGGTTTCAGCACAACACAGGCCCCATTCACATTACATAAAGAGTTGGTTTCAGCACAACACATGCCCCATTCACATAACATAAAGAGTTGGTTTCAGCACAACACAGGCCCCATTCACATAACATAAAGAGTTGGTTTCAGCACGACACAGGCCCCATTCACATAACATAAAGAGTTGGTTTCAGCACAACACAGGCCCCATTCACATAACATAAAGAGTTGGTTTCAGCACAACACATTCACATAACATAAAGAGTTGGTTTCAGCACAACACAGGCCCCATTCACATAACATAAAGAGTTGGTTTCAGCACAACACAGGCCCCATTCACATAACATAAAGAGTTGGTTTCAGCACAACACAGGCCCCATTCACATAACATAAAGAGTTGGTTTCAGCACAACACAGGCCCCATTCACATAACATAAAGAGTTGGTTTCAGCACAACACAGGCCCCATTCACATAACATAAAGAGTTGGTTTCAGCACAACACAGGCCCCATTCACATAACATAAAGAGTTGGTTTCAGCACAACACATAACCCATTCACATAACATAAAGAGTTGGTTTCAGCACAACACAGGCCCCATTCACATAACATAAAGAGTTGGTTTCAGCACAACACATGACCCATTCACATAACATAAAGAGTTGGTTTCAGCACAACACAGGCCCCATTCACATAACATAAAGAGTTGGTTTCAGCACAACACAGGCCCCATTCACATAACATAAAGAGTTGGTTTCAGCACGACACAGGCCCCATTCACATAACATAAAGAGTTGGTTTCAGCACAACACAGGCCCCATTCACATAACATAAAGAGTTGGTTTCAGCACAACACATTCACATAACATAAAGAGTTGGTTTCAGCACAACACATGCCCCATTCACATAACATAAAGAGTTGGTTTCAGCACAACACATGCCCCATTCACATAACATAAAGAGTTGGTTTCAGCACAACACAGGCCCCATTCACATTACATATAAAGAGTTGGTTTCAGCACAACACAGGCCCCATTCACATAACATAAAGAGTTGGTTTCAGCACGACACAGGCCCCATTCACATAACATAAAGAGTTGGTTTCAGCACAACACAGGCCCCATTCACATAACATAAAGAGTTGGTTTCAGCACAACACAGGCCCCATTCACATAACATAAAGAGTTGGTTTCAGCACAACACAGGCCCCATTCACATTACATATAGAGTTGGTTTCAGCACAACACAGGCCCCATTCACATAACATAAAGAGTTGGTTTCAGCACAACACAGGCCCCATTCACATAACATAAAGAGTTGGTTTCAGCACAACACAGGCCCCATTCACATAACATAAAGAGTTGGTTTCAGCACAACACAGGCCCCATTCACATAACATAAAGAGTTGGTTTCAGCACAACACAGGCCCCATTCACATAACATAAAGAGTTGGTTTCAGCACAACACAGGCCCCATTCACATAACATAAAGAGTTGGTTTCAGCACAACACATGCCCCATTCACATAACATAAAGAGTTGGTTTCAGCACAACACAGGCCCCATTCACATAACATAAAGAGTTGGTTTCAGCACGACACAGGCCCCATTCACATAACATAAAGAGTTGGTTTCAGCACAACACAGGCCCCATTCACATAACATAAAGAGTTGGTTTCAGCACAACACATTCACATAACATAAAGAGTTGGTTTCAGCACAACACAGGCCCCATTCACATAACATAAAGAGTTGGTTTCAGCACAACACAGGCCCCATTCACATAACATAAAGAGTTGGTTTCAGCACAACACAGGCCCCATTCACATAACATAAAGAGTTGGTTTCAGCACAACACAGGCCCCATTCACATAACATAAAGAGTTGGTTTCAGCACAACACAGGCCCCATTCACATAACATAAAGAGTTGGTTTCAGCACAACACATGACCCATTCACATAACATAAAGAGTTGGTTTCAGCACAACACAGGCCCCATTCACATAACATAAAGAGTTGGTTTCAGCACAACACATGACCCATTCACATAACATAAAGAGTTGGTTTCAGCACAACACAGGCCCCATTCACATAACATAAAGAGTTGGTTTCAGCACAACACAGGCCCCATTCACATAACATAAAGAGTTGGTTTCAGCACGACACAGGCCCCATTCACATAACATAAAGAGTTGGTTTCAGCACAACACAGGCCCCATTCACATAACATAAAGAGTTGGTTTCAGCACAACACATTCACATAACATAAAGAGTTGGTTTCAGCACAACACATGCCCCATTCACATAACATAAAGAGTTGGTTTCAGCACAACACATGCCCCATTCACATAACATAAAGAGTTGGTTTCAGCACAACACAGGCCCCATTCACATAACATAAAGAGTTGGTTTCAGCACAACACAGGCCCCATTCACATAACATAAAGAGTTGGTTTCAGCACGACACAGGCCCCATTCACATAACATAAAGAGTTGGTTTCAGCACAACACAGGCCCCATTCACATAACATAAAGAGTTGGTTTCAGCACAACACAGGCCCCATTCACATAACATAAAGAGTTGGTTTCAGCACAACACAGGCCCCATTCACATAACATAAAGAGATGGTTTCAGCACAACACAGGCCCCATTCACATAACATAAAGAGTTGGTTTCAGCACAACACAGGCCCCATTCACATAACATAAAGAGTTGGTTTCAGCACAACACAGGCCCCATTCACATAACATAAAGAGTTGGTTTCAGCACAACACAGGCCCCATTCACATAACATAAAGAGTTGGTTTCAGCACAACACAGGCCCCATTCACATAACATAAAGAGTTGGTTTCAGCACAACACATTCACATAACATAAAGAGTTGGTTTCAGCACAACACAGGCCCCATTCACATAACATAAAGAGTTGGTTTCAGCACAACACATGCCCCATTCACATAACATAAAGAGTTGGTTTCAGCACAACACAGGCCCCATTCACATAACATAAAGAGTTGGTTTCAGCACAACACAGGCACCATTCACATAACATAAAGAGTTGGTTTCAGCACAACACATGCCCCATTCACATAACATAAAGAGTTGGTTTCAGCACAACACAGGCCCCATTCACATAACATAAAGAGTTGGTTTCAGCACGACACAGGCCCCATTCACATAACATAAAGAGTTGGTTTCAGCACAACACAGGCCCCATTCACATAACATAAAGAGTTGGTTTCAGCACAACAGCATTCACATAACATAAAGAGTTGGTTTCAGCACAACACAGGCCCCATTCACATAACATAAAGAGTTGGTTTCAGCACGACACAGGCCCCATTCACATAACATAAAGAGTTGGTTTCAGCACAACACAGGCCCCATTCACATAACATAAAGAGTTGGTTTCAGCACGACACAGGCCCCATTCACATAACATAAAGAGTTGGTTTCAGCACAACACAGGCCCCATTCACATAACATAAAGAGTTGGTTTCAGCACAACACATTCACATAACATAAAGAGTTGGTTTCAGCACAACACAGGCCCCATTCACATAACATAAAGAGTTGGTTTCAGCACAACACAGGCCCCATTCACATAACATAAAGAGTTGGTTTCAGCACAACACAGGCCCCATTCACATAACATAAAGAGTTGGTTTCAGCACAACACAGGCCCCATTCACATAACATAAAGAGTTGGTTTCAGCACAACACAGGCCCCATTCACATAACATAAAGAGTTGGTTTCAGCACAACACATGACCCATTCACATAACATAAAGAGTTGGTTTCAGCACAACACAGGCCCCATTCACATAACATAAAGAGTTGGTTTCAGCACAACACATGACCCATTCACATAACATAAAGAGTTGGTTTCAGCACAACACAGGCCCCATTCACATAACATAAAGAGTTGGTTTCAGCACAACACAGGCCCCATTCACATAACATAAAGAGTTGGTTTCAGCACGACACAGGCCCCATTCACATAACATAAAGAGTTGGTTTCAGCACAACACAGGCCCCATTCACATAACATAAAGAGTTGGTTTCAGCACAACACATTCACATAACATAAAGAGTTGGTTTCAGCACAACACATGCCCCATTCACATAACATAAAGAGTTGGTTTCAGCACAACACATGCCCCATTCACATAACATAAAGAGTTGGTTTCAGCACAACACAGGCCCCATTCACATAACATAAAGAGTTGGTTTCAGCACAACACAGGCCCCATTCACATAACATAAAGAGTTGGTTTCAGCACGACACAGGCCCCATTCACATAACATAAAGAGTTGGTTTCAGCACAACACAGGCCCCATTCACATAACATAAAGAGTTGGTTTCAGCACAACACAGGCCCCATTCACATAACATAAAGAGTTGGTTTCAGCACAACACAGGCCCCATTCACATAACATAAAGAGATGGTTTCAGCACAACACAGGCCCCATTCACATAACATAAAGAGTTGGTTTCAGCACAACACAGGCCCCATTCACATAACATAAAGAGTTGGTTTCAGCACAACACAGGCCCCATTCACATAACATAAAGAGTTGGTTTCAGCACAACACAGGCCCCATTCACATAACATAAAGAGTTGGTTTCAGCACAACACAGGCCCCATTCACATAACATAAAGAGTTGGTTTCAGCACAACACATTCACATAACATAAAGAGTTGGTTTCAGCACAACACAGGCCCCATTCACATAACATAAAGAGTTGGTTTCAGCACAACACATGCCCCATTCACATAACATAAAGAGTTGGTTTCAGCACAACACAGGCCCCATTCACATAACATAAAGAGTTGGTTTCAGCACAACACAGGCACCATTCACATAACATAAAGAGTTGGTTTCAGCACAACACAGGCCCCATTCACATAACATAAAGAGTTGGTTTCAGCACAACACAGGCCCCATTCACATAACATAAAGAGTTGGTTTCAGCACGACACAGGCCCCATTCACATAACATAAAGAGTTGGTTTCAGCACAACACAGGCCCCATTCACATAACATAAAGAGTTGGTTTCAGCACAACACATGCCCCATTCACATAACATAAAGAGTTGGTTTCAGCACAACACAGGCCCCATTCACATTACATAAAGAGTTGGTTTCAGCACAACACATGCCCCATTCACATAACATAAAGAGTTGGTTTCAGCACAACACAGGCCCCATTCACATAACATAAAGAGTTGGTTTCAGCACAACACAGGCCCCATTCACATAACATAAAGAGTTGGTTTCAGCACAACACAGGCCCCATTCACATTACATAAAGAGTTGGTTTCAGCACAACACATGCCCCATTCACATAACATAAAGAGTTGGTTTCAGCACAACACAGGCCCCATTCACATAACATAAAGAGTTGGTTTCAGCACGACACAGGCCCCATTCACATAACATAAAGAGTTGGTTTCAGCACAACACAGGCCCCATTCACATAACATAAAGAGTTGGTTTCAGCACAACACATTCACATAACATAAAGAGTTGGTTTCAGCACAACACAGGCCCCATTCACATAACATAAAGAGTTGGTTTCAGCACGACACAGGCCCCATTCACATAACATAAAGAGTTGGTTTCAGCACAACACAGGCCCCATTCACATAACATAAAGAGTTGGTTTCAGCACAACACAGGCCCCATTCACATAACATAAAGAGTTGGTTTCAGCACAACACAGGCCCCATTCACATAACATAAAGAGTTGGTTTCAGCACAACACATAACCCATTCACATAACATAAAGAGTTGGTTTCAGCACAACACAGGCCCCATTCACATAACATAAAGAGTTGGTTTCAGCACAACACATGACCCATTCACATAACATAAAGAGTTGGTTTCAGCACAACACAGGCCCCATTCACATAACATAAAGAGTTGGTTTCAGCACAACACAGGCCCCATTCACATAACATAAAGAGTTGGTTTCAGCACGACACAGGCCCCATTCACATAACATAAAGAGTTGGTTTCAGCACAACACAGGCCCCATTCACATAACATAAAGAGTTGGTTTCAGCACAACACATTCACATAATATAAAGAGTTGGTTTCAGCACAACACATGCCCCATTCACATAACATAAAGAGTTGGTTTCAGCACAACACATGCCCCATTCACATAACATAAAGAGTTGGTTTCAGCACAACACAGGCCCCATTCACATTACATATAAAGAGTTGGTTTCAGCACAACACAGGCCCCATTCACATAACATAAAGAGTTGGTTTCAGCACGACACAGGCCCCATTCACATAACATAAAGAGTTGGTTTCAGCACAACACAGGCCCCATTCACATAACATAAAGAGTTGGTTTCAGCACAACACAGGCCCCATTCACATAACATAAAGAGTTGGTTTCAGCACAACACAGGCCCCATTCACATTACATATAGAGTTGGTTTCAGCACAACACAGGCCCCATTCACATAACATAAAGAGTTGGTTTCAGCACAACACAGGCCCCATTCACATAACATAAAGAGTTGGTTTCAGCACAACACAGGCCCCATTCACATAACATAAAGAGTTGGTTTCAGCACAACACAGGCCCCATTCACATAACATAAAGAGTTGGTTTCAGCACAACACAGGCCCCATTCACATAACATAAAGAGTTGGTTTCAGCACAACACAGGCCCCATTCACATAACATAAAGAGTTGGTTTCAGCACAACACATGCCCCATTCACATAACATAAAGAGTTGGTTTCAGCACAACACAGGCCCCATTCACATAACATAAAGAGTTGGTTTCAGCACGACACAGGCCCCATTCACATAACATAAAGAGTTGGTTTCAGCACAACACAGGCCCCATTCACATAACATAAAGAGTTGGTTTCAGCACAACACATTCACATAACATAAAGAGTTGGTTTCAGCACAACACAGGCCCCATTCACATAACATAAAGAGTTGGTTTCAGCACAACACAGGCCCCATTCACATAACATAAAGAGTTGGTTTCAGCACAACACAGGCCCCATTCACATAACATAAAGAGTTGGTTTCAGCACAACACAGGCCCCATTCACATAACATAAAGAGTTGGTTTCAGCACAACACAGGCCCCATTCACATAACATAAAGAGTTGGTTTCAGCACAACACATGACCCATTCACATAACATAAAGAGTTGGTTTCAGCACAACACAGGCCCCATTCACATAACATAAAGAGTTGGTTTCAGCACAACACATGACCCATTCACATAACATAAAGAGTTGGTTTCAGCACAACACAGGCCCCATTCACATAACATAAAGAGTTGGTTTCAGCACAACACAGGCCCCATTCACATAACATAAAGAGTTGGTTTCAGCACGACACAGGCCCCATTCACATAACATAAAGAGTTGGTTTCAGCACAACACAGGCCCCATTCACATAACATAAAGAGTTGGTTTCAGCACAACACATTCACATAACATAAAGAGTTGGTTTCAGCACAACACATGCCCCATTCACATAACATAAAGAGTTGGTTTCAGCACAACACATGCCCCATTCACATAACATAAAGAGTTGGTTTCAGCACAACACAGGCCCCATTCACATAACATAAAGAGTTGGTTTCAGCACAACACAGGCCCCATTCACATAACATAAAGAGTTGGTTTCAGCACGACACAGGCCCCATTCACATAACATAAAGAGTTGGTTTCAGCACAACACAGGCCCCATTCACATAACATAAAGAGTTGGTTTCAGCACAACACAGGCCCCATTCACATAACATAAAGAGTTGGTTTCAGCACAACACAGGCCCCATTCACATAACATAAAGAGATGGTTTCAGCACAACACAGGCCCCATTCACATAACATAAAGAGTTGGTTTCAGCACAACACAGGCCCCATTCACATAACATAAAGAGTTGGTTTCAGCACAACACAGGCCCCATTCACATAACATAAAGAGTTGGTTTCAGCACAACACAGGCCCCATTCACATAACATAAAGAGTTGGTTTCAGCACAACACAGGCCCCATTCACATAACATAAAGAGTTGGTTTCAGCACAACACAGGCCCCATTCACATAACATAAAGAGTTGGTTTCAGCACAACACAGGCCCCATTCACATAACATAAAGAGTTGGTTTCAGCACAACACAGGCCCCATTCACATAACATAAAGAGTTGGTTTCAGCACAACACAGGCCCCATTCACATAACATAAAGAGTTGGTTTCAGCACAACACAGGCCCCATTCACATAACATAAAGAGTTGGTTTCAGCACAACACAGGCCCCATTCACATAACATAAAGAGTTGGTTTCAGCACAACACATTCACATAACATAAAGAGTTGGTTTCAGCACAACACAGGCCCCATTCACATAACATAAAGAGTTGGTTTCAGCACAACACATGCCCCATTCACATAACATAAAGAGTTGGTTTCAGCACAACACAGGCCCCATTCACATAACATAAAGAGTTGGTTTCAGCACAACACAGGCACCATTCACATAACATAAAGAGTTGGTTTCAGCACAACACAGGCCCCATTCACATAACATAAAGAGTTGGTTTCAGCACAACACAGGCCCCATTCACATAACATAAAGAGTTGGTTTCAGCACGACACAGGCCCCATTCACATAACATAAAGAGTTGGTTTCAGCACAACACAGGCCCCATTCACATAACATAAAGAGTTGGTTTCAGCACGACACAGGCCCCATTCACATAACATAAAGAGTTGGTTTCAGCACAACACATTCACATAACATAAAGAGTTGGTTTCAGCACGACACAGGCCCCATTCACATAACATAAAGAGTTGGTTTCAGCACGACACAGGCCCCATTCACATAACATAAAGAGTTGGTTTCAGCACAACACATGCCCCATTCACATAACATAAAGAGTTGGTTTCAGCACAACACAGGCCCCATTCACATTACATAAAGAGTTGGTTTCAGCACAACACATGCCCCATTCACATAACATAAAGAGTTGGTTTCAGCACAACACAGGCCCCATTCACATAACATAAAGAGTTGGTTTCAGCACAACACAGGCCCCATTCACATAACATAAAGAGTTGGTTTCAGCACAACACAGGCCCCATTCACATTACATAAAGAGTTGGTTTCAGCACAACACATGCCCCATTCACATAACATAAAGAGTTGGTTTCAGCACAACACAGGCCCCATTCACATAACATAAAGAGTTGGTTTCAGCACGACACAGGCCCCATTCACATAACATAAAGAGTTGGTTTCAGCACAACACAGGCCCCATTCACATAACATAAAGAGTTGGTTTCAGCACAACACATTCACATAACATAAAGAGTTGGTTTCAGCACAACACAGGCCCCATTCACATAACATAAAGAGTTGGTTTCAGCACAACACAGGCCCCATTCACATAACATAAAGAGTTGGTTTCAGCACAACACAGGCCCCATTCACATAACATAAAGAGTTGGTTTCAGCACAACACAGGCCCCATTCACATAACATAAAGAGTTGGTTTCAGCACAACACAGGCCCCATTCACATAACATAAAGAGTTGGTTTCAGCACAACACAGGCCCCATTCACATAACATAAAGAGTTGGTTTCAGCACAACACATAACCCATTCACATAACATAAAGAGTTGGTTTCAGCACAACACAGGCCCCATTCACATAACATAAAGAGTTGGTTTCAGCACAACACATGACCCATTCACATAACATAAAGAGTTGGTTTCAGCACAACACAGGCCCCATTCACATAACATAAAGAGTTGGTTTCAGCACAACACAGGCCCCATTCACATAACATAAAGAGTTGGTTTCAGCACAACACAGGCCCCATTCACATAACATAAAGAGTTGGTTTCAGCACAACACATTCACATAACATAAAGAGTTGGTTTCAGCACAACACATGCCCCATTCACATAACATAAAGAGTTGGTTTCAGCACAACACATGCCCCATTCACATAACATAAAGAGTTGGTTTCAGCACAACACAGGCCCCATTCACATTACATATAAAGAGTTGGTTTCAGCACAACACAGGCCCCATTCACATAACATAAAGAGTTGGTTTCAGCACGACACAGGCCCCATTCACATAACATAAAGAGTTGGTTTCAGCACAACACAGGCCCCATTCACATAACATAAAGAGTTGGTTTCAGCACAACACAGGCCCCATTCACATAACATAAAGAGTTGGTTTCAGCACAACACAGGCCCCATTCACATTACATATAGAGTTGGTTTCAGCACAACACAGGCCCCATTCACATAACATAAAGAGTTGGTTTCAGCACAACACAGGCCCCATTCACATAACATAAAGAGTTGGTTTCAGCACAACACAGGCCCCATTCACATAACATAAAGAGTTGGTTTCAGCACGACACAGGCCCCATTCACATAACATAAAGAGTTGGTTTCAGCACAACACAGGCCCCATTCACATAACATAAAGAGTTGGTTTCAGCACGACACAGGCCCCATTCACATAACATAAAGAGTTGGTTTCAGCACAACACAGGCCCCATTCACATAACATAAAGAGTTGGTTTCAGCACGACACAGGCCCCATTCACATAACATAAAGTCTTTAATTAAATAATGATACAACATTAGTTACAAGAGGAACCCTTAAATTAACAACCATTTTGCAAATCAAAGTTAAATTGTCACAGTTGTCAAAATGTAATGAACTGCCCTATAACGTTAATATAAAGTAACATGCTATATAACACATGTCAAATACAGTACATTCAGATGTTCCACTTACTAAAATAATCAATGAACTGTAAGTCCAAATGTTGTGGGAACTTACTAGAGTAGGCCTAACAGTTTTATAATGTTATAGAATATCAAAGTAAGTATATTTGATTTAGTTGGACTTTGATAGCTAAACTCATGGTCATGTATTCATGTTTCATACAGTTTCAAGCATCACCTGTTGATTGTACTCACTCCATACCATTCTCAGTCACATTAAGACACTGTTTCATCCAGTAGTAAACTGTAAATACGTCCTATCAACAGAGCTGAGCAACGCAGTGTTTATTTTGTTTTGCAGTACAGGGAAGTCTGGTTTCAAACTATGTCAGGTGTCTTTTTCAAGACAAAACGTAAAGGTTAGAATCACAAAGAATGAGGAGAAGCCTGAATATGTTGGTTCTCTTCAGGCTTATAACCTATTATAACAGTAGTTATAACCAAGTATATTACAAAAGTTGAACAACTAACTATTTATGGTGCAAGTTATTGTATTTATCCTCCCACAATGCTCTCTGTTTAGCATTGATTGAAAGAGACAGTTCAAATATAACATGTGATTGAGGCATCACTCACACTCACCCATTCCATGCAAAGGCAAATATAAGTACCATATATAACAAAGTATAGGTTACAATATATAGTTTACATATTTATAACTTACATACATTCTTTTCCATGTCACTTCTCTTCAAGACAGTTTAGTCTGAGATGTAGTGGTAAAAGTATAGCAGATGCACTTTCTGTACAACAAGTGCATATTCTGCCACTGCGGTTCCTGATTTCATTCTTTGGCACTGATATGTCACAGCTGTTAGTCGGGATATAAGCCAATCAAATAACCCGGCACTAGTTTGTGTCACCTAATCAGTATACACAATGTTTGAGATATCACTGATCAGGGATCATCCACTAGATTCAGCCACGGGTTGATTTTTTCTTGAGCGGATGGTCAGGGGGCCAGAACATAATTACACATTTGTAGACTGCAAATTGACCGCAAGAATCCCAAACAGATATAATGTTTGACTAAAACACCATCTCAAACCTTGCTTCCATACGATCACATACAGCGGGTGAAATAAGTACTGAACACGTCACCATTTATACATAAACCCCTCTATTGTCCACAGGACTCCTTTGGAAAAACATTCTCAAAAATAAAATCACTTGGAGCTGATTTGCTGGTGTTTTTACAGTCTTTTATGTCCAATAACAAAACATAAAAATACACTTATTTTTGCTCTTGGGGGGACAAATAAAATCTCCAAATGCAGTCTGCGGAGAATCCAGGAGAACCCTGGAATATTATATTATTTTAATGGACGACGCTGGGACGGCCAAACCCTCCCCTAACCTGGACGACGCTGGGACGGCCAAACCCTCCCCTAACCTGGACGACGCTGGGCCAATTGTGCGCCACCCTATGGGACACCCGATCACGGCTGGTTGTGATACAGCCTGGGATTGAACCAGAGTCTGTAGATGCAGTGCCACTCTGGAGCAGTATAGTGGATACACTAACAGCCAGACTACAGTACTAGTAGGACTGGGCTTGGATTTGACCTATAGTAACCTCAGCATAGCTGAGATGACAGCAGAAGATGTACTGTACATACACAGGTTTGAACAGAGGCAGCATTATCAAACTCTAAAATCACTACATTAAAAATACATTTTCACAGTATACAGTCTGAGATAGGTCGCTGGTAACACATGAATTGTTGAACTAGATAGATTTTAGTATGGGTGGAGAGAACAAGGTAACAGTTAATTCAACTCAAACACCAAGTAAACCGTACTGTACTACAACGGAAAACAACAGTGGTTATTGAAGAACAATGTAAACCTCTTGCTGAAGATGTGAAAAACGTAGACTGAAACAAGACATACCTAGTGGTAGTGAGTAGGCCGTTGCTAGGCGGTAAACCAGAAGCGCGTAGCAACAGACCCACAGCTCTGTCACTAATGTCCAATAATAACTCCTAGATAGATATGTCTTAGCCACTAACAACGACATATCAGGGCTGGGGTCAAAGTAGTAACACTACATAGGTCTAAGGAAGGGTGTTATTTAAAATGCAGAGCCAGATAACTTGAAAGCTACTGAGGTATTTTGAATATATTACTATACTGCAGTTCTGAGGCGATAACCTGTGAACAACACATTCAGTAATGTTATAAGGAAGTTATATAATGTCTTTATATTACCCAGCGCCAGTGGCTGAGATAACAAAAAGGGACATTAATTTATTGCAGCTGCGGTTCTTGAAATGTGAGCAGTTGGGCTACCTTTAAAACTGTATGCTTATTAGCATAACCTTAATGAATAACTTGATATGATAATAAAAACTTGAATGATCATTGTTTGATATCATTCAATTACCTTCTTTCTACCTTTTTATAGAAAGAAGTTCTCAATCAAAGTGAGTAGAGATGAAACCTCTACATGTGTGACATCATTGGACAGGAAAAGGAGCAACACTCACCAACCATTTGTTGTTTCATTAGACAGGTTTAAAAGATTGACATAGAAGACTATTTAAGGACGAAACGGCCATCTTTTAAACTTGTCTAATAAAACTTGATTTTTATGGCGAGCGAAACCTTTTCCTGTCCATAGTAGTTTTTATTAAGACAAATCTATACATTAAAAGGAGGAAAAAACTGTCTCACAAAAGCATAAGACTTCAGCAATAACTACAGCAATAACTACAGCAATAACTATCTACATTTTCTCAAATTGAAATGATAAATTATTTAACTTAATTGTTCAACCAAATAAAATGTTACGTCTCAGATTGTCTCTCAACCATTCCAGTGATGAAAACATCTATAAAACAACATTGTTGATGAACTCTTAAAACTCAATCCCCAACACTGGAAACGTAGGGGACTATGTAGTTGGTGTGCGTTGAAACCCCCAACATTTCTGAACATCCATCTCTTTCATTCTTCTTCATTCACTAATCTGCTGCGTCGGCTGTTTTGAGGACTGAGTCCTCTCCCAGGATCTTGCAGAGTTCGTTGAGTCTGTGTTGCATCTTGGGTATTCCTGCAAGTGAGGACTCGAGGCGCTGTTTCTCCTCGGTCAGGGAGAGTCGCGTAGCGGTGTCCAGCTGCTCGAACCTCCATCCTCCCTCACCATCAAACTGTAACAGGTGGGTGTGGTACTTCCTGTAAGTATGAAAAGTGGAGCAAGAATATGGGTTAAAGATGGGATTATTTCATAGAATATGGGTTAAGGATGGGATTATTTAATAGAATATGGGTTAAGGATGGGATTATTTCATAGAATATGGGTTAAGGATGGGATTATTTCATAGAATATGTGTTAAGGATGGGATTATTTCATAGAATATGGGTTAAGGATGGGATTATTTCATAGAATATGTGTTAAGGATGGGATTATTTCATAGAATATGGGTTAAGGATGGGATTATTTAATAGAATATGTGTTAAGGATGGGATTATTTCATAGAATATGGGTTAAGGATGGGATTATTTCATGGTTGTGTTATGTTTCTCTTTTATTCATTTATTATCTGGTTCAAGCACAACATTATTTCCAAATAGTATAAAATGATCTTTGACCTTACGGTTGTGGTGTTAGTGATGGTATTTTGCGGTTGCAGTCATGTTGGGATTATTTTGTGCTATGCTCAGCCTTGTTTGTGGTGTAGTGTCATGCTATGTTATGTCATGTCGTGTAAATAGCAGCAGTAATCTCCTGAGAGGAACAGACTTGTGCAATAGCTCAGAGAATCCAGAACAGAGCACTGCTGACGTCACAACTAGTGGTGTATTTGATTCATTCTACAGGCTTCTTCTATACAGTGTTCCTTTAAAAGGGTTCTACAGTGTTCAGTACAGAATGTGTGCTTCAAGACAAACAGTGGCAGAAAATACAACACATTGTCTGTTTGAGAACCTGACTAGTCTTGCCAGACTCCTGGTGCGCTGCCTGAGTATTGGAGACAACGGCTGTCAGAAGAGACTACGGCTGCGATTACACAGGCAGCACAATTCTGATTTTTTTTTCACTAATTGGTCTTTTGACAAATCAGATCAGCTATGAAAAATATCTGACGTGAAAAGATCTGATGTGATTGGTCAAAATATCAATTAGTGGAAAAAAGATCCGAATTGGGCTGGACAGACTGGTCAAGATATGATATCTGTCTCTTACCAGAGGGAGGGCCTGTGGGTGATTGACAGTAAGGATATCCCAGCATCCTTTGCAGCCTGGAATATTTTTCCCTCCACGTCAATGCTGACAGCACTGGTGCACTCATCCAACAGAGCGTATTTTGGCCTGACACACAAGAAAAAGGAATTTAGTAACTTACAACTTTCTAATTAACGATTAATTCAATCAACTATCAAGCAAGAGAGGAATGTGGGCTATTCAATCAACAGCACCTCTAAATATCTACTATGATGTTTTTCCAAGCCATACATCCAGGGTTTAAGTTGGCCTAAGATGGCAGGCCAAGTCTTACCTGTTGTAGAACATGCGAGCCATGCCCATCCGCTGTTTCTCTCCCCCAGACAACACGTCCTTCCAGTCCATCTCTGCATCCCAACCTACACACACAGACAGACAGGTAATAGTTGTATTCTCCCTACACAAAGGGTTTACATTTTGTGTAACCATGGTAACAACTGAGTTCAAAGTTCAAGAATATTCAACAGGAGACTGACTGACATTAAAAAAGTTCTCTAAGGCTTAAAGACAAGCATTTTATTTGTGCGGCTGCCAAGACATGCGCCTTATCCGTTTAAATTACTAGGCTTCATATTTATGTCAAAAGACCAAAAACCTAACCCTTTCTAATCCTGATTTAGAACAATGCAGGACTCCAAATACTGTATTTGTGAACAAACTGAAAATAATAATCCCTTCTTGAGGGAACATGAATATTTATTTAGTTGAATGACCCTCTGGCTAGGAACCATTCACAGTGTGATTACAGACAGAGCAGCCATTCATGGCTCTAACCTAGAGTGACCAGGCTGAGTAGAGAGTTCACAATAACAGAGCTGCTTGTTGGAGAATAACAGGTCCACTGGTCTCCAACTAACTACACTCTACATGTCCTTAACAAGACCACATGGATGGAGAGGGATAGGGGTCAAATGCACTACAGACAGCGCATAGTATGGTAAGAGCCATTTTGAGGAAGGATGTGTTAGCTGAACTAAAAGGGCCCCATTCAGTGTGTCTGCTGTTGTTGTTTGGGAATCCCCTTGGAAACGCTATCATTCATCTCAGTAACCTAAAAATAGGTTACTGGCAGTTTTGTCAGGCTTCAGCTACCTGTTTTCAAGGTGCACCTGTTACTACGCCTTCAGATCCACGCAGCCCTTCTGTTCTAGGCTGACTCAGATGGTAATTCCCTCCCCGGTTCTTACCGCCCTCGCGGGTCACTATCTGGTTGAGGTTAACTATGTCCAGTATGACCTCCAGGTCCTTGTCTCTGTAGCCTCTGTCATGCATGTCCTTTAGAGAGTCTGGGTAGATCACCTGGTCTCGCAGGGTCCCAATGGACATGTACGGCCTGAGGAGCGAGAGAGAGAGAGAGAAAACACTTCACTAATCTAAGGTCTGGTTTCTCTCTCTCACTCTCCATGGAGATCCAGTTACTGAGTCTAGAGGGTAAGGATCCCTACTGCTGATGTTCAATACATTTAACTGTGTGTATGTAGGGGTTAGGTTTAGGGTTACAATTAGGGTTAGGGGTTACGGTTAGGTTTAGGTAGAGTTGTAGGGTTAGGGGTTAGGTGTTAGGGGTTAGGGTTAGACTACGGTTTGCAACTGCACATGGGGACAAAGATGGAACATTTTGGAGAAATGTCCTCTGGTCTGATGAAACAAAAATAGAACTGTTTGGCCATAATGACCATCGTTATGTTTGGAGGAAGAAGGGGGAGGCTTGCAAGCCGAAGAACACCATCCCAACCGTGAAGCACGGGGGTGACAGCATCATGTTGTGGGGGTGCTTTGCTGCAGGAGGGACTGGTGCACTTCACAAAATAGATGGCATCATGAGGAAGGAAAATTATGTGGATATATTGAAGCAACATCTCAAGATATCAGTCAGGAAGTTAAAGCTTGGTCGCAAATGGGTCTTCCAAATGGACAATGATCCCAAGCATACTTCCAAAGTTGTGGCAAAATGGCTTAAGGACAACAAAGTCAAGGTATTGGAGTGGCCATCACAAAGCCCTGACCTCAATCCTATAGAACATTTGTGGGCAGAACTGAAAAAGCATGTGCGAGCAAGGAGGCATTCAAACCTGACTCAGTTACACCAGTTCTGTCAGGAGGAATGGGCCAAAATTCACCCAACTTATTGTGGGAAGCTTGAGGAAGGCTACCTGAAACATTTGACCCAAGTTAAGGAATTTAAATGTATTTGTATGTATGTAAACTTTCGACTTCAACTAATAATATATATACTGTAGTTTTAGGCTTATGGGTTTGGGGTTAAGGTTAGGTTTAGGGTAAGTTTAGGGTTATTTATTGATTTGGACAGTAAAACAAAAGTGTGTGTGTCACGTTTCATCGTTATTGTAAAGCCGTCAAACACCTGGAAGATCTGGTAAATATTTCACTAATCTAAGGTCTGGTTTCTCTCTCTCCAGTTACTGAGTCTAGAGGGTAAGGATCCCTACTGCTGATGTTCAATACATTTAACTGTGTGTATGTGGTGTGTGGTTGTGTGTGTGCCTCTATGCAAGCCATCTTCATTTGACCCAGTTTGCTACAGCAGGAAAAATAATCCTGCAGAAACAGGAAATGTGAATTATAATTAATGGACATCTTTTGTAGGGGTTGGTGATTTTTTTTAGGGCAAATCAAGTCTGATATTTTAAAGTGTAAATTACAAACTTTAACCTTGAATACCCTACAAGTTTTCAATTCCAGGAAAATTCTCAGCAACAAAATAGTGATCAAATTAAGATCCTACATCTGTACATGTGCGTCAGAGTCAGTACATGTGTGGGCATAAGGACGTCTGTGACAGTGACAACCACTGACCTTTGTGGTATGTAGAACATGTGTTGTGGGGAGGGCTTGTGCAGCAGGCCCCCATAGACAGGCCACAGCCCACTGAGGATCCTGAACAGAGAACTCTTCCCACAGCCGTTAGGACCTGTGATCAACAGGTGCATACCGTCCTCCACCTGCAAGAAACATCATTCACACACGCATGTTATAGCCTTGGAGTACTGAAAGGTCCCATCACAGCAGCTGTGTCTAACAACCCGTGAGTTTGGAGGTGAGACTAGTCTGAATCACTTCATTGTCCCTACATATATTTGCCATGGTTTACTAGGAAGCCATACTGTCCTTATTTTATACTATGACATTGAGTGTGTGTGTGTGTGATAATTATATGTGTGCTTCCTTCTCTTAGCCAGGGTTCACTTCTAAAAGAAATTCTAATCTCAAAGTGAGCTAACTTCCCGGTAACCCAAAGGACAAAGCATGTACACCCTACCCTGGGGGAAGATGGCTGGAGGGTTAGGTAAATATAGAAACAGCAAACACGTCACAGATCCTGTAACATTTAGAATGATCTGGTCGGATACTGAGCAGGATCTACAGTTGGACAAACTTTCACATCACTTTGGAAATGGAAAACAAAACTCTGTTTTTATTGGATAAGTTCAGGTAGTACTTCATTTGAAGTATTGGCCCACCTTGAAGTTGAGGCTGGAGACCACTATGTCTCCATTGGGAGTGATGATAGGGACGCTCTCACACACGATGCCAGTGTCCACGTCGATGACTCTTCCTGCAGAAGACAAAGACAAAAAACAAAGGATAAATCAGTCATTGTGTGGCTGCCAGAAAAATGTGTGGCAGCATTGAAAAGGAGTGAGGAAGTGTAAAAACATGCAGCTGTAGATAATGAGGATGTGGCCAACTGACTAACTAGCTGTTTTAGTGAAGAGTATATCCGGATGCCTTCACCCTTGGTATTTTACCCGCGGTTAGAGCATGTGGCTGATTCGAATACCAGGCTGACATGGTGAAACATCTGTCGATGTGCCCTTGAGCAAGGCACTTAACCCTAATATGCTCCAGGGGCGCCGTACTACTATGTCTGACCCTGTAGAACAACACACTTCACTGCACTTATCCGGTGTATGTGACAATAAAACATCATGTTTACAGCTGTTTGATATCTGGCTTTAGACCAAGATGAACAGTAAGATACATCCAGCACAGGATGATCCATGGCTGCGTCCCAAATCGCACCCTATTCCCCTAGTGCACTACTTTCCACAGGGCTCTGGTCAAAAGTCAGTGTTTCTGACAGAAGCATGGGATCTCCCATCTGCATTTACAGTGCATTCAGAAAGTATTCAGACCCCTTGACTTTTTCCACATTTTGTTACATTACAGCCTTATTCTAATATGGATTAAATCCTTTTTTCCCTCATCAATCTACACACAATACCCCATAATGACAAAGCAAAAACTGGTTTGTATATATTTTAGCAAATTTTGTGCATCTGCATGCACAGTGAGGCGAAGACTTTTGGAGGATGGCCTGGTGTCAAGAAGGGCAGCAAATAAGCCACTTCTCTCCAGGAACAACATCAGGGACAGACTGATATTCTGCAAAAGGTACAGGGATTGGACTCCTGAGGACTGGGGTAGAGTCATTTTCTCTGATGAATCCCCTTTCCGATTGTTTGGGCCATCGGGAAAACACCTTGTCCGGAGAAGACAAGGTGAGCGCTACCATCAGTCCTGTGTCATGCCAACAGTAAAGCATCCTGAGACCATTCATGTGTGGGGTTGCTTCTCAGCCAAGGGAGTGGGCTCACTCACAATTTTGCCTAAGAACACAGCCATGAATAAAGAATGGTACCAACACATCCTCCGAGAGAAACTTCTCCCAACCATCCAAGAACAGTTTGGTGACGACCAATGCCTTTTCCAGCATGATGGAGCACCTTGCCATAAGGCAAAAGTGATAACTAAGTGGCTCGGGGAACAAAACATCGACAATTCCTTCGACCTCATGGCTTGGTTTTTGCTCTGACATGCACTGTCAACTGTGGGACCTTATATAGACAGGTGAGTGCCTTTACAAAATATATCAAATCAATTGAATTTTCCACAGGTGGAATCCAATCAAGTGCATCCTGTTTCAATGGAAACAGGATGCACTTGAGCTCAATTTCCAGTCTCATGGCAAAGGGTCTGAATACTGAATGAATACTTGTCACGGTGCGTAGTATTAATGGGACGATATACGGAGCGCTGGTGAAGTGTCATCCTTTTTATTGATAATGAGTTGTTCTCACGAAGCATTAACAACTAAAAAGGAGAGTGAAAACAAAAACACGATAACAAACAAAAACACGGTGACTTACTTTGTGTTGCAGGCAGTGCAGACAAACACAACAGACAATGATCCACACACAGGTGGCTGTGTGTGGAGTCTAAATACTATCCCCAATCAGAGACAACGCTATACAGCTGTCTCTGATTGGGGATGATCATCTCCCTAATAATGTGTGATGACTTGGTTGTGTGCCTCTCTCCTCCCCTAGGTGGGAGTAAGAGGCCTTACCACAACCAAGCCATCACAGTACCCCCCCCCCCCAAGGTGCGGACTCCCGATCGCACACACAATCCCCCCCTTCCTGAAAGACAAAAAAAAAAAAGTCCAAAAACTAGGGGGGACATGGCGGGGTACTGAGGTGGTTGCTGGTGGGGGCTCCGGTTCCGGTTCCGGGCGTGGCACAGGCTGTGAGAGTAGCTTCCCTCCTACCTCACGGTTGCACGCCCGGTCCGGTCCGGACCCCGGCGCGGTGGTTCCCCCCTCAGTACTCCCGCCATTCACCAAGTCCTGTCTGGACCCTGGTGCGGGAGCCCTCGACCCTGGAGAGGGGCTGACAACCGGCCCCGGACTGGGCACCGGTGGAGCGGACTGCTCCTTCCCTGGAGCGACGTAGACGACCGGCCCCGGACTGGGCACCGGTGGAGCGGACTGCTCCGTCTCTGGAGCGACGTAGACGACCGGCCCCGGACTGGGCACCGGTGGAGCGGACTGCTCCGTCTCTGGAGCGACGTAGACGACCGGCCCCGGACTGGGCACCGGTGGAGCGGATTGCTCCGGCACTGGAGCGACGTAGACGACCGGCCCCGGACTGGGCACCGGTGGAGCGGACTGCTCCGGCACTGGAGCGACGTGGACGACCGGCCCCGGACTGGGCACCGGTGGAGCGGACTGCTCCGTCACTGGAGCGACGTAGATGACCGGCCCCGGACTGGGCACCGGTGGAGCGGACTGCTCCGGCACTGGAGCGAAGCAGACGACCGGCCCTGGACTGGGCACCGGTGGAGGAGGCTCCAGGCCTTGAGCTGTGGCTGGAGGCTCCGGGACGCTGACCTTCGCTGGAGGTGGCGGAACGCTGACCTTCGCTGGAGGTGGCGTGGCGCTGACCTTCGCTGGAGGTGGCGTGGCGCTGACCTTCGCTGGAGGTGGCGTGGCGCTGACCTTCGCTGGAGGTGGCGTGGCGCTGACCTTCGCTGGAGGTGGCGTGGCGCTGACCTTCGCTGGAGGTGGCGTGGCGCTGACCCTCGCTGGAGGTGGCGTGGCGCTGACCCTCGCTGGAGGTGGCGTGGCGCTGACCCTCGCTGGAGGTGGCGTGGCGCTGACCTTCGCCGGGGACCTCGGGCTGCTGACCGTCGCCGGGGACCTCGGGCTGCTGACCGTCGCCGGGGACCTCGGGCTGCTGACCGTCACCGGGGACCTCGGGCTGCTGACCGTCACCGGGGACCTCGGGCTGCTGACCGTCACCGGGGACCTCGGGCTGCTGACCGTCACCGGGGACCTCGGGCTGCTGACCGTCACCGGGGACCTCGGGCTGCTGACCGTCACCGGGTACTTCGGGCTGCTGACCGTCACCGGGGACCTCGGGCTGCTGACCGTCACCGGGGACCTCGGGCTGCTGACCGTCACCGGGGACCTCGGGCTGCTGACCGTCACCGGGGACCTCGGGCTGCTGACCGTCACCGGGGACCTCGGGCTGCTGACCGTCACCGGGGACCTCGGGCTGCTGACCTTCTCCGGAGGTCTCGGGCTGCTGACCTTCACAGGAGGCCTCAGGCTGCTGACCTTTACAGGAGACCTCAGGTTACTGACCGTCACAGGAGGCCTCGGGCTGCTGACCTTCTCCGGAGACCTCAGGCTGGATGCCGTGCCCACCCTGGGCACCGACGCAGAGGTGGTCTTCAGCCCTGCAGCTGGTCTGGCTGTCGGCCCCAGACTGGGCACCGACACGCTATGGAGCTCCTGCTCCACAGCGGGACTGAACGTCGTGCCCACCCTGGGCACCGACGCAGAGATGGTTCCCAACCCTCTGGTGGGGCTGAACGTCGTGCCCACCCTGGGCACCGACGCAGAGATGGTTTCCAGCCCTCTGGTTGGGCTGGCTGTCGGCCCCAGACTGGGCACCGACGCGCTATGGAGCTCCTGCTCCACAGCGGGACTGAACGTCGTGCCCACCCTGGGCACCGACGCAGAGATGGTCTCCAACCACAGAGCTGGGCTGGCGACCGTCGCGGTAGCCTCCGTGCGAGGAGTAGGCACGGGGCGTACTGGACTGGGGACACGCACCATAGGTCTGGTGCGAGGAGCTGGCACGGGTCGCACCGGGCTGGAGACACGCACCATAGGTTGGGTGCGAGGAGTAGGCACAGACCATACCGGGCTGGGGGAACGCACCACTGGTCTGGTGCGAGTAGCTGGAACGGGCTGTACCTGGCTGGGGAAACGCACCGTTGGGTCGGTGCGTTGAGCTGGCTCGGGTCGCGCCGGGCTGGGGAAACGCACTGTTGGGTTGTTGCGTTTAGCTGGCACGGGACTCACCGGGCTAGCGTTGCGCACCGATGGTTTGGTGCGCTGAGTCGGTCTCCTCCTCCTCCGACTCTGGACCGGCGCTGGAGGCACCGGACTGGGAACTGGCGCTGGAGCACGACTGTCCCTGTCGTGCCTACTCCACCGCCAATCCCCATCCTGTGAGGGTTCCTCCGGGAACCCCCACGAGTGAGGGAACAGAAGCACATCGTCGTCGTCTTCCTCCGACTCCTCTCTGTACTCCCGTTCCCACGGCTGTAGGGGCTCCTCCTGGAACCCCCACGAGTGCAGTGGTCGGGGCTCTTCTCCCTCGATCCCCGACCACCCCCATAGCCCCCCCCCAAAATCTGTTTGAGGGGTTTTCTGGGCTCCAGGCTGGTCCTCAAACCTAGCCCGGTGACGTGTCCTCCGTCTCCGGCGCCTCGGTTGCTCCGGACCCCAGCCTTCCTCCACCGCATGATAATGGTAGACATCCTCTTTCGATAATTTCCCCATATCGTAGAGGATGTCTACCACTGTCTTCTCTCGTTGCGTCCCAGGGTGGTGGATCATTCTGTCACGGTGCGTAGTATTAATGGGACGATATACGGAGCGCTGGTGAAGTGTCATCCTTTTTATTGATAATGAGTTGTTCTCACGAAGCATTAACAACTAAAAAGGAGAGTGAAAACAAAAACACGATAACAAACAAAAACACGGTGACTTACTTTGTGTTGCAGGCAGTGCAGACAAACACAACAGACAATGATCCACACACAGATGGCTGTGTGTGGAGTCTAAATACTATCCCCAATCAGAGACAACGCTATACAGCTGTCTCTGATTGGGGATGATCATCTCCCTAATAATGTGTGATGACTTGGTTGTGTGCCTCTCTCCTCCCCTAGGTGGGAGTAAGAGGCCTTACCACAACCAAGCCATCACAATACTGTGGGAAGAGTATTTTGGTTTTTTATTTTTAATACATTTGCTAACATTTCAAAAAACTTGTTTTTTTGCTTTGTCATTATGGGGTATTGTGTGTAGATTGATGAGGAAAAACATTTATTTAATACATTTTAAGGACAAAATGTAGCTGTTTTAAAGTTTTAAATCTAATTTCCTGGAATTCTATACATTTTGCCATGGGGAGGAAATGTGCCGTTTAGAGCTAATTTACTGCCATTATACACACGTATGTTCTTATGATATCTGAATGACTCAAACAAAATAAAGCCATGCAATTCTGGGAATTGTAGATGGTTGTTAGTTCTCAAAGATGATCATATTTTATGTTTAATATATCGGTCCATTATCTTTTCTACATGCCTATATTTAACTTTACACAGAAAACGTTTTACCATCCCAATTATATTTATATACACTGTATATATATATATATATAATATTATATTGGCGGCAGCGATTTAGAAGCAGCGGCCTGCCACTAGTAAATTAACATGGGGAAGCATTGAAAGCAGTGCACTATAGAGAGGATAGGGAGCCATTTGGGACGGACACTGTGTCTCTGAAATATGTTGATTCAATGTATAATGTCATTTTAAGGCAACAAGCTGCAATCGGGTAGTGAGTTTGTTAAACATATACAGTGAGCTCAAAAAGTATTGGGACAGTGACAGTTTTTATGTTGTTCTGTACTCCAGCACTTTGGATTTGAAATGATACAGTGACTATAAGGTCAAAGTGACTGTCCCCTTTAATTTCTGGGTATTTTCATACATATCTGGTGAACTGTTTAGTAATTACACCACTTTATATACATTGTCCTCCCATTTAGGGGACCAAAAGATAAAATCACTTATATGTGTATTAAAGTATTTGGTCCTATATTCATAGTATGCTGTGACTACATACAGCTTGTGACTCTACAAACTGGTTGGATTTGTTTTGGTTGTTTCACATTATTTTGTGTCCAATAGAAATGAATGGTGAATATTATGTCATTTTGGAGTCACTGATTGTAAATAAGAATAGAATGTTTCTGAACACTTCTACATTCATGTGGATGCTACCATGGTTACGGAATATCCTGAATGATTCGTGAATAACGATGAGTGGGAAAGTAACAGATGTACAAATACCCTTGAAGCTGGTAACCCTCCCTGCATGCAGCTCGGGGAGAACCCTTTCGGTTCCAGATAGAACCCTTTCGGTTACCAGGCTACCAGTCTGCCTCTCTACCCCCTGATGTAGTAGAGTAGTATACTATGGTATAGAATGTGTATGTTTATCCTATGTGTACATAATGCTTAACATCTCAGACAGTCTACCTTTGATTTTCAAAGGCCCGTCAATGTGCATCTCTGGCCTGGCCACGTTCTTCTCTCCTGCGCCCGTGGTCGATGTGGACGAGCGCTTGTACACGCCCCTCTGCACCTCGCCAAACACCAGGAACATGTTGTAGACACGCGTCGTGTAGCCCGCCAGCTCTGTGACCTATCACAGACAACCAGAAAGGTCAGAGGTCATTCGTTGAGGTAAATAACACTGGAGTCAGACTGAACTGAAAAGGGTCGGTTAGGTGGTCTTACCCAACAGAGTTCACCACCATTGCCCAACAGTAGATGTTTGCAAAGTAGAGCAGTGAGTGTGTCTTTGGGAAAAGCCTTATATTAATGCATGTGAACTATGGGAGCAGCAGAGCTGGTGTAGAGCAGTGTATTGCAGTGCACTGAAGTTCTGGTCAGGAGTAAAGTACAAGTTGAATGGCCATTATTTGATTGAATGATGCAAAAGCCTTCTGTATAATTTATGCAACAAATTTTAGCTCATAGCTTAATCTGACTCTAAACAATGGCTGGTGTTGTTTTTTATAGCTGTTCGTATCTGTGTTTAGGGAACACACAGTATTGATGACGGCCCGAGGCCTTCCTACAGATAACATAGCCTGTCTAATGGGACGACTGTACACTCTTAGAAAAATGGGTTCTAGAAGGGTTCTGCGGCTGTCCCCATAGGAGAACCCTTTTTGGTTCCAGGTAAAACCATTTTGGTTCCAGGTAGAACTCTTTTGGGTTCCATGTACAAGCCTCTATGGAAAGGGTTCTACATGGAACCCAAAAGGGTTCTACCTGGAACCGAAAGGTGTCAGGCTCTGGCCATAGAGAAGCCTATTTGCTTCTCTATGTAACCATGGTCAGAGTCTGACAGGTCTATTCTTTCTGTTTCTGGTGGTGGTTTGTGTTGGATCCCTAATTAGAGGCAGCTGCTGTGCATTGTCTCTAATTAGGGATCCTACATAGGTTTGTATGTTCCACACCGGGGTGTGGGTTATTATTTCTCAAGTCACGGTGAACGTAAGTGTGCTTTGTTTGTTACGTTGGTAATACAGTGTTTGTTTGTTCAGTAGTTCGTCATTTGTGTTTTATTATACATAGTAAATATATAAATTATTACATAGTATAATAAATATGTCGAACTACTATCCCTGCGCTGCGTTTTGGTCTCTCCATGCCCCCAACCGTGACAGAATAACCCACCAGTACGAGACCAAGCAGCGTAACTGGAGAGAGACGGAGAGAGAGATTGCCCTGCGTCGGTATACGGACACGGAACTTCTCGGGGGGTTCGAGACGGACTCAGAGGAGGAGGAGGAGGAGGAACCAGTATCACTCCCAATGTGGACGATGCCGAGGCTGAAATACCGGAGGGAGGAGTATGAGAGGATAAAGGAACTATGTTGGCGTAATATGGAGGAGTGTGAGAGGATAATGGAGCTATGTTGGCGTAATATGGAGGAGTGTGAGAGCGAGAGGAGGGAGCTGGAGTTAGTGGTGCCCAAGGTGAGCATCCCCAGTCCGGGTCCGGACCTCTGCTCTACTCCCCGCACCCGACCTCCGGTGCGCCTCCCCAGTCCGGTACGTCCTGTGCCGGCTCCCCGCACCCGACCTCCAGTGCGTGCGCCCAGCCAGGTGCTTCGAGTGCCGGCTCCACGCACCTGACCTCCGGTGCACCTCCCCAGAACCTCCAACGAAGGTCAGCAGCCCGGAACCTCCAGCGAAGGTCCGCAACTCGGAACCTCCAGCGAAGGTCCACAACCCAGAGCCTCCAGCCATGGCCCAAGGCCTGGAACCTCCAGCTAGGGTTCACAGCCCGGAGTCTCCAAAAGTCAGCACAGCTCTGTGGCTGGAACCTACCTCTCCCCCGGTGCCAGAGCAGTCCGCTCCACCGGTACCCAGTCCGGGTCCGGCCGTCGGCTCCGCTCCAGTGCCAGAGCAGTCCGCTCCACCAGTGCCCAGTCCGGGTCCAGCCGTCTTCTCCGCTTCAGTGCCAGAGCAGTCCGCTCCACCGGTTCCCAATCCGGGTCCAGCCGTCAGCTCCGCTCCAGAGCCAGAGCAGTCCGCTCCACCGGTGCCAAGTCCGGGCCTGGTTATTTGCCCCGCTACATGGCCGGAGCCGTTTGCCCCACCGGTGCCCAGTCCGGGCCTGGTTAATTGCCCAGCTCCATGGCCGGAGCCGTTTGCCCCACCGTTACCCAGTCCGGGCCCGGTTATAAAGAAGGGGCATGGGAAAAAACTGTCCACTTCGCCGGAGCCAGAACCGCCACCGACGGACTAGTCTTCCCTCCCTTTAACCCCCCCCATGTATTTGTGTGTTTTGTTTGGCGTCCGGGAGTCCGCGCCTTGGGGGGGTGGTTCTGTCAGGCTCTGGCCAGAGAAGCCTATTGCTTCTCTATGTAACCATGGTCAGAGTCTGACAGGTCTATTCTTTCTGTTTCTGGTGGTGGTTTGTGTTGGATCCCTAATTAGAGGCAGCTGCAGTGCATTGTCTCTAATTAGGGATCCTACATAGGTTTGTATGTTCCACACCGGGGTGTGGGTTATTATTTCTCAAGTCACGGTAAACGTAAGTGTGCTTTGTTTGTTACGTTGGTAATACAGTGTTTGTTTGTTCAGTAGTTCGTCATTTGTGTTTTATTATACATAGTAAATATATAAATTATTACATAGTATAATAAATATGTGGAACTACTATCCCTGCGCTGCGTTTTGGTCTCTCGTTGCACCCTCTCGTGACAAAAGGGTTCTACCTGGAAGCAAAAAGGGTTCTCCCCGAGCTGCATGCAGGGAGGGTCACCAGCTTCAATGATATTTGTGCGTCTGTAAATTTCTCACTCATCATTATTCACGAATCATTCAGGATATTCCGTAACCATGGTAGCATCCACATGAATGTAGAAGTGTTCAGAAACATCATCTATTCTTATTTAC
This sequence comes from Thymallus thymallus, assembly GCA_023634145.1. Lineage (NCBI taxonomy): Eukaryota > Metazoa > Chordata > Actinopteri > Salmoniformes > Salmonidae > Thymallus > Thymallus thymallus. Next base: position 22,298,032 of record CM042421.1, on the reverse strand, counting down.
AATCAGTGACTCCAAAATGACAGCCAAAGAACTATTTTTGTTTCTAGATAGCACCTTTTTGTCTAAGAGCGTAGTGTCAACAGGAGCAACAGCCTAGAGACAGTAGGAGAAGGAAGGGAGGGAATGATGGGGATGGAGAGAGATAAAGACAGCCTAGACACAGTAGGAGATGGAAGGGAGGGAATGATGGGGATGGAGAGAGATAAAGACAGCCTAGAGACAGTAGGAGAAGGAAGGGAGGGAATGATGGGGATGGAGAGAGATAAAGACAGCCTAGAGACAGTAGGAGATGGAAGGGAGGGAATGATGGGGATGGAGAGAGATAAAAGACAGCCTAGAGACAGTAGGAGAAGGAAGGGAGGGAATGATGGGGATGGAGAGAGATAAAGACAGCCTAGAGACAGTAGGAGAAGGAAGGGAGGGAATGATGGGGATGGAGAGAGATAAAGACAGCCTAGAGACAGTAGGAGAAGGAAGGGAGGGAATGATGGGGATGGAGAGAGATAAAGACAGCCTAGAGACAGTAGGAGAAGGAAGGGAGGGAATGATGGGGATGGAGAGAGATAAAGACAGCCTAGAGACAGTAGGAGAAGGAAGGGAGGGAATGATGGGGATGGAGAGAGATAAAGACAGCCTAGAGAATCCCAGTCATGAAATCATCTCCCTATAGAGTACTGCTAGAGGGAACTCCCTGAAAACAACCTAAACAGACTAGAAATAGGCCTACATTATATGATCATTACAGAGATTATCTAGCCATTACAGAGATTATCTAGCCATTACAGAGATTATCTAGCCATTACAGAGATTATCTAGCCATGACAGATTGCCTAGACATTGCAGATTGCCTTGGCATTACAGAGAACGCATGGTCAACAGTGCTGCAAGCCTACATAAATAAAATCTGTCATACAAGCATCATTCAAACGAGTTGCATGCAAAACCTCAAACATTTCAAGATCACTTCCAGGTTAGTTAGGGTGCCATGGGATTGGTAATGAGGAGCTGGACCCAGCCAGATAGGCTACATGGGGTGTGGCAGGCAGTCTCTGGGGCTGGCTGTGTTAGCTCTCTCCTGGGAGAGAGGGCTACTAGGTATAGCCTTCCCTGCCAGCCAGCAGAGTGGCAGACGGGAAAAACCTTAAAGTGGAACTGACAGCATTTTATCATTATTACATCTTATTGAAATCTGTTCACCCACAGGAAAAATAAGAGACTTCATTCATATATTTATATACAGTGGGGAGAACAAGTATTTGATACACTGCTGATTTTGCAGGTTTTCCTACTTACAAAGCATGTAGAAGTCTGTAATTTTTATCATAGGTACTCTTCAACTGTGAGTGACGGAATCTAAAACAAAAATCCAGAAAATCACATTGTATGATTTTTAAGTAATTAATTAGCATTTTATTCCATGACATAAGTATTTGATACATCAGAAAAGCAGAACTTAATATTTGGTATAGAAACCTTTGTTTGCAATTACAGAGATCATACGTTTCCTGTAGTTCTTGACCATGTTTGCACACACTGCAGCAGGGATTTTGGCCCACTCCTCCATACAGACCTTCTCCAGATCCTTCAGGTTTCGGGGCTGTCGCTGGGCAATTCGGACTTTCAGCTCCCTCCAAAGATTTTCTATTGGGTTCAGGTCTGGAGACTGGCTAGGCCACTCCAGGACCTTGAGATGCTTCTTACGGAGCCACTCCTTAGTTGCCCTGGCTGTGTGTTTCGGGTCGTTGTCATGCTGGAAGACCCAGCCACGACCCATCTTCAATGCTCTTACTGAGGGAAGGAGGTTGTTGGCCAAGATCTCGCGATACATGGCCCCATCCATCCTCCCCTCAATACGGTGCAGTCGTCCTGTCCCCTTTGCAGAAAAGCATCCCCAAAGAAAGATGTTTCCACCTCCATGCTTCACGGTTGGGATGGTGTTCTTGGGGTTGTACTCATCCTTCTTCTTCCTCCAAACACGGCGAATGGTTTTCTTTGAGACTGTGGTCCCAGCTCTCTTCAGGTCATTGACCAGGTCCTGCCGTGTAGTTCTGGGCTGATCCCTCACCTTCCTCATGATCATTGATGCCCCACGAGGTGAGATCTTGCATGGTGCCCCAGACCGAGGGAGATTGACCGTCATCTTGAACTTCTTCCATTTTCTAATAATTGCGCCAACAGTTGTTGCCTTCTCACCAAGCTGCTTGCCTATTGTCCTGTAGCCCATCCCAGCCTTGTGCAGGTCTACAATTTTATCCCTGATGTCCTTACACAGCTCTCTGGTCTTGGCCATTGTGGAGAGGTTAGAGTCTGTTTGATTGAGTGTGTGGACAGGTGTCTTTTATACAGGTAACGAGTTCAAACAGGTGCAGTTAATACAGGTAATGAGTGGAGAACAGGAGGGCTTCTTAAAGAAAAACTAACAGGTCTGTGAGAGCCGGAATTCTTACTGGTTGGTAGGTGATCAAATACTTATGTCATGCAATAAAATGCAAATTAATTATTTAAAAATCATACAATGTGATTTTCTGGATTTCTGTTTTAGATTCCGTCACTCACAGTTGAAGTGTACCTATGATAAAAATAACAGACCTCTACATGCTTTGTAAGTAGGTGCTACGGGTGGGTGTTGCTATGGTGACCAGTGAGCTGAGATAGGGCGGGGATTTACCTAATAAAGACTTATAGATGACCTGGAGCCAGTGGATTTGGCGACGAATATATAGTGAAGGCCAGCCAACGAGAGCATACAGGTCGCAGTGGTGGGTAGTGTATGGGGCTTTGGTGACAAAACGGATGGCACTGTGATAGACTACTTCCAATTTGCTGAGCAGAGTGTTGGAGGCTAGTTTGTAAATGACATCGCCGAAATCAAGGATCGGTAGGATAGTCAGTTTTACAAGTGCATGTTTGGCAGCATGAGTGAAGGAGGCTCTGTTGCGAAATAGGAAGCCAATTCTGGATTTAATTTTGGATTGGAGATGGTTGATGTGAGTCTGGAAGTTGAGTTTATAGTCTAACCAGACGCCTAGGTATTTGTAGGTGTCCACATATTCTAATTCGGATCCGTCGAGAGTAGTGATGATAGTCCGGTGGGCGGGTGCTGGCAGCGTACGATAGAAAAGCATGCACTTAGTTTTACTAGCGTTTAAGAGCAGTTGTAGGCCACGGAAGGAGTGTTGTATGGCGTTGAAGCTTGATTGAAGGTTAGTAAACACAGTGTCCAAAGAGGGGCCAGATGTATACAGAATGGTGTCGTCTGCATAGAGATGGATCAGAGAGTCACCAGCAGCGAGAGCGACATCGTTGATATATACAGAGAATAGAGTCAGCCAAAGAATTGAACCCTGTGGCACCCCCATAGAGACTGCCAGAGGATCGGACAATAGGCCCTCCGATTTGACACACTGAACTCTGTCTGCAAAGTAGTTAGAGAACCAAGCAAGGCAGTCACTTGAGAAATGTATTGTCCTACCTCCTAACCTTACTGCATTTGCCCTACATTTGCACTCTGTATATAGATTTTCTATTGTGTTATTGACTATGTTTGTTTACTGTGTAACTCTGTGTTGTTTTTGTCGCACTGCTTTGCTTTGTCTTGGCCAGGTCACAGTTGTAAATGAGAACTAGTTCTCAACTGACCTTCCTGGTTAAATAAAGGTGAAATAAAAAAGGAAAACCTGCAAAATGGGCAGTGTGTCAAATACTTGTTCTCCCCACTGTATATATATATATATATATATATATATATATCAGCAGTGTATTAAATACTTGTTCTCCCCACTGTATAAACAGACCTGTATATAAACAGACCTGTATATAAACAGACCTGTATATAAACAGACCAGTATATAAACAGACCTGTATATAAACAGACCTGTATATAAACAGACCAGTATATAAACAGACCTGTATATAAACAGACCTGTGTATAAACAGACCTGTGTATAAACAGACCTGTATATAAACAGACCTGTATATAAACAGACCTGTATATAAACAGACCTGTGTATAAACAGACCTGTGTATAAACAGACCTGTGTATAAACAGACCTGTATATAAACAGACCTGTGTATAAACAGACCTGTATATAAACAGACCTGTATATAAACAGACCTGTGTATAAACAGACCTGTGTATAAACAGACCTGTATATAAACAGACCTGTATAAACAGACCTGTATAAACAGACCTGTATATAAACAGACCTGTATATAAACAGACATGTATATAAACAGACCTGTATATAAACATTTATTTACATTTTCTGACAAGCCAGCTCTTAGATACGGTCATTTTCCGTTTTCATCAATTCATAGAATGTTTGGGAATGACGTAGTAAGGCATCTGTGAAATTTCTGAATTATAAATAGATTATAAATTACAGGCCACTTTAAGGAAATGAAACACTAGTCACTTTAATAATGTATCCGTATCTGAATCACTCATCTCTATGTAGAAACTGCACTCTACACTATTCTGTACACGCTCTGACATACCTGTATATGTTCTTAAGATTTGTGTGTATTTGGGTATATGTTGTGAAACTGTTAGATATTACTTGTTAGATATTACTGCACTGTTGGAGCTAGAAGCACAAGCATTTCACTACACCCACAATAACATCTACACCATAGAGATGACTAGAGATCTTACTCTAGTCGGGACCTGACAACAACCTACAGACACCATAGAGATGACTAGAGATCTTACTCTAGTCAGGACCTGACAACAACCTACAGACACCATAGAGATGCCTAGAGATCTTACTCTAGTCAGGACCTGACAGTAACCTCCAGACACCATAGAGATGCCTAGAGATCTTACTTTAGTCAGGACCTGACAGTAACCTCCAGACACCATAGAGATGCCTAGAGATCTTACTCTAGTCAGGACCTGACAACAACCTACAGACACCATAGAGATGACTAGAGATCTTACTCTAGTCAGGACCTGACAACAACCTACAGACACCATAGAGATGACTAGAGATCTTACTCTAGTCAGGACCTGACAACAACCTACAGACACCATAGAGATGACTAGAGATCTTACTCTAGTCAGGACCTGACAACAACCTACAGACACCATAGAGAAGCCTAGAGATCTTACTATAGTCAGGACCTGACAACAACCTACAGACACCATAGAGATGACTAGAGATCTTACTATAGTCAGGACCTGACAGTAACCTCCAGACACCATAGAGATGACTAGAGATCTTACTATAGTCAGGACCTGACAGTAACCTCCAGACACCATAGAGATGACTAGAGATCTTACTCTAGTCAGGACCGGACAACAACCTACAGACACCATAGAGATGACTAGAGATCTTACTCTAGTCAGGACCTGACAGTAACCTCCAGACACCATAGAGATGCCTAGAGATCTTACTTTAGTCAGGACCTGACAGTAACCTCCAGACACCATAGAGATGCCTAGAGATCTTACTCTAGTCAGGACCTGACAACAACCTACAGACACCATAGAGATGACTAGAGATCTTACTCTAGTCAGGACCTGACAACAACCTACAGACACCATAGAGATGCCTAGAGATCTTACTCTAGTCAGGACCTGACAGCAACCTCCAGACACCATAGAGATGACTAGAGATCTTACTATAGTCAGGACCTGACAGTAACCTCCAGACACCATAGAGATGACTAGAGATCTTACTATAGTCAGGACCTGACAGTAACCTCCAGACACCATAGAGATGACTAGAGATCTTACTCTAGTCAGGACCTGACAACAACCTACAGACACCATAGAGATGACTAGAGATCTTACTCTAGTCAGGACCTGACAACAACCTACAGACACCATAGAGATGACTAGAGATCTTACTCTAGTCAGGACCTGACAACAACCTACAGACACCATAGAGATGCCTAGAGATCTTACTTTAGTCAGGACCTGACAGTAACCTCCAGACACCATAGAGATGCCTAGAGATCTTACTCTAGTCAGGACCTGACAACAACCTACAGACACCATAGAGATGACTAGAGATCTTACTCTAGTCAGGACCTGACAACAACCTACAGACACCATAGAGATGACTAGAGATCTTACTCTAGTCAGGACCTGACAACAACCTACAGACACCATAGAGATGACTAGAGATCTTACTCTAGTCAGGACCTGACAACAACCTACAGACACCATAGAGATGCCTAGAGATCTTACTATAGTCAGGACCTGACAACAACCTACAGACACCATAGAGATGACTAGAGATCTTACTATAGTCAGGACCTGACAGTAACCTCCAGACACCATAGAGATGCCTAGAGATCTTACTCTAGTCAGGACCTGACAGTAACCTCCAGACACAATAGAGATGCCTAGAGATCTTACTTTAGTCAGGACCTGACAGTAACCTCCAGACACCATAGAGATGCCTAGAGATCTTACTCTAGTCAGGACCTGACAGCAACCTCCAGACACCATAGAGATGCCTAGAGATCTTACTCTAGTCAGGACCTGACAGTATGTGACCAATAACATTTGATTTGATTTGATTTAGCCCACAGCCATATGGCATAGCCAGATCAGGACCTAACATAAGGACAACTAAGAGTATGCTATTCTGGCATAGCCAGATCAGGACCTAACATAAGGACAACTCAGAGTATGCTATTCTGGCATATTCTGGCATGACTCCTCTAGTACCGAGATGCAGTGTCTTAGACCACTGAACCAGGTTGTCTGTAGTGACTCCTCTAGCACTGAGATGCAGTGTCTTAGACCACTGAACCAGGTTGTCTGTAGTGACTCCTCTAGCACTGAGATGCAGTGTCTTAGACCACTGAACCAGGTTGTCTGTAGTGACTCCTCTAGCACTGAGATGCAGTGTCTTAGACCACTGAACCAGGTTGTCTGTAGTGACTCCTCTAGCACTGAGATGCAGTGTCTTAGACCACTGAACCAGGTTGTCTGTAGTGACTCCTCTAGTACTGAGATGCAGTGTCTTAGACCACTGAACCAGGTTGTCTGTAGTGACTCCTCTAGTACTGAGATGCAGTGTCTTAGACCACTGAACCAGGTTGTCTGTAGTGACTCCTCTAGTACTGAGATGCAGTGTCTTAGACCACTGAACCACTTGGGAGGAAAGGGAGATACTAGTCAGTTGTACAACTGAATGCATTCAACTGAAATGTGTCTTCTGAATTTAACCCAACCCCTCTGAATCGATATCCACGTCTTTGGCGCCCGGGGAACAGCAGGTTAGATTGTTACCTTGTCAGCTCATCTTATTGAAAGGTCTACTCTCCCACACAGAGTAAAACAGTGCAATGTATTGTACATCAGCCTGTTCTCACATCCATGTAATACTGTAGATATAATTGTCATATTCACAAATATTGTAGTGGGCATATGACAACCAACACAGACAACATTCAAATCAGCACTGTGATCGGGGCATAAAAATTCTGGTATATCAAAAATAAATGTCTGCAAAAAAATAAATGCATGAATGGACATCATCATTTTGGGATTCAAATAAGGTATTATGTCCCTGTGACAGTCTAATGGCTTACTCTAACACTGTCCTATCACTCTAAGTAAGAGGAGACGAAACGAGACAGGAGACAGAGACAGAGACAGAGACAGAGAGAGAGAGAGAGAGAGAGAGAGAGAGAGAGAGAGAGAGAGAGAGAGACAGAGAGAGAGAGAGACATCACCTCTTTGTAGGAGGACATGATCCTCTCGATGGCGTCTGCTCCAGAGGCCAGGAGATTGCGTGCGGTGGTGAAAGCCTCTGTCCTCTCGCTCACCAGCACCTGAGTCTGACCGTCGGCCGTCTCTGTGAGAGAGGAAATTAAGGATAGACACTATGAGATGACATACTGGGCCACTAGCCCCTGTAAAAACCTAGGGGGCATGGCCTAAGGAAGGGCCTAGGAACTAGGGAAAGGGGATAAAGACTGAAATGGAACAGAGCCATTCTGTGCTTAGACCAGTAAGACTGTAAAAACCAAACAGTTGCCATGTTATCAGTGTGTATGACAGTGGTGGGGGTGGAGACCACAGGAGGCTGGTGGCACCTTAATTGGGGAGGATTGTCTCGTGGTAATGGCTGGAGCGGAATCAGTGGAATGATATCAAATACATCAAAGTCGTGGTTTCCATGTGTTTGATGCTTTTCCATTCACTCCATTCCAGCCATTATTATGAGCCGTCCTCCCCTCAACAGCCTCCTCTGGTGGAGACAACAGTAGCATTCAGTTAGTAAGCAGCTAACATGACAATAGGATGAATATACCCTCATCAGCACAACAAAGTCCTTGACACCATTCAGTTGAATAACACCTACAGGGTATCATTGATAGTTGGTTCCTGTGGGTTAACACATGCTAACCGTCTACTACTGTATGTGGAATATGCAAAGGAACAGGGAGCGTTTAGGGCTTGGTGAGATCAGCACAAAATAACCTAAATAGAATCAAATGTCAATCCAATAGGCTACCTACTGGTATAAACTAAATGTAGATAACCATGACAACTATTCCCTCTTCCTGGAGATGCTGTACTTGAAAACAAGAAAACAAGGTGATGTTGTGATGACTATTACCGCTGTCAGCGAAGCCAGTAGCGGTGACGATGGGCACAGCCACCATGACCAGTCCGCAGCTACTCCACACGTACTTCATGAGGAACTGCTCTATCATGATGTACCACAGACGCTTGGACAGGATCAAGTTCATCTGCTCCGTCAGGGCCCGGTAGCACTTCTGCAGCTGACGCATCTCCACCTGACACACACAGGACAGACAGACAGACACAAACAGGCAGTTTACATTACAGTATCTCGCCTACACAGTAGAGCACATTTACAACACATGTATTACAATAGATTTCACATTACATTCAGATTGTGTGTTAGTTATTTTGCACTGGCAGACAGTCTTATCTAAACAAGTGCATATAAGGCTTTCAATCAAATTATTGAATATCACTTTTGAGAATTGGATATGATGTCATGGGTGTGCCTTGGATGCAACTCCAAGGGAACCAACCCATGGATATTTATATTGTAATAAATACATAGTGATTTAGTGAAATCCACCATGCATAATTCCTTGTATACCTTGTGGCCCCTGTAGAAGGCTATCTCCTCTGCATTGGCAATGATCCTGGAATGCACATAGCGCAAATGGCCTTTCCTGTGGGCCTCCTCAGCAACTAATTTTCCGAATTTCGGTGAGCAGGCCCTCAGAACCTTGGCCGTGCAAAACACCACCAGCCCGGCCAGCAGGGTCGGCCCGCTGGCGTTGGCCCCCCTGGACCGGGCCGTCTGGATGAGGGTGTAGGAGGTGAGTATCACATCCAAGATGGGCTTGGTGAGGTTCGAGTAGAGATGCGCCACGGATTGGGAAAACATCATTACGTCCTCGGTAAGAGACTGGTCCGGGTTGGTCAGTCTGCCGTCCATGTTGCTGACTTTGTAGTAGGTCTGGTCTGTGAAATAGGTGGTGTAGGCATGGTCCACTAGCCGTGTGCGGAAGGCGAGGGCCAGCTTGCACTCGAGGTAGCGAATAACGCTGTTCACGAATGTGGCTGGGATGGCAATAAGGAGCCATTTCATCAGTTGTATGATGAAGCTGCGTGGTTCTTTCTCAACAATTGTTTTCACAATCTTGCCATCCAAGCCTGCGACATAGATAGACAGAAACGTCCGGGAAATCAACGCGACCGAATGTAGACACAGCAATCCGAGCTCTTTGGAGACAAGCTTTGGAAAGAGGATTTTGATGAGTTCAAGTATCTGCTTTAAAAATTCAGCGTTTACCCCAGGCGACGTTTTATGACTCAATGCATCTGTTTGTGTTTTAACGCCATTTTCCTCTCCTTTAGACTCCCTGATATTGTTGCATTCGTTCCGTTTAACGAATTGTCTGCAGACGATGGGGAACAGGGTTTTCAGCCCGTAGGCAGCGGCGGACAGGAAGACGGCTCTCTTCGCTGCAGTCGTCCGGTCCCATTTCACTCTGTACGCCGCATCAAGTATATTGGACATATTTCCACCTACGAAGCGATCAAAGAGCTAGTCTTCTTTTATGTTATTCCGTGCTACATCCACCAGGAGTAAGTATCATGATGGATCTTGATGCGAAAAGAAAAGGGAAAACCATCTCTACTATGTTTCAGCTAGAAAACCCAGCCTCTAGATACATATAATATTTCCGTCCTTTGGTTTGGCAGTTTTTTATAGGCAACACCCCGGTTGTAAGGGACGTATTCAAATGAGGTCCTACTGTACGGGACGTATTCAAATGAGATCCTACTGTACAGGACGTATTCAAATGAGGTCCTACTGTACGGGACGTATTCAAATGAGGTCCTACTGTACGTTTACTGAACATACTGTGTTGTGCCTATTTCCCCAGCATATGTGTACAGTACACTGAATAAACTAATGTCATAATTGAAACAATAATTATGTTATTTTGTTATTGATAGTAATAACAGGTTACTACCAACGCCTCGTCGTTGAGAGGGGATAGTAGCTAGGTCAGTATTTGACGTCGGTTGGCTTGGCTCGTGGGCCATAGTAGCTAGGTCAGTATTTGACGTCGGTTGGCTTGGCTCGTGGGCCATAGTAGCTAGGTCAGTATTTGACGTCGGTTGGCTTGGCTCGTGGGCCATAGTAGCTAGGTCAGTATTTGACGTCGGTTGGCTTGGCTAGTGGGCCATAGTAGCTAGGTCAGTATTTGACGTCGGTTGGCTTGGCTCGTGGGCCATAGTAGCTAGGTCATTATTTGACGTCGGTTGGCTTGGCTCGTGGGCCATAGTAGCTAGGTCAGTATTTGACGTCGGTTGGCTTGGCTCGTGGGCCATAGTAGCTAGGTCAGTATTTGACGTCGGTTGGCTTGGCTCGTGGGCCATAGTAGCTAGGTCAGTATTTGACGTCGGTTGGCTTGGCTCGTGGGCCATAGTAGCTAGGTCAGTATTTGACGTCGGTTGGCTTGGCTCGTGGAACATAGTAGCTAGGTCAGTATTTGAAGTCGGTTGGCTTGGCTCGTGGGCCATAGTAGCTAGGTCAGTATTTGACGTCGGTTGGCTTGGCTAGTGGGCCATAGTAGCTAGGTCAGTATTTGACGTCGGTTGGCTTGGCTCGTGGGCCATAGTAGCTAGGTCATTATTTGACGTCGGTTGGCTTGGCTCGTGGGCCATAGTAGCTAGGTCAGTATTTGACGTCGGTTGGCTTGGCTCGTGGGCCATAGTAGCTAGGTCAGTATTTGACGTCGGTTGGCTTGGCTCGTGGGCCATAGTAGCTAGGTCAGTATTTGACGTCGGTTGGCTTGGCTCGTGGGCCATAGTAGCTAGGTCAGTATTTGACGTCGGTTGGCTTGGCTCGTGGGCCATAGTAGCTAGGTCAGTATTTGACTTCGGTTGGCTTGGCTCGTGGGCCATAGTAGCTAGGTCAGTATTTGACGTCGGTTGGCTTGGCTCGTGGGCCATAGTAGCTAGCTCAGTATTTGACGTCGGTTGGCTTGGCTCGTGGGCCATAGTAGCTAGGTCAGTATTTGACTTCGGTTGGCTTGGCTCGTGGGCCATAGTAGCTAGGTCAGTATTTGACGTCGGTTGGCTTGGCTCGTGGGCCATAGTAGCTAGGTCAGTATTTGACGTCGGTTGGCTTGGCTCGTGGGCAATAGTAGCTAGGTCATTATTTGACGTCGGTTGGCTTGGCTCGTGGGCCATAGTAGCTAGGTCAGTATTTGACGTCGGTTGGCTTGGCTCGTGGGCCATAGTAGCTAGGTCAGTATTTGACTTCGGTTGGCTTGGCTCGTGGGCCATAGTAGCTAGGTCAGTATTTGACGTCGGTTGGCTTGGCTCGTGGGCCATAGTAGCTAGGTCAGTATTTGACGTCGGTTGGCTTGGCTCGTGGGCCATAGTAGCTAGGTCATTATTTGACGTCGGTTGGCTTGGCTCGTGGGCCATAGTAGCTAGGTCAGTATTTGACGTCGGTTGGCTTGGCTCGTGGGCCATAGTAGCTAGGTCAGTATTTGACGTCGGTTGGCTTGGCTCGTGGGCCATAGTAGCTAGGTCATTATTTGACGTCGGTTGGCTTGGCTCGTGGGCCATAGTAGCTAGGTCAGTATTTGACGTCGGTTGGCTTGGCTCGTGGGCCATAGTAGCTAGGTCAGTATTTGACGTCGGTTGGCTTGGCTCGTGGGCCATAGTAGCTAGGTCAGTATTTGACGTCGGTTGGCTTGGCTCGTGGGCCATAGTAGCTAGGTCATTATTTGACGTCGGTTGGCTTGGCTCGTGGGCCATAGTAGCTAGGTCATTATTTGACGTCGGTTGGCTTGGCTCGTGGGCCATAGTAGCTAGGTCAGTATTTGACGTCGGTTGGCTTGGCTCGTGGGCCATAGTGGCTAGGTCAGTATTTGACGTCGGTTGGCTTGGCTCGTGGGCCATAGTAGCTAGGTCAGTATTTGACGTCGGTTGGCTTGGCTCGTGGGCCATAGTAGCTAGGTCAGTATTTGACGTCGGTTGGCTTGGCTCGTGGGCCATAGTAGCTAGGTCATTATTTGACGTCGGTTGGCTTGGCTCGTGGGCCATAGTAGCTAGGTCAGTATTTGACGTCGGTTGGCTTGGCTCGTGGGCCATAGTAGCTAGGTCATTATTTGACGTCGGTTGGCTTGGCTCGTGGGCCATAGTAGCTAGGTCATTATTTGACGTCATTTGGCTTGGCTCGTGGGCCATAGTAGCTAGGTCAGTATTTGACGTCGGTTGGCTTGGCTCGTGGGCCATAGTAGCTAGGTCAGTATTTGACGTCGGTTGGCTTGGCTCGTGGGCCATAGTAGCTAGGTCAGTATTTGACGTCGGTTGGCTTGGCTCGTGGGCCATAGTAGCTAGATCAGTATTTGACGTCGGTTGGCTTGGCTCGTGGGCCATAGTAGCTAGGTCAGTATTTGACGTCGGTTGGCTTGGCTCGTGGGCCATAGTAGCTAGGTCATTATTTGACGTCGGTTGGCTTGGCTCGTGGGCCATAGTAGCTAGGTCAGTATTTGACGTCGGTTGGCTTGGCTCGTGGGCCATAGTAGCTAGGTCAGTATTTGAAGTCGGTTGGCTTGGCTCGTGGGCCATAGTAGCTAGGTCAGTATTTGACGTCGGTTGGCTTGGCTAGTGGGCCATAGTAGCTAGGTCAGTATTTGACGTCGGTTGGCTTGGCTCGTGGGCCATAGTAGCTAGGTCATTATTTGACGTCGGTTGGCTTGGCTCGTGGGCCATAGTAGCTAGGTCAGTATTTGACGTCGGTTGGCTTGGCTCGTGGGCCATAGTAGCTAGGTCAGTATTTGACGTCGGTTGGCTTGGCTCGTGGGCCATAGTAGCTAGGTCAGTATTTGACGTCGGTTGGCTTGGCTCGTGGGCCATAGTAGCTAGGTCAGTATTTGACGTCGGTTGGCTTGGCTCGTGGGCCATAGTAGCTAGGTCAGTATTTGAAGTCGGTTGGCTTGGCTCGTGGGCCATAGTAGCTAGGTCAGTATTTGACGTCGGTTGGCTTGGCTAGTGGGCCATAGTAGCTAGGTCAGTATTTGACGTCGGTTGGCTTGGCTCGTGGGCCATAGTAGCTAGGTCATTATTTGACGTCGGTTGGCTTGGCTCGTGGGCCATAGTAGCTAGGTCAGTATTTGACGTCGGTTGGCTTGGCTCGTGGGCCATAGTAGCTAGGTCAGTATTTGACGTCGGTTGGCTTGGCTCGTGGGCCATAGTAGCTAGGTCAGTATTTGACGTCGGTTGGCTTGGCTCGTGGGCCATAGTAGCTAGGTCAGTATTTGACGTCGGTTGGCTTGGCTCGTGGGCCATAGTAGCTAGGTCAGTATTTGACTTCGGTTGGCTTGGCTCGTGGGCCATAGTAGCTAGGTCAGTATTTGACGTCGGTTGGCTTGGCTCGTGGGCCATAGTAGCTAGCTCAGTATTTGACGTCGGTTGGCTTGGCTCGTGGGCCATAGTAGCTAGGTCAGTATTTGACTTCGGTTGGCTTGGCTCGTGGGCCATAGTAGCTAGGTCAGTATTTGACGTCGGTTGGCTTGGCTCGTGGGCCATAGTAGCTAGGTCAGTATTTGACGTCGGTTGGCTTGGCTCGTGGGCAATAGTAGCTAGGTCATTATTTGACGTCGGTTGGCTTGGCTCGTGGGCCATAGTAGCTAGGTCAGTATTTGACGTCGGTTGGCTTGGCTCGTGGGCCATAGTAGCTAGGTCAGTATTTGACTTCGGTTGGCTTGGCTCGTGGGCCATAGTAGCTAGGTCAGTATTTGACGTCGGTTGGCTTGGCTCGTGGGCCATAGTAGCTAGGTCAGTATTTGACGTCGGTTGGCTTGGCTCGTGGGCCATAATAGCTAGGTCATTATTTGACGTCGGTTGGCTTGGCTCGTGGGCCATAGTAGCTAGGTCAGTATTTGACGTCGGTTGGCTTGGCTCGTGGGCCATAGTAGCTAGGTCAGTATTTGACGTCGGTTGGCTTGGCTCGTGGGCCATAGTAGCTAGGTCATTATTTGACGTCGGTTGGCTTGGCTCGTGGGCCATAGTAGCTAGGTCAGTATTTGACGTCGGTTGGCTTGGCTCGTGGGCCATAGTAGCTAGGTCAGTATTTGACGTCGGTTGGCTTGGCTCGTGGGCCATAGTAGCTAGGTCAGTATTTGACGTCGGTTGGCTTGGCTCGTGGGCCATAGTAGCTAGGTCATTATTTGACGTCGGTTGGCTTGGCTCGTGGGCCATAGTAGCTAGGTCATTATTTGACGTCGGTTGGCTTGGCTCGTGGGCCATAGTAGCTAGGTCAGTATTTGACGTCGGTTGGCTTGGCTCGTGGGCCATAGTGGCTAGGTCAGTATTTGACGTCGGTTGGCTTGGCTCGTGGGCCATAGTAGCTAGGTCAGTATTTGACGTCGGTTGGCTTGGCTCGTGGGCCATAGTAGCTAGGTCAGTATTTGACGTCGGTTGGCTTGGCTCGTGGGCCATAGTAGCTAGGTCATTATTTGACGTCGGTTGGCTTGGCTCGTGGGCCATAGTAGCTAGGTCAGTATTTGACGTCGGTTGGCTTGGCTCGTGGGCCATAGTAGCTAGGTCATTATTTGACGTCGGTTGGCTTGGCTCATGGGCCATAGTAGCTAGGTCATTATTTGACGTCATTTGGCTTGGCTCGTGGGCCATAGTAGCTAGGTCAGTATTTGACGTCGGTTGGCTTGGCTCGTGGGCCATAGTAGCTAGGTCAGTATTTGACGTCGGTTGGCTTGGCTCGTGGGCCATAGTAGCTAGGTCAGTATTTGACGTCGGTTGGCTTGGCTCGTGGGCCATAGTAGCTAGGTCAGTATTTGACGTCGGTTGGCTTGGCTCGTGGGCCATAGTAGCTAGGTCAGTATTTGACGTCGGTTGGCTTGGCTCGTGGGCCATAGTAGCTAGGTCATTATTTGACGTCGGTTGGCTTGGCTCGTGGGCCATAGTAGCTAGGTCAGTATTTGACGTCGGTTGGCTTGGCTCGTGGGCCATAGTAGCTAGGTCAGTATTTGACGTCGGTTGGCTTGGCTCGTGGGCCATAGTAGCTAGGTCAGTATTTGAAGTCGGTTGGCTTGGCTCGTGGGCCATAGTAGCTAGGTCAGTATTTGACGTCGGTTGGCTTGGCTCGTGGGCCATAGTAGCTAGGTCAGTATTTGACGTCGGTTGGCTTGGCTCGTGGGCCATAGTAGCTAGGTCATTATTTGACGTCGGTTGGCTTGGCTCGTGGGCCATAGTAGCTAGGTCAGTATTTGACGTCGGTTGGCTTGGCTCGTGGGCCATAGTAGCTAGGTCAGTATTTGACGTCGGTTGGCTTGGCTCGTGGGCCATAGTAGCTAGGTCAGTATTTGACGTCGGTTGGCTTGGCTCGTGGGCCATAGTAGCTAGGTCATTATTTGACGTCGGTTGGCTTGGCTCGTGGGCCATAGTAGCTAGGTCATTATTTGACGTCGGTTGGCTTGGCTCGTGGGCCATAGTAGCTAGGTCAGTATTTGACGTCGGTTGGCTTGGCTCGTGGGCCATAGTGGCTAGGTCAGTATTTGACGTCGGTTGGCTTGGCTCGTGGGCCATAGTAGCTAGGTCAGTATTTGACGTCGGTTGGCTTGGCTCGTGGGCCATAGTAGCTAGGTCAGTATTTGACGTCGGTTGGCTTGGCTCGTGGGCCATAGTAGCTAGGTCATTATTTGACGTCGGTTGGCTTGGCTCGTGGGCCATAGTAGCTAGGTCAGTATTTGACGTCGGTTGGCTTGGCTCGTGGGCCATAGTAGCTAGGTCATTATTTGACGTCGGTTGGCTTGGCTCGTGGGCCATAGTAGCTAGGTCATTATTTGACGTCATTTGGCTTGGCTCGTGGGCCATAGTAGCTAGGTCAGTATTTGACGTCGGTTGGCTTGGCTCGTGGGCCATAGTAGCTAGGTCAGTATTTGACGTCGGTTGGCTTGGCTCGTGGGCCATAGTAGCTAGGTCAGTATTTGACGTCGGTTGGCTTGGCTCGTGGGCCATAGTAGCTAGGTCAGTATTTGACGTCGGTTGGCTTGGCTCGTGGGCCATAGTAGCTAGGTCATTATTTGACGTCGGTTGGCTTGGCTCGTGGGCCATAGTAGCTAGGTCAGTATTTGACGTCGGTTGGCTTGGCTCGTGGGCCATAGTAGCTAGGTCAGTATTTGACGTCGGTTGGCTTGGCTCGTGGGCCATAGTAGCTAGGTCATTATTTGACGTCGGTTGGCTTGGCTCGTGGGCCATAGTAGCTAGGTCAGTATTTGACTTCGGTTGGCTTGGCTCGTGGGCCATAGTAGCTAGGTCAGTATTTGACGTCGGTTGGCTTGGCTCGTGGGCCATAGTAGCTAGGTCAGTATTTGACGTCGGTTGGCTTGGCTCGTGGGCCATAGTAGCTAGGTCATTATTTGATGTCGGTTGGCTTGGCTCGTGGGCCATAGTAGCTAGGTCAGTATTTGACGTCGGTTGGCTTGGCTCGTGGGCCATAGTAGCTAGGTCAGTATTTGACGTCGGTTGGCTTGGCTCGTGGGCCATAGTAGCTAGGTCAGTATTTGACGTCGGTTGGCTTGGCTCGTGGGCCATAGTAGCTAGGTCATTATTTGACGTCGGTTGGCTTGGCTCGTGGGCCATAGTAGCTAGGTCAGTATTTGACGTCGGTTGGCTTGGCTCGTGGGCCATAGTAGCTAGGTCAGTATTTGACGTCGGTTGGCTTGGCTCGTGGGCCATAGTAGCTAGGTCAGTATTTGACGTCGGTTGGCTTGGCTCGTGGGCCATAGTAGCTAGGTCATTATTTGACGTCGGTTGGCTTGGCTCGTGGGCCATAGTAGCTAGGTCATTATTTGACGTTGGTTGGCTTGGCTCGTGGGCCATAGTAGCTAGGTCAGTATTTGACGTCGGTTGGCTTGGCTCGTGGGCCATAGTGGCTAGGTCAGTATTTGACGTCGGTTGGCTTGGCTCGTGGGCCATAGTAGCTAGGTCAGTATTTGACGTCGGTAGGCTTGGCTCGTGGGCCATAGTAGCTAGGTCAGTATTTGACGTCGGTTGGCTTGGCTCGTGGGCCATAGTAGCTAGGTCATTATTTGACGTCGGTTGGCTTGGCTCGTGGGCCATAGTAGCTAGGTCAGTATTTGACGTCGGTTGGCTTGGCTCGTGGGCCATAGTAGCTAGGTCATTATTTGACGTCGGTTGGCTTGGCTCGTGGGCCATAGTAGCTAGGTCATTATTTGACGTCATTTGGCTTGGCTCGTGGGCCATAGTAGCTAGGTCAGTATTTCACGTCGGTTGGCTTGGCTCGTGGGCCATAGTAGCTAGGTCAGTATTTGACGTCGGTTGGCTTGGCTCGTGGGCCATAGTAGCTAGGTCAGTATTTGACGTCGGTTGGCTTGGCTCGTGGGCCATAGTAGCTAGGTCAGTATTTGACGTCGGTTGGCTTGGCTCGTGGGCCATAGTAGCTAGGTCAGTATTTGACGTCGGTTGGCTTGGCTCGTGGGCCATAGTAGCTAGGTCATTATTTGACGTCGGTTGGCTTGGCTCGTGGGCCATAGTAGCTAGGTCAGTATTTGACGTCGGTTGGCTTGGCTCGTGGGCCATAGTAGCTAGGTCAGTATTTGAAGTCGGTTGGCTTGGCTCGTGGGCCATAGTAGCTAGGTCAGTATTTGACGTCGGTTGGCTTGGCTCGTGGGCCATAGTAGCTAGGTCAGTATTTGACGTCGGTTGGCTTGGCTCGTGGGCCATAGTAGCTAGGTCATTATTTGACGTCGGTTGGCTTGGCTCGTGGGCCATAGTAGCTAGGTCAGTATTTGACGTCGGTTGGCTTGGCTAGTGGGCCATAGTAGCTAGGTCAGTATTTGACGTCGGTTGGCTTGGCTCGTGGGCCATAGTAGCTAGGTCATTATTTGACGTCGGTTGGCTTGGCTCGTGGGCCATAGTAGCTAGGTCAGTATTTGACGTCGGTTGGCTTGGCTCGTGGGCCATAGTAGCTAGGTCAGTATTTGACGTCGGTTGGCTTGGCTCGTGGGCCATAGTAGCTAGGTCAGTATTTGACGTCGGTTGGCTTGGCTCGTGGGCCATAGTAGCTAGGTCAGTATTTGACGTCGGTTGGCTTGGCTCGTGGGCCATAGTAGCTAGCTCAGTATTTGACGTCGGTTGGCTTGGCTCGTGGGACATAGTAGCTAGGTCAGTATTTGACTTCGGTTGGCTTGGCTCGTTGGCCATAGTAGCTAGGTCAGTATTTGACGTCGGTTGGCTTGGCTCGTGGGCCATAGTAGCTAGGTCAGTATTTGACGTCGGTTGGCTTGGCTCGTGGGCCATAGTAGCTAGGTCAGTATTTGACGTCGGTTGGCTTGGCTCGTGGGCCATAGTAGCTAGGTCAGTATTTGACGTCGGTTGGTTTGGCTCTTGGGCCATAGTAGCTAGGTCAGTATTTGACGTCGGTTGGCTTGGCTCGTGGGCCATAGTAGCTAGCTCAGTATTTGACGTCGGTTGGCTTGGTTCGTGGGCCATAGTAGCTAGGTCAGTATTTGACGTCGGTTGGCTTGGCTCGTGGGCCATAGTAGCTAGGTCAGTATTTGACGTCGGTTGGCTTGGCTCGTGGGCCATAGTAGCTAGGTCAGTATTTGACGTCGGTTGGCTTGGCTCGTGGGCCATAGTAGCTAGGTCAGTATTTGACGTCGGTTGGCTTGGCTCGTGGGCCATAGTAGCTAGGTCAGTATTTGACGTCGGTTGGCTTGGCTCGTGGGCCATAGTAGCTAGGTCAGTATTTGACGTCGGTTGGTTTGGCTCTTGGGCCATAGTAGCTAGGTCAGTATTTGACGTCGGTTGGCTTGGCTCGTGGGCCATAGTAGCTAGCTCAGTATTTGACGTCGGTTGGCTTGGCTCGTGGGCCATAGTAGCTAGGTCAGTATTTGACGTCGGTTGGCTTGGCTCGTGGGCCATAGTAGCTAGGTCAGTATTTGACGTCGGTTGGTTTGGCTCTTGGGCCATAGTAGCTAGGTCAGTATTTGACGTCGGTTGGCTTGGCTCGTGGGCCATAGTAGCTAGCTCAGTATTTGACGTCGGTTGGCTTGGCTCGTGGGCCATAGTAGCTAGGTCAGTATTTGACGTCGGTTGGCTTGGCTCGTGGGCCATAGTAGCTAGGTCATTATTTGACGTCGGTTGGCTTGGCTCGTGGGCCATAGTAGCTAGGTCAGTATTTGACGTCGGTTGGCTTGGCTCGTGGGCCATAGTAGCTAGGTCAGTATTTGACGTCGGTTGGCTTGGCTCGTGGGCCATAGTAGCTAGGTCATTATTTGACGTCGGTTGGCTTGGCTCGTGGGCCATAGTAGCTAGGTCAGTATTTGACGTCGGTTGGCTTGGCTCGTGGGCCATAGTAGCTAGGTCAGTATTTGACGTCGGTTGGCTTGGCTCGTGGGCCATAGTAGCTAGGTCAGTATTTGACGTCGGTTGGCTTGGCTCGTGGGCCATAGTAGCTAGGTCATTATTTGACGTCGGTTGGCTTGGCTCGTGGGCCATAGTAGCTAGGTCATTATTTGACGTTGGTTGGCTTGGCTCGTGGGCCATAGTAGCTAGGTCAGTATTTGACGTCGGTTGGCTTGGCTCGTGGGCCATAGTGGCTAGGTCAGTATTTGACGTCGGTTGGCTTGGCTCGTGGGCCATAGTAGCTAGGTCAGTATTTGACGTCGGTAGGCTTGGCTCGTGGGCCATAGTAGCTAGGTCAGTATTTGACGTCGGTTGGCTTGGCTCGTGGGCCATAGTAGCTAGGTCATTATTTGACGTCGGTTGGCTTGGCTCGTGGGACATAGTAGCTAGGTCAGTATTTGACGTCGGTTGGCTTGGCTCGTTGGCCATAGTAGCTAGGTCAGTATTTGACGTCGGTTGGCTTGGCTCGTGGGCCATAGTAGCTAGGTCAGTATTTGACGTCGGTTGGCTTGGCTCGTGGGCCATAGTAGCTAGGTCAGTATTTGACGTCGGTTGGCTTGGCTCGTGGGCCATAGTAGCTAGGTCAGTATTTGACGTCGGTTGGTTTGGCTCTTGGGCCATAGTAGCTAGGTCAGTATTTGACGTCGGTTGGCTTGGCTCGTGGGCCATAGTAGCTAGCTCAGTATTTGACGTCGGTTGGCTTGGTTCGTGGGCCATAGTAGCTAGGTCAGTATTTGACGTCGGTTGGCTTGGCTCGTGGGCCATAGTAGCTAGGTCAGTATTTGACGTCGGTTGGCTTGGCTCGTGGGCCATAGTAGCTAGGTCAGTATTTGACGTCGGTTGGCTTGGCTCGTGGGCCATAGTAGCTAGGTCAGTATTTGACGTCGGTTGGCTTGGCTCGTGGGCCATAGTAGCTAGGTCAGTATTTGACGTCGGTTGGCTTGGCTCGTGGGCCATAGTAGCTAGGTCAGTATTTGACGTCGGTTGGTTTGGCTCTTGGGCCATAGTAGCTAGGTCAGTATTTGACGTCGGTTGGCTTGGCTCGTGGGCCATAGTAGCTAGCTCAGTATTTGACGTCGGTTGGCTTGGCTCGTGGGCCATAGTAGCTAGGTCAGTATTTGACGTCGGTTGGCTTGGCTCGTGGGCCATAGTAGCTAGGTCAGTATTTGACGTCGGTTGGTTTGGCTCTTGGGCCATAGTAGCTAGGTCAGTATTTGACGTCGGTTGGCTTGGCTCGTGGGCCATAGTAGCTAGCTCAGTATTTGACGTCGGTTGGCTTGGCTCGTGGGCCATAGTAGCTAGGTCAGTATTTGACGTCGGTTGGCTTGGCTCGTGGGCCATAGTAGCTAGGTCAGTATTTGACGTCGGTTGGCTTGGCTCGTGGGCCATAGTAGCTAGGTCAGTATTTGACGTCGGTTGGCTTGGCTCGTGGGCCATAGTAGCTAGGTCAGTATTTGACGTCGGTTGGCTTGGCTCGTGGGCCATAGTAGCTAGGTCAGTATTTGACGTCGGTTGGCTTGGCTCGTGGGCCATAGTAGCTAGGTCATTATTTGACGTCGGTTGGCTTGGCTCGTGGGCCATAGTAGCTAGGTCAGTATTTGACGTCGGTTGGCTTGGCTCGTGGGCCATAGTAGCTAGGTCAGTATTTGAAGTCGGTTGGCTTGGCTCGTGGGCCATAGTAGCTAGGTCAGTATTTGACGTCGGTTGGCTTGGCTCGTGGGCCATAGTAGCTAGGTCAGTATTTGACGTCGGTTGGCTTGGCTCGTGGGCCATAGTAGCTAGGTCATTATTTGACGTCGGTTGGCTTGGCTCGTGGGCCATAGTAGCTAGGTCAGTATTTGACGTCGGTTGGCTTGGCTAGTGGGCCATAGTAGCTAGGTCAGTATTTGACGTCGGTTGGCTTGGCTCGTGGGCCATAGTAGCTAGGTCATTATTTGACGTCGGTTGGCTTGGCTCGTGGGCCATAGTAGCTAGGTCAGTATTTGACGTCGGTTGGCTTGGCTCGTGGGCCATAGTAGCTAGGTCAGTATTTGACGTCGGTTGGCTTGGCTCGTGGGCCATAGTAGCTAGGTCAGTATTTGACGTCGGTTGGCTTGGCTCGTGGGCCATGGTAGCTAGGTCAGTATTTGACGTCGGTTGGCTTGGCTCGTGGGCCATAGTAGCTAGCTCAGTATTTGACGTCGGTTGGCTTGGCTCGTGGGCCATAGTAGCTAGGTCAGTATTTGACTTCGGTTGGCTTGGCTCGTGGGCCATAGTAGCTAGATCAGTATTTGACGTCGGTTGGCTTGGCTCGTGGGCCATAGTAGCTAGGTCAGTATTTGACGTCGGTTGGCTTGGCTCGTGGGCCATAGTAGCTAGGTCATTATTTGACGTCGGTTGGCTTGGCTCGTGGGCCATAGTAGCTAGGTCATTATTTGACGTCGGTTGGCTTGGCTCGTGGGCCATAGTAGCTAGGTCAGTATTTGACGTCGGTTGGCTTGGCTCGTGGGCCATAGTAGCTAGGTCATTATTTGACGTCGGTTGGCTTGGCTCGTGGGCCATAGTAGCTAGGTCAGTATTTGACGTCGGTTGGCTTGGCTCGTGGGCCATAGTAGCTAGGTCAGTATTTGACGTCGGTTGGCTTGGCTCGTGGGCCATAGTAGCTAGGTCAGTATTTGACGTCGGTTGGCTTGGCTCGTGGGCCATAGTAGCTAGGTCAGTATTTGACGTCGGTTGGCTTGGCTCGTGGGCCATAGTAGCTAGGTCAGTATTTGACGTCGGTTGGCTTGGCTCGTGGGCCATAGTAGCTAGGTCAGTATTTGACGTCGGTTGGCTTGGCTCGTGGGCCATAGTAGCTAGGTCAGTATTTGACGTCGGTTGGCTTGGCTCGTGGGCCATAGTAGCTAGGTCAGTATTTGACGTCGGTTGGTTTGGCTCTTGGGCCATAGTAGCTAGGTCAGTATTTGACGTCGGTTGGCTTGGCTCGTGGGCCATAGTAGCTAGCTCAGTATTTGACGTCGGTTGGCTTGGCTCGTGGGCCATAGTAGCTAGGTCAGTATTTGACGTCGGTTGGCTTGGCTCGTGGGCCATAGTAGCTAGGTCAGTATTTGACGTCGGTTGGCTTGGCTCGTGGGCCATAGTAGCTAGGTCAGTATTTGACGTCGGTTGGCTTGGCTCGTGGGCCATAGTAGCTAGGTCAGTATTTGACGTCGGTTGGCTTGGCTCGTGGGCCATAGTAGCTAGGTCAGTATTTGACGTCGGTTGGCTTGGCTCGTGGGCCATAGTAGCTAGGTCAGTATTTGACGTCGGTTGGCTTGGCTCGTGGGCCATAGTAGCTAGGTCAGTATTTGACGTCGGTTGGCTTGGCTCGTGGGCCATAGTAGCTAGGTCATTATTTGACGTCGGTTGGCTTGGCTCGTGGGCCATAGTAGCTAGGTCAGTATTTGACGTCGGTTGGCTTGGCTCGTGGGCCATAGTAGCTAGGTCAGTATTTGAAGTCGGTTGGCTTGGCTCGTGGGCCATAGTAGCTAGGTCAGTATTTGACGTCGGTTGGCTTGGCTCGTGGGCCATAGTAGCTAGGTCAGTATTTGACGTCGGTTGGCTTGGCTCGTGGGCCATAGTAGCTAGGTCATTATTTGACGTCGGTTGGCTTGGCTCGTGGGCCATAGTAGCTAGGTCAGTATTTGACGTCGGTTGGCTTGGCTAGTGGGCCATAGTAGCTAGGTCAGTATTTGACGTCGGTTGGCTTGGCTCGTGGGCCATAGTAGCTAGGTCAGTATTTGACGTCGGTTGGCTTGGCTCGTGGGCCATAGTAGCTAGGTCAGTATTTGACGTCGGTTGGCTTGGCTCGTGGGCCATAGTAGCTAGGTCAGTATTTGACGTCGGTTGGCTTGGCTCGTGGGCCATAGTAGCTAGGTCAGTATTTGACGTCGGTTGGCTTGGCTCGTGGGCCATAGTAGCTAGGTCAGTATTTGACGTCGGTTGGCTTGGCTCGTGGGCCATAGTAGCTAGGTCAGTATTTGACGTCGGTTGGCTTGGCTCGTGGGCCATAGTAGCTAGGTCAGTATTTGAAGTCGGTTGGCTTGGCTCGTGGGCCATAGTAGCTAGGTCAGTATTTGACGTCGGTTGGCTTGGCTCGTGGGCCATAGTAGCTAGGTCAGTATTTGACGTCGGTTGGCTTGGCTCGTGGGCCATAGTAGCTAGGTCATTATTTGACGTCGGTTGGCTTGGCTCGTGGGCCATAGTAGCTAGGTCAGTATTTGACGTCGGTTGGCTTGGCTAGTGGGCCATAGTAGCTAGGTCAGTATTTGACGTCGGTTGGCTTGGCTCGTGGGCCATAGTAGCTAGGTCATTATTTGACGTCGGTTGGCTTGGCTCGTGGGCCATAGTAGCTAGGTCAGTATTTGACGTCGGTTGGCTTGGCTCGTGGGCCATAGTAGCTAGGTCAGTATTTGACGTCGGTTGGCTTGGCTCGTGGGCCATAGTAGCTAGGTCAGTATTTGACGTCGGTTGGCTTGGCTCGTGGGCCATGGTAGCTAGGTCAGTATTTGACGTCGGTTGGCTTGGCTCGTGGGCCATAGTAGCTAGCTCAGTATTTGACGTCGGTTGGCTTGGCTCGTGGGCCATAGTAGCTAGGTCAGTATTTGACTTCGGTTGGCTTGGCTCGTGGGCCATAGTAGCTAGGTCAGTATTTGACGTCGGTTGGCTTGGCTCGTGGGCCATAGTAGCTAGGTCATTATTTGACGTCGGTTGGCTTGGCTCGTGGGCCATAGTAGCTAGGTCATTATTTGACGTCGGTTGGCTTGGCTCGTGGGCCATAGTAGCTAGGTCAGTATTTGACGTCGGTTGGCTTGGCTCGTGGGCCATAGTAGCTAGGTCAGTATTTGACGTCGGTTGGCTTGGCTCGTGGGCCATAGTAGCTAGGTCATTATTTGACGTCGGTTGGCTTGGCTCGTGGGCCATAGTAGCTAGGTCAGTATTTGACGTCGGTTGGCTTGGCTCGTGGGCCATAGTAGCTAGGTCAGTATTTGACGTCGGTTGGCTTGGCTCGTGGGCCATAGTAGCTAGGTCAGTATTTGACGTCGGTTGGCTTGGCTCGTGGGCCATAGTAGCTAGGTCAGTATTTGACGTCGGTTGGCTTGGCTCGTGGGCCATAGTAGCTAGGTCAGTATTTGACGTCGGTTGGCTTGGCTCGTGGGCCATAGTAGCTAGGTCAGTATTTGACGTCGGTTGGCTTGGCTCGTGGGCCATAGTAGCTAGGTCAGTATTTGACGTCGGTTGGCTTGGCTCGTGGGCCATAGTAGCTAGGTCAGTATTTGACGTCGGTTGGTTTGGCTCTTGGGCCATAGTAGCTAGGTCAGTATTTGACGTCGGTTGGCTTGGCTCGTGGGCCATAGTAGCTAGCTCAGTATTTGACGTCGGTTGGCTTGGCTCGTGGGCCATAGTAGCTAGGTCAGTATTTGACGTCGGTTGGCTTGGCTCGTGGGCCATAGTAGCTAGGTCAGTATTTGACGTCGGTTGGCTTGGCTCGTGGGCCATAGTAGCTAGGTCAGTATTTGACGTCGGTTGGCTTGGCTCGTGGGCCATAGTAGCTAGGTCAGTATTTGACGTCGGTTGGCTTGGCTCGTGGGCCATAGTAGCTAGGTCAGTATTTGACGTCGGTTGGCTTGGCTCGTGGGCCATAGTAGCTAGGTCAGTATTTGACGTCGGTTGGCTTGGCTCGTGGGCCATAGTAGCTAGGTCAGTATTTGACGTCGGTTGGCTTGGCTCGTGGGCCATAGTAGCTAGGTCATTATTTGACGTCGGTTGGCTTGGCTCGTGGGCCATAGTAGCTAGGTCAGTATTTGACGTCGGTTGGCTTGGCTCGTGGGCCATAGTAGCTAGGTCAGTATTTGAAGTCGGTTGGCTTGGCTCGTGGGCCATAGTAGCTAGGTCAGTATTTGACGTCGGTTGGCTTGGCTCGTGGGCCATAGTAGCTAGGTCAGTATTTGACGTCGGTTGGCTTGGCTCGTGGGCCATAGTAGCTAGGTCATTATTTGACGTCGGTTGGCTTGGCTCGTGGGCCATAGTAGCTAGGTCAGTATTTGACGTCGGTTGGCTTGGCTAGTGGGCCATAGTAGCTAGGTCAGTATTTGACGTCGGTTGGCTTGGCTCGTGGGCCATAGTAGCTAGGTCATTATTTGACGTCGGTTGGCTTGGCTCGTGGGCCATAGTAGCTAGGTCAGTATTTGACGTCGGTTGGCTTGGCTCGTGGGCCATAGTAGCTAGGTCAGTATTTGACGTCGGTTGGCTTGGCTCGTGGGCCATAGTAGCTAGGTCAGTATTTGACGTCGGTTGGCTTGGCTCGTGGGCCATAGTATCTAGGTCAGTATTTGACGTCGGTTGGCTTGGCTCGTGGGCCATAGTAGCTAGCTCAGTATTTGACGTCGGTTGGCTTGGCTCGTGGGCCATAGTAGCTAGGTCAGTATTTGACTTCGGTTGGCTTGGCTCGTGGGCCATAGTAGCTAGGTCAGTATTTGACGTCGGTTGGCTTGGCTCGTGGGCCATAGTAGCTAGGTCAGTATTTGACGTCGGTTGGCTTGGCTCGTGGGCCATAGTAGCTAGGTCATTATTTGACGTCGGTTGGCTTGGCTCGTGGTCCATAGTAGCTAGGTCATTATTTGACGTCGGTTGGCTTGGCTCGTGGGCCATAGTAGCTAGGTCAGTATTTGACGTCGGTTGGCTTGGCTCGTGGGCCATAGTAGCTAGGTCAGTATTTGACGTCGGTTGGTTTGGCTCTTGGGCCATAGTAGCTAGGTCAGTATTTGACGTCGGTTGGCTTGGCTCGTGGGCCATAGTAGCTAGCTCAGTTTTTGACGTCGGTTGGCTTGGCTCGTGGGCCATAGTAGCTAGGTCAGTATTTGACTTCGGTTGGCTTGGCTCGTGGGCCATAGTAGCTAGGTCAGTATTTGACGTCGGTTGGCTTGGCTCGTGGGCCATAGTAGCTAGGTCAGTATTTGACATCGGTTGGCTTGGCTCGTGGGCCATAGTAGCTAGGTCATTATTTGACGTCGGTTGGCTTGGCTCGTGGGCCATAGTAGCTAGGTCATTATTTGACGTCGGTTGGCTTGGCTCGTGGGCCATAGTAGCTAGGTCAGTATTTGACGTCGGTTGGCTTGGCTCGTGGGCCATAGTAGCTAGGTCAGTATTTGACGTCGGTTGGCTTGGCTCGTGGGCCATAGTAGCTAGGTCATTATTTGACGTCGGTTGGCTTGGCTCGTGGGCCATAGTAGCTAGGTCAGTATTTGACGTCGGTTGGCTTGGCTCGTGGGCCATAGTAGCTAGGTCAGTATTTGACGTCGGTTGGCTTGGCTCGTGGGCCATAGTAGCTAGGTCAGTATTTGACGTCGGTTGGCTTGGCTCGTGGGCCATAGTAGCTAGGTCAGTATTTGACGTCGGTTGGCTTGGCTCGTGGGCCATAGTAGCTAGGTCAGTATTTGACGTCGGTTGGCTTGGCTCGTGGGCCATAGTAGCTAGGTCAGTATTTGACGTCGGTTGGCTTGGCTCGTGGGCCATAGTAGCTAGGTCATTATTTGACGTCGGTTGGCTTGGCTCGTGGGCCATAGTAGCTAGGTCAGTATTTGACGTCGGTTGGTTTGGCTCTTGGGCCATAGTAGCTAGGTCAGTATTTGACGTCGGTTGGCTTGGCTCGTGGGCCATAGTAGCTAGCTCAGTATTTGACGTCGGTTGGCTTGGCTCGTGGGCCATAGTAGCTAGGTCAGTATTTGACGTCGGTTGGCTTGGCTCGTGGGCCATAGTAGCTAGGTCAGTATTTGACGTCGGTTGGCTTGGCTCGTGGGCCATAGTAGCTAGGTCAGTATTTGACGTCGGTTGGCTTGGCTCGTGGGCCATAGTAGCTAGGTCAGTATTTGACGTCGGTTGGCTTGGCTCGTGGGCCATAGTAGCTAGGTCAGTATTTGACGTCGGTTGGCTTGGCTCGTGGGCCATAGTAGCTAGGTCAGTATTTGACGTCGGTTGGCTTGGCTCGTGGGCCATAGTAGCTAGGTCAGTATTTGACGTCGGTTGGCTTGGCTCGTGGGCCATAGTAGCTAGGTCAGTATTTGACGTCGGTTGGCTTGGCTCGTGGGCCATAGTAGCTAGGTCATTATTTGACGTCGGTTGGCTTGGCTCGTGGGCCATAGTAGCTAGGTCAGTATTTGACGTCGGTTGGCTTGGCTCGTGGGCCATAGTAGCTAGGTCAGTATTTGACGTCGGTTGGCTTGGCTCGTGGGCCATAGTAGCTAGGTCAGTATTTGACGTCGGTTGGCTTGGCTCGTGGGCCATAGTAGCTAGGTCAGTATTTGACGTCGGTTGGCTTGGCTCGTGGGCCATAGTAGCTAGGTCAGTATTTGACGTCGGTTGGCTTGGCTCGTGGGCCATAGTAGCTAGGTCAGTATTTGACGTCGGTTGGTTTGGCTCTTGGGCCATAGTAGCTAGGTCAGTATTTGACGTCGGTTGGCTTGGCTCGTGGGCCATAGTAGCTAGCTCAGTATTTGACGTCGGTTGGCTTGGCTCGTGGGCCATAGTAGCTAGGTCAGTATTTGACGTCGGTTGGCTTGGCTCGTGGGCCATAGTAGCTAGGTCAGTATTTGACGTCGGTTGGCTTGGCTCGTGGGCCATAGTAGCTAGGTCAGTATTTGACGTCGGTTGGCTTGGCTCGTGGGCCATAGTAGCTAGGTCAGTATTTGACGTCGGTTGGCTTGGCTCGTGGGCCATAGTAGCTAGGTCAGTATTTGACGTCGGTTGGCTTGGCTCGTGGGCCATAGTAGCTAGGTCAGTATTTGACGTCGGTTGGCTTGGCTCGTGGGCCATAGTAGCTAGGTCATTATTTGACGTCGGTTGGCTTGGCTCGTGGGCCATAGTAGCTAGGTCAGTATTTGACGTCGGTTGGCTTGGCTCGTGGGCCATAGTAGCTAGGTCAGTATTTGAAGTCGGTTGGCTTGGCTCGTGGGCCATAGTAGCTAGGTCAGTATTTGACGTCGGTTGGCTTGGCTCGTGGGCCATAGTAGCTAGGTCATTATTTGACGTCGGTTGGCTTGGCTCGTGGGCCATAGTAGCTAGGTCAGTATTTGACGTCGGTTGGCTTGGCTCGTGGGCCATAGTAGCTAGGTCAGTATTTGACGTCGGTTGGCTTGGCTCGTGGGCCATAGTAGCTAGGTCAGTATTTGACGTCGGTTGGCTTGGCTCGTGGGCCATAGTAGCTAGGTCAGTATTTGACGTCGGTTGGCTTGGCTCGTGGGCCATAGTAGCTAGCTCAGTATTTGACGTCGGTTGGCTTGGCTCGTGGGCCATAGTAGCTAGGTCAGTATTTGACTTCGGTTGGCTTGGCTCGTGGGCCATAGTAGCTAGGTCAGTATTTGACGTCGGTTGGCTTGGCTCGTGGGCCATAGTAGCTAGGTCAGTATTTGACGTCGGTTGGCTTGGCTCGTGGGCCATAGTAGCTAGGTCATTATTTGACGTCGGTTGGCTTGGCTCGTGGGCCATAGTAGCTAGGTCATTATTTGACGTCGGTTGGCTTGGCTCGTGGGCCATAGTAGCTAGGTCAGTATTTGACGTCGGTTGGCTTGGCTCGTGGGCCATAGTAGCTAGGTCAGTATTTGACATCGGTTGGCTTGGCTCGTGGGCCATAGTAGCTAGGTCATTATTTGACGTCGGTTGGCTTGGCTCGTGGGCCATAGTAGCTAGGTCAGTATTTGACGTCGGTTGGCTTGGCTCGTGGGCCATAGTAGCTAGGTCAGTATTTGACGTCGGTTGGCTTGGCTCGTGGGCCATAGTAGCTAGGTCATTATTTGACGTCGGTTGGCTTGGCTCGTGGGCCATAGTAGCTAGGTCAGTATTTGACGTCGGTTGGCTTGGCTCGTGGGCCATAGTAGCTAGGTCAGTATTTGACGTCGGTTGGCTTGGCTCGTGGGCCATAGTAGCTAGGTCAGTATTTGACGTCGGTTGGCTTGGCTCGTGGGCCATAGTAGCTAGGTCATTATTTGACGTCGGTTGGCTTGGCTCGTGGGCCATAGTAGCTAGCTCAGTATTTGACGTCGGTTGGCTTGGCTCGTGGGCCATAGTAGCTAGGTCAGTATTTGACGTCGGTTGGCTTGGCTCGTGGGCCATAGTAGCTAGGTCAGTATTTGACGTCGGTTGGCTTGGCTCGTGGGCCATAGTAGCTAGGTCATTATTTGACGTCGGTTGGCTTGGCTCGTGGGCCATAGTAGCTAGGTCAGTATTTGACGTCGGTTGGCTTGGCTCGTGGGCCATAGTAGCTAGGTCAGTATTTGACGTCGGTTGGCTTGGCTCGTGGGCCATAGTAGCTAGGTCAGTATTTGACGTCGGTTGGCTTGGCTCGTGGGCCATAGTAGCTAGGTCATTATTTGACGTCGGTTGGCTTGGCTCGTGGGCCATAGTAGCTAGCTCAGTATTTGACGTCGGTTGGCTTGGCTCGTGGGCCATAGTAGCTAGGTCAGTATTTGACGTCGGTTGGCTTGGCTCGTGGGCCATAGTAGCTAGGTCAGTATTTGACGTCGGTTGGCTTGGCTCGTGGGCCATAGTAGCTAGGTCATTATTTGACGTCGGTTGGCTTGGCTCGTGGGCCATAGTAGCTAGGTCAGTATTTGACGTCGGTTGGCTTGGCTCGTGGGCCATAGTAGCTAGGTCAGTATTTGAAGTCGGTTGGCTTGGCTCGTGGGCCATAGTAGCTAGGTCAGTATTTGACGTCGGTTGGCTTGGCTCGTGGGCCATAGTAGCTAGGTCAGTATTTGACGTCGGTTGGCTTGGCTCGTGGGCCATAGTAGCTAGGTCATTATTTGACGTCGGTTGGCTTGGCTCGTGGGCCATAGTAGCTAGGTCAGTATTTGACGTCGGTTGGCTTGGCTAGTGGGCCATAGTAGCTAGGTCAGTATTTGACGTCGGTTGGCTTGGCTCGTGGGCCATAGTAGCTAGGTCATTATTTGACGTCGGTTGGCTTGGCTCGTGGGCCATAGTAGCTAGGTCAGTATTTGACGTCGGTTGGCTTGGCTCGTGGGCCATAGTAGCTAGGTCAGTATTTGACGTCGGTTGGCTTGGCTCGTGGGCCATAGTAGCTAGGTCAGTATTTGACGTCGGTTGGCTTGGCTCGTGGGCCATAGTAGCTAGGTCAGTATTTGACGTCGGTTGGCTTGGCTCGTGGGCCATAGTAGCTAGCTCAGTATTTGACGTCGGTTGGCTTGGCTCGTGGGCCATAGTAGCTAGGTCAGTATTTGACTTCGGTTGGCTTGGCTCGTGGGCCATAGTAGCTAGGTCAGTATTTGACGTCGGTTGGCTTGGCTCGTGGGCCATAGTAGCTAGGTCAGTATTTGACGTCGGTTGGCTTGGCTCGTGGGCCATAGTAGCTAGGTCATTATTTGACGTCGGTTGGCTTGGCTCGTGGGCCATAGTAGCTAGGTCATTATTTGACGTCGGTTGGCTTGGCTCGTGGGCCATAGTAGCTAGGTCAGTATTTGACGTCGGTTGGCTTGGCTCGTGGGCCATAGTAGCTAGGTCAGTATTTGACGTCGGTTGGCTTGGCTCGTGGGCCATAGTAGCTAGGTCATTATTTGACGTCGGTTGGCTTGGCTCGTGGGCCATAGTAGCTAGGTCAGTATTTGACGTCGGTTGGCTTGGCTCGTGGGCCATAGTAGCTAGGTCAGTATTTGACGTCGGTTGGCTTGGCTCGTGGGCCATAGTAGCTAGGTCATTATTTGACGTCGGTTGGCTTGGCTCGTGGGCCATAGTAGCTAGGTCAGTATTTGACGTCGGTTGGCTTGGCTCGTGGGCCATAGTAGCTAGGTCAGTATTTGACGTCGGTTGGCTTGGCTCGTGGGCCATAGTAGCTAGGTCAGTATTTGACGTCGGTTGGCTTGGCTCGTGGGCCATAGTAGCTAGGTCATTATTTGACGTCGGTTGGCTTGGCTCGTGGGCCATAGTAGCTAGCTCAGTATTTGACGTCGGTTGGCTTGGCTCGTGGGCCATAGTAGCTAGGTCAGTATTTGACGTCGGTTGGCTTGGCTCGTGGGCCATAGTAGCTAGGTCAGTATTTGACGTCGGTTGGCTTGGCTCGTGGGCCATAGTAGCTAGGTCATTATTTGACGTCGGTTGGCTTGGCTCGTGGGCCATAGTAGCTAGGTCAGTATTTGACGTCGGTTGGCTTGGCTCGTGCATCTTGGTGTCAATATATGGCCCAATAAAGTTTCTTTAGTTTTGTCTGATTTTACCGGACAGTGGTTTAAAGTGAGTTTGACAGCTATCGAGCTAATCTAGCGTTAGCTCGCTAAACTAGCGTTAGCTCGCTAAACTAGCGTTAGCACGTTAATCTAGCGTTAGCTCGCTAATCTAGCGTTAGCACGTTAATCTAGCGTTAGCACGTTAATCTAGCGTTAGCACGTTAATCTAGCGTTAGCTTGCTAATCTAGCGTTAGCTCGCTAATCTAGCGTCAGCACGTTAATCTAGCGTTAGCTCGCTAATCTAGCGTTAGCACGTTAATCTAGCGTTAGCTCGCTAATCTAGCGTTAGCACGTTAATCTAGCGTTAGCTCGCTAATCTAGCGTTAGCACGTTAATCTAGCGTTAGCTCGCTAATCTAGCGTTAGCTCGCTAATCTAGCGTTAGCACGTTAATCTAGCGTTAGCTCGCTAATCTAGCGTTAGCACGTTAATCTAGCGTTTACAGATTGTTGACAGTCTGGGTGGAACGAGTTTTCGAAAACCTGCTTGTTAGCAAATATTCAACATTAACATTCTCTTTCTTTGTCAAATAACATTATAACTGTTACATAATTGTTACTATTTAACAACAATATTCTATTTACCTCCTTTGAAAAAATAATATATTGACCCCCTTTTTAAAAGCAATGTATTTTAACAGTACTGTTCTACTGATGTATTTTAACAGTACTGTTCTACCGATGTATTTTAACAGTACTGTTCTACCGATGTATTTTAACAGTACTGTTCTACCGATGTATTTTAACAGTACTGTTCTACCGATGTATTTTAACAGTACTGTTCTACCGATGTATTTTAACAGTACTGTTCTACTGATGTATTTTAACAGTACT
This sequence comes from Thymallus thymallus, assembly GCA_023634145.1. NCBI lineage: Eukaryota > Metazoa > Chordata > Actinopteri > Salmoniformes > Salmonidae > Thymallus > Thymallus thymallus. Next base: position 22,265,027 of record CM042421.1, on the reverse strand, counting down.
GTTCTACCGATGTATTTTAACAGTACTGTTCTACCGATGTATTTTAACAGTACTGTTCTACCGATGTATTTTAACAGTACTGTTCTACTGATGTATTTTAACAGTACTGTTCTACTGATGTATTTTAGCAGTACTGTTCTACTGATGTATTTGAACAGTACTGTTCTACTGATGTATTTTAACAGTACTGTTCTACTGATGTATTTTAGCAGTACTGTTCTACTGATGTATTTTAACAGTACTGTTCTACTGATGTATTTTAACAGTATAATAACTGTGTTCCTTCATTTGGAATGGATTCAACCCCACCTCTACTCCACAAACACATGCAACAAATACAAATTAATGTGCATTCATTCCACTGTACTAACAGTTTTGTAAAGTCAATAAAAATAGTATTTATATTTGATATTTGATTTTGCAGTTTAGACCTTTCTCTCAGGCAGGAGGGAGGAGAGTGTGTGACCCGTGGGCCACAGGACCAAGTGGACCCAAACAGCAGCTGAACATGACCCCCCCCAGCGTCCAGAGTAATGTTTGGAGGCACAGAGCCTGAGTGAGTACTGAACTCAAATGTCAAAGATATGTTTTTACCTGATATGCAGGTATCTTCTGTTGGTACATTATTGAGATTGACAAACCCCCTGAACTGATATTCTGATTTCCATTACTGTATTGATTACATCTGTGAAGATAGAAGTATTAGTTGATATTTCCATAACTGACTAATGGGGTCCAGGAGCACAGAGACCAGAGACCATGCCATGCACACAGTGGGGTTCTCTATCAACCAATCGGAGGGCAAAAACCACACCTTGGAGTTCTCTCTCAACCAATTAGAGAGTAAAGAGCAACATGAAGAAGCACTCTTCAGGGCCTGCAGTAATGAGGAATATGGAAGTGAATGTACTGGTGTGTCCCACCCTATGCCCCTTATTTGTAGGGTGCCATTTGCTACGCAGACACTGTCTAGTGTGCATTATGTAGGGTATTAATCAGAAGGTTTGCCAGTCTCTCTTTACTGACATATGTATATCAATTCATCCCAGCAGCTAATTTTAAGAAGGGGGATGCCTAAGATATATCTCAAGGAGGAAGTATCGACAACGTCTTCCAGAGATGAGAATGAATCTCAGAGCCGAGGCCATGGACCTGATTTCCTAACTCAGGTAATTGCAGGCAGCAGCATTACATCAGGTGTCTAATGCCACCTGGTGGCAGAATTTGAATAATTTCAGAGCTAAATAATGATGAAGATACCATCGAGGACCATTGAGCAGACGGTTTTATCCCAAGTGACAAGCGTGAAAACCTTTGACATATGGGTGGTCCTCCAACCCACTATCCTGGGGCTGCAGGTACCGTGCTCTACCAACTGAGCCACAGAGGACCTGATGATAGTATCACACTATATTCAAAATCATCTGCTGTTCACCATCTGTCTTGACACTGACATAGTAACCGCTTTGTATTTCCATGGTAATATCAACATATACCTTAGCCTGGGTGTCAGATCTGTTTGTTCTGTCTTGTAAACTCCATTACTGTCACGTAGCGTGACAGTGACAGCAATGTGGTTGCCAAGACAGCACAAACAGATCTGAAACTCGGGCTATATATTTTCATACTCATCTTTAAATGTGATACCAGGAGATGGACGATTATCCCCAGTGTCACCAGGGTGTATCCTCGCAGTCACACACAGTGAGGTCCTGTAGTGAAGAGATCCCTGTCCTCAGCACATCAACGGGGTCACTCTCAGTCTCAACCCAGACCTTACACCCCACCCACTAGGCCTCAATGCACAGGGAACTGTGGAAACAACCAGAGAGATGATTAAGACCAGAGAGCTGTGGAGAGCTTAGGCTACTCTGAGAGACGGTCAGGCTGTGTAGTTACAGATGACAGTGAAAGCCAGGTTAGGGTTCTAGGCGATCAGTATGTCCCATCTCGTCTTCTGTCTGAATCACAGAGCTCTGAGGTCCACCAACACAAGATGGCAGCCACCAGAACACGAGAAAACACAAACAGGAGAAATGGCAACGCAGACTGTCACCAACATCGGACGTTTCAACTCATGGACTCTGAATCCCACAATTCTGCTTAAAGTGTAATACCGACCCCAACCACCAGAGGACAGGCAAGCCCCAGAGATGAGTCTGAGACAACAGCCACACAGCATTATCAGACAGATCCAGGAGGGAGAAGAGCACACGCCCTGGAGAAAATCAACAGCCAGAGAGCTCAAGGCTGGACCTGGGCACCATCCATCAATCATCCCTTTAAACAAGTGTCATAACACTAACACTGAGAGTAGAGTGTGTATTCAGAGACCCACTACCTCAATACTAGATGCTCTCCTCGTCACCAATGATGTGCAAGGTATAAATAGCAAATGTTTGATGTAATTAACAAATCAGTGTAGCCGAATATAGACATATCTATGGCAGATGATTTCCAAATCAATGCGAACAACTTCATATGTGGTGTAATTTATCAGACAATGGATTGAAAGTAAAGCTAGTGAATGTGTTTAACAAGCCGTACACGTTACACTGCAATTTTATTTACTCTCATCTGTATATGGTGACATTCTTCCGTACAGTTTGTTGCTCCCAAATTAGGTTTTTCTCCTCTTCCATCCAGACATGAGAGGTGAGCCCCTGCAGCACAGAGGACAGAGAGATGAGAGAGAGGTACAGGATCCTGTTGAGAATGTTCCTCTTAGAGAAGACCTTCCAGATGAGAGAGAGGTACAGGATCCTGTTGAGAATGTTCCTCTTAGAGAAGATCTTCCAGATGAGAGAGAGGTACAGGATCCTGTTGAGAATGTTCCTCTTAGAGAAGATCTTCCAGATGAGAGAGAGGAGAAAAGGAGAGGAGAGGGAGGAGGTCACTGCTGAGAGAGGAGTTAACAGCCTTTCAGAGGAGGTCACTGCTGAGAGAGGAGTTAACAGCCTTTCAGAGGAGGTCACTGCTGAGAGAGGAGATAACAGCCTTTCAGAGGAGGTCACTGCTGAGAGAGGAGATAACAGCCTTTCAGAGGAGGTCACTGCTGAGAGAGGAGTTAACAGCCTTTCAGAGGAGGTCACTGCTGAGAGAGGAGTTAACAGCCTTTCAGAGGAGGTCACTGCTGAGAGAGGAGTTAACAGCCTTTCAGAGGAGGTCACTGCTGAGAGAGGAGATAACAGCCTTTCAGAGGAGGTCACTGCTGAGAGAGGAGATAACAGCCTTTCAGAGGATTTCACTGCTGAGAGAGGAGTTAACAGCCTTTCAGAGGAGGTCACTGCTGAGAGAGGAGTTAACAGCCTTTCAGAGGAGGTCACTGCTGAGAGAGGAGTTAACAGCCTTTCAGAGGAGGTCACTGCTGAGAGAGGAGTTAACAGCCTTTCAGAGGAGGTCACTGCTGAGAGAGGAGTTAACAGCCTTTCAGAGGAGGTCACTGCTGAGAGAGGAGTTAACAGCCTTTCAGAGGAGGTCACTGCTGAGAGAGGAGATAACAGCCTTTCAGAGGAGGTCACTGCTGAGAGAGGAGTTAACAGCCTTTCAGAGGAGGTCACTGCTGAGAGAGGAGTTAACAGCCTTTCAGAGGAGGTCACTGCTGAGAGAGGAGTTAACAGCCTTTCAGAGGAGGTCACTGCTGAGAGAGGAGTTAACAGCCTTTCAGAGGAGGTCACTGCTGAGAGAGGAGTTAACAGCCTTTCAGAGGAGGTCACTGCTGAGAGAGGAGTTCGAGACACTTCAGGAAATAACAGACATTCTGCTCATGTTGGAGCAGAGGAAAAAATATGAGTGAAAAGTGGGAGAGGATAGAGGTGGGGAGGACAGGAGAGAGGTGGGGAGGAGAGGAGAGAGGTCGGGAGGACAGGAGAGAGGGGGGAGAAGAGGAGTGGAGAGAGGTGGAGAGGACAGGAGAGGAGGGGAGGACAGGAGAGGAGGAGAGGAGAGAGGTGGGGAGGACAGGAGAGAGGTGGGGAGGACAGGGGAGAGGTGGGGAGGACAGGAGAGGTGGGGACAGGAGATGGGGAGAGGAGAGAGGTGGGGAGGACAGGAGAGAGGTGGGGAGGACAGGAGAGAGGTGGGGAGGACAGGAGAGAGGTGGGGAGGACAGGGGAGAGGTGGGGAGGAGAGGAGAGAGGTGGGGAGGACAGGAGAGAGGTGGGGAGGAGAGGAGAGAGGTGGGGAGGACAGGAGATGAGGAGAGGAGAGAGGGGGAGAGGACAGGAGAGGAGGAGAGGAGAAAGGTGGAGAGGACAGGAGAGAGGTGGAGAGGACAGGAGAGAGGAGGGGAGGACAGGAGAGGAGGAGAGGAGAGAGGTGGAGAGGACAGGAGAGGAGGAGAGGAGAGAGGTGGAGAGGACAGGAGAGGAGGAGAGGAGAGAGGTGGAGAGGACAGGAGAGAGTTGGGGAGGACAGGAGAGGAGGAGTGGAACAATTCCAAAGTATTCCTTTAAGAGTTGTGAATGCCACTAGCCACTACATCCCTTTAAGAGTTGTGAATGCCACTAGCCACTTCATCCCTTTAAGAGTTGTGAATGCCACTAGCCACTACATCCCTTTAAGAGTTGTGAATGCCACTAGTAACTACATCCCTTTAAGAGTTGTGAATGCCACTAGCAACTACATCCCTTTAAGAGTTGTGAATGCCACTAGCCACTACATCCCTTTAAGAGTTGTGAATGCCACTAGCCACTACATCCCTTTAAGAGTTGTGAATGCCACTAGCAACTACATCCCTTTAAGAGTTGTGAATGCCACTAGCAACTACATCCCTTTAAGAGTTGTGAATGCCACTAGCAACTACATCCCTTTAAGAGTTGTGAATGCCACTAGCCACTACATCCCTTTAAGAGTTGTGAATGCCACTAGCAACTACATCCCTTTAAGAGTTGTGAATGCCACTAGCCACTACATCCCTTTAAGAGTTGTGAATGCCACTAGCCACTACATCCCTTTAAGAGTTGTGAATGCCACTAGCCACTACATCCCTTTAAGAGTTGTGAATGCCATTAGCCACTACATCCCTTTAAGAGTTGTGAATGCCACTAGCAACTACATCCCTTTAAGAGTTGTGAATGCTACTAGCAACTACATCCCTTTAAGAGTTGTGAATGCCACTAGCAACTACATCCCTTTAAGAGTTGTGAATGCCACTAGCAACTACATCCCTTTAAGAGTTGTGAATGCCACTAGCAACTACATCCCTTTAAGAGTTGTGAATGCCACTAGCAACTACATCCCTTTAAGAGTTGTGAATGCCACTAGCAACTACATCCCTTTATGAGTTGTGAATGCCACTAGCCACTACATCTCTTTAAGAGTTGTGAATGCCACTAGCCACTACATCCCTTTAAGAGTTGTGAATGCCACTAGCCACTACATCCCTTTACCACAGAATCTGTTTCTGCATATTTAAACATTTATAACAATGCCCTTGGGATTCAAAATTAAAATGAAAGCCAGACATTGTAAGAAAATGTGTTTATTTATTTTTTCCTGATACATATTGAAGTGTTCAAGATTCTCATGAATATATTTACTTTGATAGAATATAAATTGTAGCTAAACATTGGACTGAGATACAATTTAACCCAATGTATGGGTATTCTCTCTGATGGACTGAGATACAATTCAACCCAATGTATGGGTATTCTCTCTGATGGACTGAGATACAATTTAACCCAATGTATGGGTATTCTCTCTGATGGACTGAGATACAATTCAACCCAATGTATGGGTATTCTCTCTGATGGACTGAGATACAATTTAACCCAATGTATGGGTATTCTCTCTGATGGACTGAGATACAATTCAACCCAATGTATGGGTATTCTCTCTGATGGACTGAGATACAATTTAACCCAATGTATGGGTATTATCTCTGATGGACTGAGATACAATTCAACCCAATGTATGGGTATTCTCTCTGATGGACTGAGATACAATTTAACCCAATGTATGGGTATTCTCTCTGATGGACTGAGATACAATTCAACCCAATGTATGGGTATTCTCTCTGATGGACTGAGATACAATTTAACCCAATGTATGGGTATTCTCTCTGATGGACTGAGATACAATTCAACCCAATGTATGGGTATTCTCTCTGATGGACTGAGATACAATTCAACCCAATGTATGGGTATTCTCTCTGATGGACTGAGATACAATTCAACCCAATATATGGGTATTCTCTCTGATGGACTGAGATACAATTCAACCCAATGTATGGGTATTCTCTCTGATGGACTGAGATACAATTCAACCCAATGTATGGGTATTCTCTCTGATGGACTGAGATACAATTCAACCCAATGTATGGGTATTCTCTCTGATGGACTGAGATACAATTCAACCCAATGTATGGGTATTCTCTCTGATGGACTGAGATACAATTCAACCCAATGTATGGGTATTCTCTCTGATGGACTGAGATACAATTCAACCCAATGTATGGGTATTCTCTCTGATGGACTGAGATACAATTCAACCCAATGAATAGTCTACATTTAGCAATAAAAACATTTGTGCAACTTCTGAAATCAAAAGGCAATCAACACACTGGCCATATAGTCAACTCCTTCATACATTTCACTTCAGTACAGGCAGTGACATCATGGGTAAAATACATACATAGTAAACCATAGGTCATGTAGCTCATCAACAACCAACATGATTAAACAAACAGTAAAGCAGAACTGAACTTCATCTTTAGAGGTGGCAGGTAACCTAGCGGTTAGAGCACCGGGACAGTAACCCAAAGGTCGCTGGTTTGAATACCTGAGCCGACAAGAGGAAAAAAATAACTGATGATGTGTCCTTGAGCAAGGCACTTAACCCTAATTTGCTCCAGGGTCTGACCCTGTAGGTAGGCTGTCATTGTAAATAAGAATTTGTTCTTAACTGACTTGCCTGGTTACATAAAGGTTACATAAAGGTTAAATAAAGGTTAAAAGACAGAGGCCATGATTTGTCCCAAATGGCATGCTATTACCTTTATAGTGCACTACTTTTCACCAAGGCCTATAGGGTAATGCAGTATATAGGGTAATGCAGTATATATGGTAATGCAGTATATAGGGTAATGCAGTATATAGGGTAATGCAGTATATAGGGTAATGCAGTATATATGGTAATGCAGTATATAGGGTAATGCAGTATATAGGCTAATGCAGTATATATGGTAATGCAGTATATAGGGTAATGCAGTATATAGGCTAATGCAGTATATAGGGTAATGCAGTATATAGGGTAATGCAGTATATAGGCTAATGCAGTATATAGGGTAATGCAGTATATAGGCTAATGCAGTATATATGGTAATGCAGTATATAGGGTAATGCAGTATATAGGCTAATGCAGTATATATGGTAATGCAGTATATAGGCTAATGCAGTATATATGGTAATGCAGTATATAGGGAATAGGGAGCCCAGGTGTACTACTAGTGTCTGAAAACCAACCTTTTTACTGAGATGTGTTTCATATAGAAAGGCATACTGGTATCAACACTGTATATATTATAACCCATCTCTCTGATTTTAACACTTGAGCTGTGTTCAAATACTCATACTAACTAATTTGTGATGTAAATTGAGTATGTAGTATGCTTATTGGTCATAGTATGGATAGAGTTAGTATGCCAAAAGTTCCCGGAGGTCATAATACATTCGCCAAAATACAAAGTATACACACAGTGAACACTATTTCTGTGCTTTTAGAAAATGGGCGCGGCTTCACAAAGTTTTCAGATTTGAAGTAAATGGCAGAAAATATGCAGCCGAAGTCTGACGAGAGTGGATACAAAAAAGCATAATGAAATTGTTGCCAGCAGCACAGTTCCAGTCACCAACCCTGTGGTAGGGCGAGTAAAATGGTCAGAGTGAGGTGTTCTCTCATTTGTGTCTGGAAGTAGCTAGCCAGTAAGGTTGTGCTCTGAACGCTCCGAGAGGGGAAACGCTCTGAATTTACTAATGGACATTCTGACAACATTCTGAGTTTACGAACACTCTCTTGCCACAATCAATGTTGAAGTGCATGGGTACACTGTCAGAAAGAGACTGCACAAACTTGGCCTACATGGGAGGTCAGGAAGGAAGAAGCCTCTGCTCTCAAAAAATTATATCAAGACACAACTGACTTTACCCAGGTGTTTTCTTCTTCTATGGCAAGAGAGGCCTGTAGATCCCTTGATGTTACCCCGGGGTTCTTAGAGACTTCTATGAGCATCTTCCGGTCAGCTCTTGGGCTGACTTTGGTGGGACGACCTGTCCTAGGTAGTTTGGTGGGACGACCTGTCCTAGGTAGTTTGGTGGGACGACCTGTCCTAGGTAGTTTGGTGGGACGACCTGTCCTAGGTAGTTTGGTGGGACGACCTGTCCTAGGTAGTTTGGTGGGACGACCTGTCCCAGGTAGTTTGGTGGGACGACCTGTCCTAGGTAGTTTGGTGGGACGACCTGTCCTAGGTAGTTTGGTGGGACGACCTGTCCTAGGTAGTTTGGTGGGACGACCTGTCCCAGGTAGTTTGGTGGGACGACCTGTCCTAGGTAGTTTGGTGGGACGACCTGTCCTAGGTAGTTTGGTGGGACGACCTGTCCTAGGTAGTTTGGTGGGACTACCTGTCCTAGGTAGTTTGCCAGTGGTCTGGAATTTCGTGGGACAATGGAATGACATACTTCAAATTGCTTGTAAATGGATTTGTAACTCCTCCCAGACTGTAACTCCTCCCAGACTGTAACTCCTCCCAGACTGTAACTCCTCCCAGACTCATGGGCATCAATAATCTTTCTTCTGAGGGCCTCGGTGTGAGGGCTTGGTTGTGGTAAGGCCTCTTACTCCCACCAGGGGGAGTGGAAGGCCCACAATCAAGTCCTCACACCCTAACTGGGGAAGTCAATGATCCCCAATCAGAGACAGATGTCTAGAGTTGTCTCTGATTGGGGATAGTATTTAGGCCCCACACATCCACCTGTGTGTGGATCATTGTTTGCACTTGTCTGCCTTGTGTCTCAACAAGTAAGTCACTTTGCTTTGCTTGAATTGTGTTTAGTTCAGTCATTTCTCCTTTTGTTATTTTGTGCTTCGTGACTCCAAAATAAAAAAGAATGACGCTCCACCAGCGCTCCGTGTATCGTCCCATTTCCACGCAACGTGACACTCGGTAGGTCTTTAGATCTTTGAATGATGTGTTACCACACACCCATATGGTTAAGACCAAACCAGACCAATGTTCTTATCTTTATGGAAGGCTGGACCCTCCTAAGTTTCTCTCTGATGTTGTCTAATCATTTGCACTTGTTTTGGTACCTAATTCTAATATTAGACACTTTATGTGATGTAAAGGTAGGGATGTACTAACTTTATGTGATGGTAAAGGTAGGGATGTACTAACTTTATGTGATGGTAAAGGTAGGGATGTACTAACTTTATGTGATGGTAAAGGTAGGGATGTACTAACTTTATGTGATGGTAAAGGTAGGGATGTACTAACTTTATGTGATGGTAAAGGTAGGGGTGTACTAACTTTATGTGATGGTAAAGGTAGGGGTGTACTAACTTTATGTGATGGTAAAGGTAGGGGTGTACTAACTTTATGTGATGGTAAAGGTAGGGGTGTACTAACTTTATGTGATGGTAAAGGTAGGGGTGTACTAACTTTATGTGATGGTAAAGGTAGGGGTGTACTAACTTTATGTGATGGTAAAGGTAGGGGTGTACTAACTTTATGTGATGGTAAAGGTAGGGATGTACTAACTTTATGTGATGGTAAAGGTAGGGGTGTACTAACTTTATGTGATGGTAAAGGTAGGGGTGTACTAACTTTATGTGATGGTAAAGGTAGGGATGTACTAACTTTATGTGATGGTAAAGGTAGGGATGTACTAACTTTATGTGATGGTAAAGGTAGGGATGTACTAACTTTATGTGATGGTAAAGGTAGGGATGTACTAACTTTATGTGATGGTAAAGGTAGGGGTGTACTAACTTTATGTGATGGTAAAGGTAGGGGTGTACTAACTTTATGTGATGGTAAAGGTAGGGGTGTACTAACTTTATGTGATGGTAAAGGTAGGGGTGTACTAACTTTATGTGATGGTAAAGGTAGGGGTGTACTAACTTTATGTGATGGTAAAGGTAGGGATGTACTAACTTTATGTGATGGTAAAGGTAGGGATGTACTAACTTTATGTGATGGTAAAGGTAGGGGTGTACTAACGTTATGTGATGGTAAAGGTAGGGGTGTACTAACGTTATGTGATGGTAAAGGTAGGGGTGTACTAACGTTATGTGATGGTAAAGGTAGGGGTGTACTAACGTTATGTGATGGTAAAGGTAGGGGTGTACTAACTTTATGTGATGGTAAAGGTAGGGGTGTACTAACTGTATGTGATGGTAAAGGTAGGGCTGTACTAACTGTATGTGATGGTAAAGGTAGGGCTGTACTAACTGTATGTGATGGTAAAGGTAGGGCTGTACTAACTTTATGTGATGGTAAAGGTAGGGCTGTACTAACTTTATGTGATGGTAAAGGTAGGGCTGTACTAACTTTATGTGATGGTAAAGGTAGGGGTGTACTAACTTTATGTGATGGTAAAGGTAGGGGTGTACTAACTTTATGTGATGGTAAAGGTAGGGCTGTACTAACTTTATGTGATGGTAAAGGTAGGGGTGTACTAACTTTATGTGATGGTAAAGATAGGGCTGTACTAACTTTATGTGATGGTAAAGGTAGGGGTGTACTAACTTTATGTGATGGTAAAGGTAGGGCTGTACTAACTTTATGTGATGGTAAAGGTAGGGGTGTACTAACTGTATGTGATGGTAAAGGTAGGGGTGTACTAACTGTATGTGATGGTAAAGGTAGGGATGTACTAACTTTATGTGATGGTAAAGGTAGGGCTGTACTAACTTTATGTGATGTAAAGGTAGGGGTGTACTAACTTTATGTGATGGTAAAGGTAGGGCTGTACTAACTTTATGTGATGGTAAAGGTAGGGATGTACTAACTTTATGTGATGGTAAAGGTAGGGATGTACTAACTTTATGTGATGGTAAAGGTAGGGATGTACTAACTTTATGTGATGGTAAAGGTAGGGATGTACTAACTTTATGTGATGGTAAAGGTAGGGGTGTACTAACTTTATGTGATGGTAAAGGTAGGGGTGTACTAACTTTATGTGATGGTAAAGGTAGGGATGTACTAACTTTATGTGATGGTAAAGGTAGGGATGTACTAACTTTATGTGATGGTAAAGGTAGGGATGTACTAACTTTATGTGATGGTAAAGGTAGGGGTGTACTAACTTTATGTGATGGTAAAGGTAGGGGTGTACTAACTTTATGTGATGGTAAAGGTAGGGGTGTACTAACTTTATGTGATGGTAAAGGTAGGGGTGTACTAACTTTATGTGATGGTAAAGGTAGGGGTGTACTAACTTTATGTGATGGTAAAGGTAGGGGTGTACTAACTTTATGTGATGGTAAAGGTAGGGATGTACTAACTTTATGTGATGGTAAAGGTAGGGATGTACTAACTTTATGTGATGGTAAAGGTAGGGATGTACTAACTTTATGTGATGGTAAAGGTAGGGGTGTACTAACTTTATGTGATGGTAAAGGTAGGGGTGTACTAACTTTATGTGATGGTAAAGGTAGGGGTGTACTAACTTTATGTGATGGTAAAGGTAGGGGTGTACTAACTTTATGTGATGGTAAAGGTAGGGGTGTACTAACTTTATGTGATGGTAAAGGTAGGGGTGTACTAACTTTATGTGATGGTAAAGGTAGGGCTGTACTAACTTTATGTGATGGTAAAGGTAGGGCTGTACTAACTTTATGTGATGGTAAAGGTAGGGCTGTACTAACTTTATGTGATGGTAAAGGTAGGGATGTACTAACTTTATGTGATGGTAAAGGTAGGGATGTACTAACTTTATGTGATGGTAAAGGTAGGGATGTACTAACTTTATGTGATGGTAAAGGTAGGGGTGTACTAACTTTATGTGATGGTAAAGGTAGGGGTGTACTAACTTTATGTGATGGTAAAGGTAGGGATGTACTAACTTTATGTGATGGTAAAGGTAGGGATGTACTAACTTTATGTGATGGTAAAGGTAGGGATGTACTAACTTTATGTGATGGTAAAGGTAGGGATGTACTAACTTTATGTGATGGTAAAGGTAGGGGTGTACTAACTTTATGTGATGGTAAAGGTAGGGGTGTACTAACTTTATGTGATGGTAAAGGTAGGGGTGTACTAACTTTATGTGATGGTAAAGGTAGGGGTGTACTAACTTTATGTGATGGTAAAGGTAGGGGTGTACTAACTTTATGTGATGGTAAAGGTAGGGATGTACTAACTTTATGTGATGGTAAAGGTAGGGATGTACTAACTTTATGTGATGGTAAAGGTAGGGATGTACTAACTTTATGTGATGGTAAAGGTAGGGGTGTACTAACTTTATGTGATGGTAAAGGTAGGGGTGTACTAACTTTATGTGATGGTAAAGGTAGGGGTGTACTAACTTTATGTGATGGTAAAGGTAGGGGTGTACTAACTTTATGTGATGGTAAAGGTAGGGGTGTACTAACTTTATGTGATGGTAAAGGTAGGGGTGTACTAACTTTATGTGATGGTAAAGGTAGGGCTGTACTAACTTTATGTGATGGTAAAGGTAGGGCTGTACTAACTTTATGTGATGGTAAAGGTAGGGCTGTACTAACTTTATGTGATGGTAAAGATAGGGCTGTACTAACTTTATGTGATGTAAAGGTAGGGCTGTACTAACTTTATGTGATGGTAAAGATAGGGCTGTACTAACTTTATGTGATGGTAAAGATAGGATGTACTAACTTTATGTGATGGTAAAGATAGGATGTACTAACTTTATGTGATGGTAAAGGTAGGGGTGTACTAACTGTATGTGATGGTAAAGGTAGGGGTGTACTAACTTTATGTGATGGTAAAGATAGTACATCCTAACTTTATGTGATGGTAAAGGTAGGGATGTACTAACTTTATGTGATGGTAAAGATAGGATGTACTAACTTTATGTGATGGTAAAGGTAGGGGTGTACTAACTTTATGTGATGGTAAAGGTAGGGGTGTACTAACTGTATGTGATGGTAAAGGTAGGGGTGTACTAACTTTTTCCCCATAAGGAAAAGGCATTGTTGTTTATTTTAATTGCATAACATTTTCAAAGTAGTTTTTTTTGTGTGTGATTTGTTAAAATGGTTAACCTTTATCTGTCAATAAGTGTTGAAGTGAAGATTACTTATCTATGTCCAAATATGTCAAATAAAAGACTTTCCAGGGGGGTTTACTTACTTTTTCACATGACTGTACTCATTAAGTATGCAGTATAGAGTATGTTAGTATCGGTATTCGAACACAGCCTTGTAATATCATGGCCATTTTGGGGGAAAAGGCAATAGTTTAGTTCATCTCGGTTGGTCTGCCTCACATATAATATATGGAAATTCATAAATATGCAACGTATGAACAGTAACATGAATGTAGTAAGAAGTATTTGTATGTACTGTATCTATGTATGTATGTATGTATGTACTGTATGTATGAACTGTATGCTTAATACTATTTACATGATGGTTTAGAAACCAAAAATAAGATTCTCTTCAAACTGTAGATGTTAGTACAACAATAAATTGGTCAAGGTGTAAGTAAGTTATAAATAGCTACCCTCTCTGTGATAAAGTTGGAGCAATGTAACCTACGTGACTGTGAGGCAGACCAGAGAACAGGACTCTGGGAGGTTGTAGATCAGGGGTTGTATGTATCAAGCTTCCTGTCCATGTAATCTTATTTATTATGATCTACGTAAAAGGCAAAACTGATCCTAAATCAGCGCTGCTACTCTGAGTCACTTGATACATACTTTCTGAGATGACAGAACAGGGACACTAGACCGGGCTACTTTAGCCTGGTCTCAGATCTGTTGTCTCCTATAACCTGGTCCCAGATCTGTTGTCTCCTATAACCTGGTCCCAGATCTGTTGTCTCCTTCTATAACCTGGTCCCAGATCTGTTGTCTCCTTCTATAACCTGGTCCCAGATCTGTTGTCTCCTTCTATAACCTGGTCCCAGATCTGTTGTCTCCTTCTATAGTCTGGTCCCAGATTTGTTGTCTCCTTCTATAGTCTGGTCCCAGATCTGTTGTCTCCTTCTATAACCTGGTCCCAGATCTGTTGTCTCCTTCTATAACCTGGTCCCAGATCTGTTGTCTCCTTCTATAACCTGGTCCCAGATCTGTTGTCTCCTTCTATAGCCTGTTTCCCAGATCTGTTGTCTCCTTCTATAGCCTGTTTCCCAGATCTGTTGTCTCCTTCTATAGTCTGGTCCCAGATCTGTTGTCTCCTTCTATAGCCTGTTTCCCAGATCTGTTGTCTCCTTCTATAGTCTGGTCCCAGATCTTTTGTCTCCTTCTATAGTCTGGTCCCAGATCTGTTGTCTCCTTCTATAACCTGGTCCCAGATCTGTTGTCTCCATCTATAACCTGGTCCCAGATCTGTTGTCTCCATCTATAACCTGGTCCCAGATCTGTTGTCTCCTTCTATAACCTGGTCCCAGATCTGTTGTCTCCTTCTATAGTCTGGTCCCAGATCTGTTGTCTCCTTCTATAGTCTGGTCCCAGATCTGTTGTCTCCTTCTATAGCCTGGTCCCAGATCTGTTGTCTCCTCCTATAGACTGGTCCCAGATCTGTTTGTGCTCTTGTCAACTCCATGGCTGTCATCATCAAGCCATTATTTGGCATGACAGTGAGTTGGTATGAAAGCACAAACAGGCTGGGACTCAGGCTAGGGCTACTCCACGTCGGAGGCATCGTTGTCAGAGAGGTGGTAGTTGCTCCCCTTCACCCTGATGTACTCCACCTGCCGGTCCTCGTCAGAGTCTGTGGCCCCGCAGGAGCACAGCTGGTTGTTGAACAGGGACTCAATCTCCTCCAGCCTCCGGCCCTTGGTCTCAGGCAGACAGCCATAGATGAAGAAGAACCCCAGCAGAGCCATGCTGGGGTACAGGAAAAATGCTCTTGGGAAATAACAACAACACATCATCTGTCAGTCATTATTAGGGCCTAGAGTTTTTCCCTGACTACCATACGTGACTTGACCAGGAAGGGCCCAAGGTTTTCCTGTACTGGCAGCAGAGTTCTGCCAGTACCAGGCCTCTAAACATGCTGCTTACAGATTACATCTCATCAAGCTCCACAGACAGGCCTCTAAACATGCTGCTTACAGATTACATCTCATCAAGCTCCACAGACAGGCCTCTAAACATGCTGCTTACAGATTACATCTCATCAAGCTCCACAGACAGGCCTCTAAACATGCTGCTTACAGATTACCCCTCATCAAGCTCCACAGACAGGCCTCTAAACATGCTGGTTACAGATTACCCCTCATCAAGCTCCACAGACAGGCCTCTAAACATGCTGCTTACAGATTACATCTCATCAAGCTCCACAGACAGGCCTGTAAACATGCTGTTTACAGATTACATCTCATCAAGCTCCACAGATAGATAGATAGATAGATAGATAGATAGATAGATAGATAGATAGATAGATAGATAGATAGGTACTTTATTGATCCCCCGGGGGGGAAATTTCATTATCAAGCAGCTACAACAAAAACACAGGGCAGGTGCAAAATGCCACAACGAAAGTACACAAAAGACAGATACACGGTACATGATACATAGAGCGGCAGTATGAAAAAGTATAGAAATACAGGATATCTGGAGTGCAAAAAAAAGCTATAAAAGGACATTGCGTAGTATGAGTGGTTGGCTGAATATGTACACTATACATTGGTGGATGTTGGATGGTTAACTATACTATACAGGTTGATGGCAGAGAAATACTTCAGTAGCTAATGCGTATGATATGAGCGAGGGTAATAATAGTTTACTTAATAGACAGACTGGGTAAATGAACAGGTAAGTGAAAATTTTGCATGGTTAAATTAGCTGTACAGTTAGGTATACAGTTATATTTACAGATAAGTGAATACTTGCATGTTTACACAAACTGTACAGGTAAATGACAGGAAGAGATACTATAATAGCTAAATGTGTGTATGATATTATTGGGCTAATAATAGTAATTCCCTTAAAATACAGTCCTTAGTGCGCAGGGTTTAATTACAGACAACTGCACTTATTGCACATTTGATATACTAAAAGCAATGAGAAAAGGTGCAACTGGCAGGATACTAATATGCATTCCTGAGTGAATGCCTAGGTCCAATAATTACTTACAATATTGCATGTGATATAATATAACAACTGTACATGGGTATGTATATACAGACCTGTATGAATAAGTAGGTCCTGAGTGGATGAGTGCTGACGGAACAGAGTTACTCACGGATGGATGCATAATTGTTAAACTAGGTCCTAGCACCCCAACAGTTCCAGATCTATGTTGCCGACGGCACGGCACCCCGGTGAGGCATTATATAGTCTCATAGCCGCCGGCAGGAAGGACCTCCTGTGGCGCTCTCTGGCACACCGTGGTGGGATCAGTCTGTGACTGAAAGAGCTCGTCTGCGTCATAACCATAGCGTGCAGAGGGTGGGTGACGTTGTCCATGATGGCCAGCAGTTTGGCCAGGATCCGTCTCTCCGCCACCTCCTCTAGAGTGTCAAGGCTCATCCCCAGGACAGAGCTAGCCTTCCTGATCAGCTTATTTACCCGAGAAGCATCACCGGCTTTGATGTTTGCTCCCCAGCACACCACTGCAAAAAAGATGGCACTGGCCACCACAGACTGGTAGAAGGTATGCAGTAGTTTACTGCACACGTTGAAGGACCTGAGCCTCCTCAGAAAGTAGAGTCGGCTCTGGCCCTTTTTGTACAGGGCCCCGGTGTTACCAGCCCATTCCAGTCTGTTGTCCATATGGACCCCCAAGAACTTGTATGACTCAACCATTTCCACATCCATCCCCTTTATAGGGACTGCAGTCAGTTGTGCCTTGGTTCTCCTGAAGTCCACCACCATCTCCTTAGTTTTGCTGATGTTGAGCTGAAGGTGGTTCTGCTCACACCACAACACAAAGTCACTGATTGTGCTCCTGTACTCCTCCTCCTGCCCACCCCTGATGCACCCTACAATAGCAGAGTCATCCGAGAACTTCTGTAGGTGGCATGTTTCAGAGTTATATCTGAAGTCTGAGGTGTAGAGGGTGAACAGGAAGGGGGACAGGACCGTACCCTGGGGGGCCCCTGTGTTGCTAACTGCCCGTTCTGACACACAGCTCTGTAGTCGCACAAATTGTGGCCTACCGGTCAGGTAGTCCGTGACCCAGGAGACTAAGGGTGCTTCCACTTTCATCCTCCTCATCTTCTCACCCAGTAGCAGGGGCTGAATGGTATTGAAGGCACTGGAGAAGTCAAAAAACATGACCCTCACAGTGCAACCTGCGTTGTCCAGGTGAGAGTAGGCCCTCTGCAGAAGGTAGATGATTGCATCATCCACCCCGATGTTGCGCTGGTATGCAAACTGCAGGGGGTCCATTGATGAACACACCAGGGGTCTGAGGTGAGCGAGGACTAACCTTTCCAGGGTCTTCATGATGTGGGATGTTAGCGCTACAGGTCTGAAGTCATTCAGGACAGTGGGGTGTGCCTTCTTGGGCACTGGGACGAGGCAGGATGTTTTCCACAGCACAGGGACCCTTTCCAGGCTCAGGCTAAGGTTGAAAAGACGCTGGAGTATTCCACACAGTTGGTCAGCACAGACCCTCAGCACCCTTGGGCTGATGCCATCAGGGCCCGCCGCTTTCCACTGGTGTAGTCTCTCCAGCTCTCTCTTCACTTGGTTGGTGGTGAAAGCCAGCCCAGGTAGGGAGGTGGGGGGAAGGGGGGTGTTGAGGATCAGTCCAGGGGGGGCAGGGGCGGAGGTGGGGTCACTGATTGTCTCAGCAGAGGTGCTGTGAGCAAAGTGGGGGTGGGATAGCCGTGAGGGTGTGTGGTCTGGGGAGCTGGAGGGGAGGTGGACAGGGCCAGTATCGAACCTGTTAAAAAATTGGTTCAGCTCATTGGCTCTGTCCTGGGTCCCCTCCGTCTGCCCACTGTTTGACTTTTTGAAGCCAGTGATATTTCTCATACCCTTCCATACCTCTCTCACCTGGCTCTGCCTCAGCTTGTCCTCCATCTTCTCCTTATACACTCTCTTCCCCTCAGCAATCCGCAACTTCAGCTCCCTCTGGACGCATTTCAATTTGTCCTTGTCCTTCTCCTTGAAGGCCCTCTTCTTCTCATTCAGCAGGGCCTTCAGGTCGCTGGTGACCCAGGGTTTATTGTTTGGGAAACAGCGTACCTTCCTGGTGGGTACAGTGTTGTCTACACAAAAATTAATATAGTCTGTTATGCAGTCAGTGAGTCCATCGATGTCCTCCCCATGAGCCTCACAGAACACATCCCAGTCTGTTGTTTCAAAGCAGTCCTGTAGGGCCTCATTCGCCTCCGGGGACCATCTCCTAATAGTCCTGGTGGTTGCAGGCTGCTGTTGGACCATAGGCCTGTAGAGTGGGGTGAGGTGGACAAGGTTGTGATCCGATCTACCGAGGGGAGGGAGTGCAGTGGAGTTGTATGCATCCTTCACATTAGCATATAACAAGTCCAGAGTTTTATTATTCCTGGTTGGGCACTTCACGAACTGTTTGAACGTGGGCAGCGTGGAAGAGAGAGATGCATGGTTAAAATCCCCTGAAATTGCAAAGAAAGCACTGGGATGCGCTGTCTGTAACCTCGCGATAACAGAGTGGATGACGTCACACGCTGCTTTTGCGTCAGCAGAGGGCGGGATGTAAACAATAACAGCAATGGCCACCGTGAATTCCCTCTGCAAATAGTAGGGTCTCAGGCTAACGGCTAGCAGTTCAATGTCCGGGCTACAAAACTTTTCCTTAAGAGTAATATGGTTCGGATGACACCATCTGTTGTTAACTAATAAAGCCAGCCCACCACCCTTACTCTTACCGGAAGAGACGCGATCCCTGTCCGCTGTGATGGTCTGGAAACCGTCGATAGTGACGTTCTGTATGGGGATGTTATCGTTCAGCCAAGTCTCAGTAAAACACATTAGGCTAGCTTCCCGATAAATCCTTTGTCCACGAACAAGTCCCGCCAACTCATCCATCTTGTTATGTAGTGACCTCACATTGCCCATAATAATAGACGGTATAACCGGCTTGTACTTGAACCTCCTCCGCTTTGCCTTACATTTCAATCCCGCCCTGCATCCACGGCGTCGCCTTTTCAATTCGTCCGGAATATCAAACTTTTCCCTGGGGAGCAGCAGCGCTGCGTGGGCTAAATCCAGGAGCTGGGCTCTGTTGTAAACAATAACAGTTGACGACTCCTGTCGACGTTCAGCTGCGATAAAATCCATAAAATCCATAATCCTGAACTGTTATAGTTCGACTGTAGCAAAATAAAAAATAAAACTAAGAAAAGAGACGAAAATAGACGAAAGAAACGAACTAAAACAACAATTAATGCACGAACAACGGGACAACGGGAGCTGCTTAAAAGGCGACCACTCAGGGCGGCGCCAAACACAGGCCTCTAAACATGCTGCTAACAGATTACATCTCATCAAGCTCCACAGACAGGCCTCTAAACATGCTGCTTACAGATTACATCTCATCAAGCTCCACAGACAGGCCTCTAAACATGCTGCTTACAGATTACATCTCATCAAGCTCCACAGACAGGCCTCTAAACATGCTGCTTACAGATTACCCCTCATCAAGCTCCACAGACAGGCCCCTAAACATGCTGCTTACAGATTACCCCTCATCAAGCTCCACAGACAGGCCTCTAAACATGCTGCTACAGATTACCCCTCATCAAGCTCCACAGACAAGCCTCTAAACATGCTGCTACAGATTACCCCTCATCAAGCTCCACAGACAGGCCTCTAAACATGCTGCTTACAGATTACATCTCATCAAGCTCCACAGACAGGCCTCTAAACATGCTGCTTACAGATTACATCTCATCAAGCTCCACAGACAGGCCTCTAAACATGCTGCTTACAGATTACCCCTCATCAAGCTCCACAGACAGGCCTCTAAACATGCTGGTTACAGATTACCCCTCATCAAGCTCCACAGACAGGCCTCTAAACATGCTGCTTACAGATTACATCTCATCAAGCTCCACAGACAGGACTCTAAACATGCTGCTTACAGATTACATCTCATCAAGCTCCACAGACAGGCCTCTAAACATGCTGCTTACAGATTACATCTCATCAAGCTCCACAGACAGGCCTCTAAACATGCTGCTTACAGATTACATCTCATCAAGCTCCACAGACAGGCCTCTAAACATGCTGCTTACAGATGACATCTCATCAAGCTCCACAGACAGGCCTCTAAACATGCTGCTTACAGATTACCCCTCATCAAGCTCCACAGACAGGCCTCTAAACATTCTCTCCTTGACTTGCTTCATTGCTAGGGCGCCAGTTGATATAGACGGGGGAGGAAGATCCTGTGAAACTTTAGACACCCAGAGAGCTGCTAGGATCAGATCACTCTACAGTGGCTGACAAGAAATCTGACCGTATATCAGTGGTTAATGGAAACTACAGCCCCCTCTGATCAACTCTCTCCCTGCCTCACTAGGCAGCACCTCAGCCTCTGTAGAAAAACACTGTCTACTCTCCAGGTTAAATGAGAAAATACAGACACTCGGAACGCAACGCAATGATTCTCACCAAAAAAGGCATTTCTTCACTTTCTCTCTCGCTCCCTCACCTTTTCACTCATTCTCTGCAGGGAGCAGTGAATTAGCATTTTGTTTTTCCATCTCTTAAAAAGCATCTGCACCCGTCTGCTCTTTTTCAATACAAAACACTCCTACCGATTGCCTATTTGCATAAATCTTGATGTAAACCAGTCAACATGTTTCTCAAATTGAGTCTAAGTTCAATACTTTAAAGTACAGGTGTAAGGTGTCGTGAGGACCACACATAGGGTCAGTAAAAGTCAAGCAAAGCCTTGGCACTGGCAATAGCCACATGCAGGGATGTAACAACATGTTGGGCGGAAGGCAACGAAGCCGCCTGATTTCTGTCTCGTATGCATCTGCCCACACACAGAAACACAGTATGACTGATAAGGGGTTTGTAGTAGCAGCGGGTGTAAAGGTTCTCTGCAGTAGACGCCCGCTAAGCTCCATCTCAGGTCTGAATCAAATTGATTAAGAAGTAGCAAGGCCAGCCGGAAGGGAAGCACAGCTCACAGCTAACCAGCCCAGCCAGCTACCCTCTGCTCTGACAGAACACACCACATCCACAACAAACATGATGTAACAGCTACATAGAGTGCTGTAAAGTGTACTTTGAAACACTTTCAACACAGCATCCAAATACTGCCAGAATACAGACTATTGGGTGGTAACCACAAGGTGCCAGTGAAATATCAAAGTCTCAGATAGGGTTAGCCATCTTTAGGCTCTGGGTCCATACCAGAAATGTGAAATATGTGTTTTTGTGGGTGAGACCCCCTCACTGGCCACTTACAGAAGGAAGAAGGAACCTTCCCCAGTCCCTGCTACCGATGAGGCTGTAGGCTCATTCTTGGACTCCAGGGGAGTTCACAGCCCAATTATATCAATTACACTGCCCACTAAAACATACTGCTAACAACGTCCACGTGGCCCTCTGTCACAGGTGGTGAGAATTATCCTGTAGATAGCAGCCCGCGCTAATTGAAATGGCTGTGTTCAATTTGTTATTAAATGTAATAAGTTTTAGAGCGGGGTAACTACTCTGAAATGGACACAGCTGGCAGTATGTATGTCATTTGTCATTTCTGACAAGTATGGAAGGTCTCAGACACTCACTAAAGCTGTCACGTATAAAAACAACATTCAAATGATATGTATGACGACCAGAAGTCTGAAGCATTGCATCCAAAACTTCTATTAATCCAACAAAACCAATAAACAGGGATGATGAGAGAACAGAGTGTGCAGCATGAGGCAAGGAACACAGAGAGCTAAATGATTAACGCCCCGTAGCACCCATGTCGGTAGCCATGAAGTGCTATGAAAGGCTGGTCATGGCTCACATCAACACCATCATGCCGGAAACCCTAGACCCACTCCAATTCATATACCTCCCCAACGGATCCACACATGACACAATCTCAATCGCACTCAATCTCAATCGCACTGCCCTTTCCCACCTGGACAAAAGGAACGCCTACAGTGGGGAGAACAAGTATTTGATACACTGCCGATTTTGCAGGTTTTCCCACTTACAAAGCATGTAGAAGTCTGTAATTTTTATCATAGGTACTCTTCAACTGTGAGTGATGGAATCTAAAACAAAAATCCAGAAAATCACATTGTATGATTTTTAAGTAATTAATTTGCATTTTATTTCCATGACATAAGTATTTGATACATCAGAAAAGCAGAACTTAATATTTGGTACAGAAACCATTGTTTGCAATTACAGAGAAATACATTTCCTGTAGTTCTTGACCAGGTTTGCACACACTGCAGCAGGGATTTTGGCCCACTCCTCCATACAGACCTTCTCCAGATCCTTCAGGTTTCGGGGCTGTCGCTGGGCCATACGGACTTTCAGCTCCCTCCAAAGATTTTCTATTGGGTTCAGGTCTGGAGACTGGCTAGGCCACTCCAGGACCTTGAGATGCTTCTTACGGAGCCACTCCTTAGTTGCCCTGGCTGTGTGTTTCGGGTCGTTGTCATGCTGGAAGACCCAGCCACGACCCATCTTCAATGCTCTTACTGAGGGAAGGAGATTGTTGGCCAAGATCTCGCGATACATGGCCCCATCCATCCTCCCCTCAATACGGTGCAGTTGTCCTGTCCCCTTTGCAGAAAAGCATCCCCAAAGAATGATGTTTCCACCTCCATGCTTCACGGTTGGGATGGTGTTCTTGGGGTTGTACTCAGCCTTCTTCTTCCTCCAAACAAGGCGAGTGGAGTTTAGAACAAAAAGCTCTATTTTTGTCTCATCAGACCACATGACCTTCTCCCATTCCTCCTCTGGATCATCCAGATGGTCATTGGCAAACTTCAGACGGGCCTGGACATGTGCTGGCTTGAGCAGGGGGACCTTGTGTGCGCTGCAGGATTTTAATCCATGACGGCGTAGTGTGTTACTAATGGTTTTCTTTGAGACTGTGGTCCCAGCTCTCTTCAGGTCATTGACCAGGTCCTGCCGTGTAGTTCTGGGCTGATCCCTCACCTTCCTCATGATCATTGATGCCCCACGAGGTGAGATCTTGCATGGTGCCCCAGACCGAGGGAGATTGACCGTCATCTTGAACTTCTTCCATTTTCTAATAATTGCACCAACAGTTGTTGCCTTCTCACCAAGCTGCTTGCCTATTGTCCTGTAGCCCATCCCAACCTTGTGCAGGTCTACAATTTTATCCCTGATGTCCTTACACAGCTCTCTGGTCTTGGCCATTGTGGAGAGGTTGGAGTCTGTTTGATTGAGTGTGTGGACAGGTGTCTTTTATACAGGTAACAAGTTCAAACAGGTGCAGTTAATACAAGTAATGAGTGGAGAACAGGAGGGCTTCTTAAAGAAAAACTAACAGGTCTGTGAGAGCCGGAATTCTTACTGGTTGGTAGGTGATCAAATACTTATGTCATGCAATAAAATGCAAATTAATTATTTAAAAATCATACAATGTGATTTTCTGGATTTCTGTTTTAGATTCCGTCTCTCACAGTTGAAGTGTACCTATGATAAAAATTACAGACCTCTACATGCTTTGTAAGTAGGAAAACCTGCAAAATCGGCAGTGTATCAAATACTTGTTCTCCCCACTGTACTTCCATGGCTCCATGATTACAACACAGGGCTGATATACTGGTAGTTTTGATACAAATGTTCTTATGTTTTACAGCTTGGGGAGACATGGCAGTCCAACTGTCAGTTTTGCACGTGTAACAACCTGACCAAGACAGAGGAGTGTCAACCCAAACCCCCCTCACCTCTCTACAGTCAGAACTCAGTCCTGGTCACTGGCTGCTGTGGCAAACAGACCTGTAGTAAGATAATGGATCTGATACTGAATAATAATGAAACATGTCTTTTGTATAGAGGGGTTTCTAAATACACTCTCCTTCCTAGTGCTCACCTTACCTCACTTTCCTTTGCAGTTGAGAAGACATGTAACTATAAGGGCAGGACATACAAAGTAAGCATCCAGATGTTTAGAAATACCAACTCTACATACTGTACCAGAAAAATTCAATAATTATACGCACAAGACCTATGTACACATTCCATGATGGCAGCTTTCCTTGTCTGATGTCTATGTGCCTGTTTGGTTAGCTGGGAGACAGATGGACAGACCTTTCTCTGCCCTGTGAGTCCAGAGAAGGAACTCAGACAGAGAGAAGGGTGTGTCCCCATCAGAACTGCTCAGGGGTTCCTGCTGCTCTTTCTCTGTGTCAATCAAATGTATTTATAAAGACATGTTTACAGCAACAGCTGTAAGTATGGAACTATTCTTTTCGATGTAACAGTTTTTGTTTCTAGTAGGACAGGGTGGGGGATGAACAACATTGCTGCTACACATGTAAGCTAACTCTTATCTCCAGTCTGTGTTGTAGGTCAATGATCATATCTGGTCATACTGACCACCAAGAGGGAAGAGAGAGGGAGCAGGACATCTAGTGGTTGAACTAAGTGGTTCACGTATTCACTGTGGACGTTTCCACTGAATATCAACAACAATAGAACGTTTCCTTTGTGTATCTACTGCTTATAGTGCCAAGGGATGGTTATTTATGTAACTCGGAACTGTAGTTCACGAAAAAACTATATTTTGGTATTTATTTTATTATTCCACTGTTAAAACAATTGTTAATATTTTCAAAATAGAGCAACTATGTGTGTTGATGATGAGGTTGATGCATTTTTTCCAATCACACACTGCCGTTCTCTCTTCCCCAGGTAACCAGACCTGTGCTCCCAGGGTTTCCAGTGGAACATCACTGTAGTCAACAACTGCACAGCAACATTACAACTGCCCGTGTGTCAAGGCCAGTGTGGGACAGAGACAAGGTAAGACTGGTCAGAGATTATTCATGCACTTATTGTATGTTGCTCTGGATAAGAGTGTGTGAATATCTTATCTTCTCTGGTCTTTCTCTCTTCTCCACCTTCTCTCTACCCCTCTGACAGTATTCTCCGACTGGAACAGATGTGTGAGTGTTGCAGAGTGAGGAGTTATGAGAGGAAGTCAGTGAATCTGACCTGGTACAGCGGGCTCCATTATGCACCACCTGTATACATGTTACCAGCTGCGAGTGCCATGACTGCAGTATATTGCGGTAAACATTGCCTTGTGTTCTGAACATAAATACACACAAACTGGTAAAAAATGTCCAGATCCATGTTTTTTCTAGATTCTGCCACCTTGCTCCTTATAATACTGTCTTGTTCGGTGTGTTGAGAGTAAACTGTACGCTACCTGCACAACAATGGCTTAAAGTCCTTTTTCTATATTGCATATACTCTGTTCCAGTGCAGAAGGTGCACCATTCTATGTAGCATAATGTTGATCAACCCAGCACTTTTTAATCTAAATGACTGCAGCTCCAATTTTAAAGCGATGTTCTTATTCTGTTTAAATGTTTATTTTAGTTATACGAGTACTGAATGTTTGCCAATCGTTTCAAGAACTGTAACCACATTGATTTTGCTGATTTATTTGAAATAAAGTACTGAAGCTTCTACATTGAATAACCATTTCTTTAACACAATCAGCTGACTTTCATTGATTAATTTGCATAGTATTGATTAAGTGAATTCAACGAAGGTTGCTAATTCAGTGCTAATACTATCCTAACCCTAAACGCCACTATTACCTACCAATCAGGATCCGTTTCTATGGCAGTTCCATGGCTGCCGTGGATTCTCAACCTTTCCTCTCCGGGGATAATGGGACACCAGTCAAATCTGGAGAACCCTGTATGAATAAACTACATTCTGACCCCTGTATGAATAAACTACATTCTGACCCCTGTATGAATAAACTACATTTTGACCCCTGTATGAATAAACTACATTTTGACCCCTGTATGAATAAAATACATTTTGATCCCTGTATGAATAAAATACATTTTGATCCCTGTATGAATAAACTACATTTTGACCCCTGTGTGAATAAACTACATTTTGACCCCTGTATGAATATACTACATTTTGACCCCTGTATGAATAAACTACATTCTGACCCCTGTATGAATAAACTACATTTTGACCCCTGTATGAATAAACTACATTTTGACCCCTGTATGAATATACTACATTTTGACCCCTGTATGAATAAACTACATTCTGACCCCTGTATGAATAAACTACATTTTGACCCCTGTATGAATAAACTACATTTTGACCCCTGTATGAATAAACTAAATTTTTCTGACATTATAGAAGAGAAAACCCCACTGAAATGAAATGGTACAATGTCACTAACCCTTTTGTCTTCATATTAAACAATAACAAGGTATTCACATTAAAACAACTAACAGTGCTCTTCCATAAAATGTTTTCTCTTCATGTTGGCATGTTGCACGTTTATTATGTTTTCCCATGTTTCCCATAGACCCGTCAGAACTCTGTAAGACCCACTAGGTGTTCTAGCTCCCCTGGTTGAGAACCATTGTTCCCCAGCCTACGGTCCTGTCCTCAGTTGAGGGAGAGCGACATTGTTTGAAACTCTATATCAAATACCTGGAAGACTTTGAACTGCCATGGCTACACCCTGCCTTACAAAAACATTCATGAGTTTCATGAGGCAGACGTAATCACTGCAAGTCTGTAGAAGATGTAACTCTACACATGGCAAGCTTGTAAAATACGCAGTTTTTAGTAGTAGGTCTCAAGGAGAGTATTTACAGTGTATCTCTGTGTGTGTGTGTGTGTGTGTGTGTGTGTGTGTGTGTGTGTGTGTGTGTGTGTGTGTGTGTGTGTGTGTGTGTGTGTGTGTGTGTGTGTGTGTGTGTGTGTGTGTGTGTGTGTGTGTGTGTGTGAACCTTGTGGACTCTCTGCTCCAGGATTCCTATGATTGGCTCCTACCTCTCTCATGAACACTCATGTTTTTTAGGGGATGACCTGCATGTTGACCTGATCATAGAGTTCACATGAGTGGTGGCTTGTAGGTTACTGATTACTGTAGAATGGATGTTATAGTTTCAGCCAATCAACATCCAGGATCCAAACTACCTGTGTTATAATGCCTCTGATATAAAGGTTTGCTCTTCGACCAAAGTCCTGTCAGTGAAATCCTCTGCCCCTCTAACACATCTCTCCATCTCCTCGTGGGACGTCTGCTGCTGCACTGGTAAAAACGGCCATTTAGTATTTTTATCAATATATTGTATTTCACAACATTCCTTGTGCTAGATAGTGTGTGCTGTACACAGTATGTTGACTGATTTGATTGATAATTGGTGTAATGACTATAGCAACAGGAGGAGAAAAGTGTTATGTAATTCTTAACCTGCATAGCTGAAATTACATTTGCTGTACCTAAGAAAATGAGCTTCTCCGGAAGGTTTTGATAATCACGGTAGTCAACCCCAGATCTTGCCGTCTGTCTGTCTGTAGGTCCTCTGGTTCATTCTACATTTACCATTGTCAACTGCGGAGGTCATCATGAGTGTTGACACTAAGGCGCCCCGGGAAACATGCTGCTCAAAACTAAAGGTCAGAGTTTTAATTCCTAATATCATCAACCTGACAGTCTGTGATGGTAACTAGTTGGCACTAACTTCCTCTTCAGGTATTCAGGGTATTCAGGGTAGTAAGGACGTATGCCTCCTAGTGATGGTAACTAGTTGGCACTAACTTCCTCTTCAGGGTATTCAGGGTAGTAAGGACGTATGCCTCCTAGTGATGGTAACTAGTTGGCACTACCTTCATCTTCAGGGTATTCAGGGTAGTAAGGACGTATGCCTCCTAGTGATGGTAACTAGTTGGCACTACCTTCATCTTCAGGGTATTCAGGGTAGTAAGGACGTATGCCTCCTAGTGATGGTAACTAGTTGGCACTACCTTCATCTTCAGGGTATTCAGGGTAGTAAGGACGTATGCCTCCTAGTGATGGTAACTAGTTGGCACTAACTTCCTCTTCAGGGTATTCAGGGTAGTAAGGACGTATGCCTCCTAGTGATGGTAACTAGTTGGCACTACCTTCATCTTCAGGGTATTCAGGGTAGTAAGGATGTATGCCTCCTAGTGATGGTAACTAGTTGGCACTAACTTCATCTTCAGGTATTCAGGGTATTCAGGGTATTCAGGGTAGTAAGGACGTATGCCTCCTAGTGATGGTAACTAGTTGGCACTAACTTCATCTTCAGGTATTCAGGGTATTCAGGGTATTCAGGGTAGTAAGGACGTATGCCTCCTAGTGATGGTAACTAGTTGGCACTACCTTCATCTTCAGGTTATTCAGGGTAGTAAGGACGTATGCCTCCTAGTAGAGGATGAAGAGCAACAGTCAAATTCTTTAATTGTTTAAAGAGCTCAGTCTTTTACTAAAAACCACCAATGGCAGATTGACTAATGAAAGAGCAAACAAACGCTTAACTATATCTGAACTGAAGGGCCTGAATGGGAGGAGGCCAAATAGGTAGGAAGGGTGGAGAGGAGGGGCCAAATAGGTAGGAAGGGTGGAGAGGAGGGGCCAAATAGGTAGGAAGGGTGGAGAGGAGGGGCCAAATATGTAGGAAGGGTGGAGAGGAGGGGCCAAATAGGTAGGAAGGGTGGAGAGGAGGGGCCAAATAGGTAGGAAGGGTGGAGAGGAGGTGCCAAATAGGTAGGAAGGGTGGAGAGGAGGGGCCAAATAGGTAGGAAGGGTGGAGAGGAGGGGCCAAATAGGTAGGAAGGGTGGAGAGGAGGGGCCAAATAGGTAGGAAGGGTGGAGAGGAGGGGCCAAATAGGTAGGAAGGGTGGAGAGGAGGGGCCAAATAGGTAGGAAGGGTGGAGAGGAGGGGCCAAATAGGTAGATGGGTGGAGAGGAGGGGGCAGATAGATAGATGGGTGGAGAGGAGGGGGCAGATAGGTAGATGGGTGGAGAGGAGGGGGCAGATAGGTAGATGGGTGGAGAGGAGGGGGCAGATAGGTAGGAAGGGTGGAGAGGAGGGGCCAAATAGGTAGGAAGGGTGGAGAGGAGGGGCCAAATAGGTAGATGGGTGGAGAGGAGGGGGCAGATAGGTAGATGGTGGAGAGGAGGGGGCAGATAGGTAGATGGGTGGAGAGGAGGGGGCAGATAGGTAGATGGGTGGAGAGGAGGGGGCAGATAGGTAGGAAGGGTGGAGAGGAGGGGGCAGATAGGTAGATGGTGGAGAGGAGGGGGCAGATAGGTAGATGGTGGAGAGGAGGGGGCAGATAGGTAGGAAGGGTGGAGAGGAGGGGGCAGATAGGTAGGAAGGGTGGAGAGGAGGGGCCAAATAGGTAGGAAGGGTGGAGAGGAGGGGGCAGATAGGTAGGAAGGGTGGAGAGGAGGGGCCAGATAGGTAGATGGTGGAGAGGAGGGGGCAGATAGGTAGATGGTGGAGAGGAGGGGGCAGATAGGTAGATGGTGGAGAGGAGGGGGCAGATAGGTAGGAAGGGTGGAGAGGAGGGGGCAGATAGGTAGGAAGGGTGGAGAGGAGGGGCCAAATAGGTAGGAAGGGTGGAGAGGAGGGGGCAGATAGGTAGGAAGGGTGGAGAGGAGGGGCCAGATAGGTAGATGGTGGAGAGGAGGGGGCAGATAGGTAGATGGTGGAGAGGAGGGGGCAGATAGGTAGATGGGTGGAGAGGAGGGGGCAGATAGGTAGATGGTGGAGAGGAGGGGGCAGATAGGTAGATGGTGGAGAGGAGGGGGCAGATAGGTAGATGGTGGAGAGGAGGGGGCAGATAGGTAGATGGGTGGAGAGGAGGGGGCAGATAGGTAGATGGGTGGAGAGGAGGGGGCAGATAGGTAGGAAGGGTGGAGAGGAGGGGGCAGATAGGTAGATGGTGGAGAGGAGGGGGCAGATAGGTAGATGGTGGAGAGGAGGGGGCAGATAGGTAGATGGGTGGAGAGGAGGGGGCAGATAGGTAGATGGGTGGAGAGGAGGGGGCAGATAGGTAGATGGTGGAGAGGAGGGGGCAGATAGGTAGATGGTGGAGAGGAGGGGGCAGATAGGTAGATGGTGGAGAGGAGGGGGCAGATAGGTAGATGGTGGAGAGGAGGGGGCAGATAGGTAGATGGGTGGAGAGGAGGGGGCAGATAGGTAGATGGGTGGAGAGGAGGGGGCAGATAGGTAGATGGTGGAGAGGAGGGGGCAGATAGGTAGATGGGTGGAGAGGAGGGGGCAGATAGGTAGATGGGTGGAGAGGAGGGGGCAGATAGGTAGATGGTGGAGAGGAGGGGGCAGATAGGTAGATGGTGGAGAGGAGGGGGCAGATAGGTAGATGGTGGAGAGGAGGGGGCAGATAGGTAGGAAGGGTGGAGAGGAGGGGGCAGATAGGTAGGAAGGGTGGAGAGGAGGGGCCAAATAGGTAGGAAGGGTGGAGAGGAGGGGGCAGATAGGTAGGAAGGGTGGAGAGGAGGGGCCAGATAGGTAGATGGTGGAGAGGAGGGGGCAGATAGGTAGATGGTGGAGAGGAGGGGGCAGATAGGTAGATGGGTGGAGAGGAGGGGGCAGATAGGTAGATGGTGGAGAGGAGGGGGCAGATAGGTAGATGGTGGAGAGGAGGGGGCAGATAGGTAGATGGTGGAGAGGAGGGGGCAGATAGGTAGATGGGTGGAGAGGAGGGGGCAGATAGGTAGATGGGTGGAGAGGAGGGGGCAGATAGGTAGGAAGGGTGGAGAGGAGGGGGCAGATAGGTAGATGGTGGAGAGGAGGGGGCAGATAGGTAGATGGTGGAGAGGAGGGGGCAGATAGGTAGATGGGTGGAGAGGAGGGGGCAGATAGGTAGATGGGTGGAGAGGAGGGGGCAGATAGGTAGATGGTGGAGAGGAGGGGGCAGATAGGTAGATGGTGGAGAGGAGGGGGCAGATAGGTAGATGGGTGGAGAGGAGGGGGCAGATAGGTAGATGGTGGAGAGGAGGGGGCAGATAGGTAGATGGTGGAGAGGAGGGGGCAGATAGGTAGATGGTGGAGAGGAGGGGGCAGATAGGTAGATGGTGGAGAGGAGGGGGCAGATAGGTAGATGGGTGGAGAGGAGGGGGCAGATAGGTAGATGGGTGGAGAGGAGGGGGCAGATAGGTAGATGGTGGAGAGGAGGGGGCAGATAGGTAGATGGGTGGAGAGGAGGGGGCAGATAGGTAGATGGGTGGAGAGGAGGGGGCAGATAGGTAGATGGTGGAGAGGAGGGGGCAGATAGGTAGATGGTGGAGAGGAGGGGGCAGATAGGTAGATGGGTGGAGAGGAGGGGGCAGATAGGTAGATGGGTGGAGAGGAGGGGGCAGATACAAGAGTTACATGTTCAACAGACAGACCTGTAAAATGACAAAGCAGTTTCACATTTGGTTTTATTCAGCCATACATACAGTATACACACATACATTCACTTATAGATGGGTACACAAATTATTCCCTAGAACTGACTGTTATGATGGTCGATATCCTGTTACTTTGTCTGTTATAACTACATAACTCATGCGTCATGAGCACATAGCTGGATGAAAACACCTATTCCAAATGGGTCTGAGTCTGGTTTTCTGTGTCTGGGTATTACTTGTTGATTAAGGACTGTGTTGAACTACGTACAGTAGATGTTCTGTCTGATTAAATTAAATCAAACAGTCAACTGCTTGTAGGACAACAGAAATGGTGTCTGATCCCTCAATGTTGTTTAGTGTGCTTTAGGATATCAGTTTACCCTTCCCAAACCCCAATATTAACCATCATCTGGGAAACACAAATCTGCCCTCAGATCAACATTGCCTTCTTCTAACTCTGCGTTGTGTTTATTTTCACAGCTGTTCCTGGTTTCCCTGTCCTTCGTGTGCTTTGCCAAAGCCTTCGGGGGAAGCTACATGAAGAGTTCTATCACCCAGATAGAGAGACGCTTCGACATCCCCAGCTCCCTCATAGGAATCATCGATGGCAGTTTTGAGATCGGTAGACCTAAGTCCTAATGTCCTAGTCCTAATGTCCTAGTCCTAATGTCCTAAGTCCTAATGTCCTAGTCCTAATGTCCTAGTCCTAATGTCCTAGTCCTAATGTCCTAAGTCCTAATGTCCTAGTCCTAATGTCCTAGTCCTAATGTCCTAAGTCCTAATGTCCTAGTCCTAATGTCCTAGTCCTAATGTCCTAGTCCTAATGTCCTAAGTCCTAATGTCCTAGTCCTAATGTCCTAGTCCTAATGTCCTAGTCCTAATGTCCTAGTCCTAATGTCCTAAGTCCTAATGTCCTAGTCCTAATGTCCTAAGTCATAATGTCCTAAGTCCTAATGTCCTAAGGCTGTGTTTGCCCAGTCCTCAAAATCAATAGATCATGTTTATAGTTCTTCAACAGGACATCAACCCCTCGCCCTTAGCCCGAGATACTTGTCCTGAACATCTGAAAGTGTGTAAGCAGTACAGTTATAGGGCTCCACATGTGTGGTCTTGCTGCACAA
The DNA here is from genome assembly GCA_023634145.1 of Thymallus thymallus. NCBI lineage: Eukaryota > Metazoa > Chordata > Actinopteri > Salmoniformes > Salmonidae > Thymallus > Thymallus thymallus. The sequence continues at coordinate 22,232,397 of CM042421.1, read as the reverse complement.
CCAAAATACACACAAGGTTAAGAAAGTTAAAGCACTGTGATGGGCTTGGTGGAATTACAGATATATAATCTAAGAAGTAGAGGGGTTTATTTGACTCTGAACAATTAAAGCCCTGTGAGGTTTTTCCTTCCAACTTTAGCTCCATAAACATTACTGATTGATTATACCATGGTTGACTCTTCTCTCTCCTACCAGGAAACCTGCTGGTGATAGCATTTGTCAGTTACTTTGGGGCGAAGCTCCACAGGCCCAGACTGATTGGGATTGGCTGTCTCATCATGGCTGCTGGGGCCTTCCTCACCGCTCTGCCTCACTTCTTCCAGGGAAAGTAAGTCTACCTCTTATTTGGTTTATTGACTGTATACAGTATAGACTGTGTATATTTGTACATAGTCTATACATGTAAGTAAACATAAGGAGAGATATGTGGCTTCTCAAAACTACTGTACCACTTTCTAGAGGAAAGATAGATTGAATTTGTTTCCCATGCAGGTATGTATATGAAACAACCCTGTCACATATACCTGAGGAAAACACTACAGAGACTATTCTGCCTTGTCTGGCCAACACCAGTCATCTGGTCATTAATGATCAGGCTTCAGCTGCGAGTAAAGCAGGTAACGAATGAATCCCCATCACAGCAGCAGCAGTCTGGCTGCGTCAGGGAACCTTGTTCAATAAATGATTCCTATGAATTCAAGTGTAGCTAAAGTATTAGATGAGGCTAGTGGGAGGAGCTATAGGAGGATGGAATCAATGGAATCAATGGAATGCTATGAAACATATGGGAAGTACGTTTACTACGTTCCATTATTCCATTCCAGAAAAGTTGATCCTATCCTAGTTGTATAAGCCATGTTTTTGTCCTAGCCTTAAAACACCTGATTTAAATCAAAGGATTGTTGAGTAGATTAGTTGAATCGGGTGTCTTATTAATTGTGCAACAATTAAAATGGGTCCGCAGGACCAGGATTAAGAAATGGTGTTCTAAGCAGAAAGGGTGTTCTAAGCAGAAATGGGGTTCTAAGCAGAAAGGGTGTTCTAAGCAGAAATGGGGTTCTAAGCAGAAATGGTGTTCTAAGCAGAAAGGGTGTTCTAAGCAGAAATGGTGTTCTAAGCAGAAAGGGTGTTCTAAGCAGAAATGGTGTTCTAAGCAGAAATGGTGTTCTAAGCAGAAAGGGTGTTCTAAGCAGAAAGGGTGTTCTAAGCAGAAAGGGTGTTCTAAGCAGAAATGGTGTTCTAAGCAGAAAGGGTGTTCTAAGCAGAAATGGGGTTCTAAGCAGAAATGGGGTTCTAAGCAGAAATGGTGTTCTAAGCAGAAAGGGTGTTCTAAGCAGAAATGCTGTTCTAAGCAGAAAGGGTGTTCTAAGCAGAAATGGGGTTCTAAGCAGAAATGGGGTTCTAAGCAGAAATGGTGTTCTAAGCAGAAATGGGGTTCTAAGCAGAAAGGGTGTTCTAAGCAGAAATGGTGTTCTAAGCAGAAATGGTGTTCTAAGCAGAAAGGGTGTTCTAAGCAGAAAGGGTGTTCTAAGCAGAAAGGGTGTTCTAAGCAGAAATGGTGTTCTAAGCAGAAAGGGTGTTCTAAGCAGAAATGGGGTTCTAAGCAGAAATGGTGTTCTAAGCAGAAATGGTGTTCTAAGCAGAAAGGGTGTTCTAAGCAGAAATGGTGTTCTAAGCAGAAAGGGTGTTCTAAGCAGAAATGGTGTTCTAAGCAGAAATGGTGTTCTAAGCAGAAAGGGTGTTCTAAGCAGAAAGGGTGTTCTAAGCAGAAAGGGTGTTCTAAGCAGAAAGGGTGTTCTAAGCAGAAATGGTGTTCTAAGCAGAAATGGTGTTCTAAGCAGAAATGGTGTTCCCACAGCGTGTGAGAAGGAAGCAGGCTCGTCCCTGTGGATTTATGTATTCCTGGGTAACATGCTGCGTGGGATCGGAGAGACGCCTGTCATGCCTTTAGGGGTATCCTATCTAGACGACTACGCCAGAAAGGAGAACACTGCCATCTACCTTGGTTAGTTAAACAAACCTGTCAGCTGTAGTAAATATCTTTTTATACTATACTGTATCGCTTCAACCTCCTGGGTGAAGTCTCCCCCAGGTGTAGGTCTAGGGTTCCCCTCCTCAATTCTAACCTAACCATTCCCCCAGGTGTAGGTCTAGGGTTCCCCTCCTCAATTCTAACCTAACCATTCCCCCAGGTGTAGGTCTAGGGTTCCCCTCCTCAATTCTAACCTAACCATTAGTGAGGGAAATACAAAACTGCAAAACCTACCACATCAAAATACATTTATATCAAACTGTATTTTAGTCTGGCAAATCATGTATGCCTTCGTTAGAAACAACCTCTTCAGGCATTCCATATCAAAATATAAAAATATGGTGATGTATCAGCTATGGCAAACCATATAGCAAACAAATATGGCCAAACAACTGAAGTGACTTCAGTTAAATCTGTTAAATCTGTCAACTCTCTCTGCCTCCTCCTCTACCTCAGCGTGCTTACAGACTGTTGGCATCCTGGGACCCGTATTTGGCTTCCTGTTTGGCTCCTTCTGTGCCAAGGTCTATGTGGACATTGGCTCTGTGGATTTAGGTAACTGACCCTTGAATTTACAAATCATACATTGTCTATTGTATGTATGCAAATCAATATCGTATTTATGGCTAAATATGTGTTTTTAATAATCATGTTGCTAATGCTTCATTTTATTATACTGAACAAAAATATAAAGACACATGCAACAATTTCTACGATTTTATTGAGTTCATATTAAGAAATCAGTCAATTGAAATAAATTCATTAGGCCCTAATCTATGGATTTCACATGACTGGGCAGGAGTGCAGCCATGGGTGGGCCTGGGAGGGCATAGGCCCACACACTTGGCAGCCAGACACACCCACTCAGAATGAGTTTTGCAGACAGAAATAATCCTCAGCAAGTGGGTGTTGCTAAATCATGTGAGAGGATAGTTGTTTGTGTATGGTCTGTTTGCAGACGGGTTTGGGTCATCTCACTTTATTGGTTGGGACCTGCTGGGTAATTTCTAAACCGAGAAACATTTAAATCTGTTTTCATTAAGAGAGGAATTAGCCTATCTACACTACATTACCAGAAGTATGTGGACAACTGGTTGTCGAACATCTCATTCCAAAATCATAGCCATTAATATAGAGTTGGTCCCCCCTTTGCTGATATAACATCCTCCACTCTTCTGGGAAGGCTTTCCACTAGATGCTGGAACATTGCTGTAGGGGACTTGCTTCCATTCAGCCACAAGAGCATTAGTGAGGTCAGGCATTGATGTTGGGCGATTAGGCCTGGCTTGCAGTCTGCGTTCCAATTCATCCCAAAGGTGTTCGATAGGGTTGAGGTCAGGACTCTGTGCAGGCCAGTCAAGTTGGAAGCACAGAATCATCTAGAATGTCATTGTATGCTGTAGCGTTAAGATTTCCCTTCACTGGAACTAAGGGGCCTGAAATATTAAAAACAGCCCCAGACCATTATTCCTCCTCCACCAAACTATACAGTTGGCCCTATGCATTGGGGCAGGAAGCGTTCTCCTGGCATCCGCCAAACACAGATTTGTTTGTTGGACTGCCAGATGGTGAAGAATGATTCATCACTCCAGAGAACGCGTTTCCACTGCTCCAGAGTCCAATGGAGGCGAGCTTTACACCACTCCAGCCAACGCTTGGCATTGCACATGGTGATCTTGTATGTGTGGCTGCTTGGCCATGGAAACCCATTTCATGAAACTCCCGACAAACAGTTCTTGTGCTGACGTTGCTATCAGAGGCAGTTTGGAACTCTGTAGTGAGTGTTGCAACTGAGGACAGACAGATTTTTACACGCTACTCGCTTCAGCACTCTGCGGTTCCATTCTGTATAATATACAGTGTCTTTGGAAAGTATTCAGAACCCTTGACTTTTTCCACATTTTGTTACGTTACAGCCTGAATTCTAAAATGTATTAAATCGTTATTTTTCCTAATCAATCTACTCACAATACCCCATAATAACAAAGCAAATTCTATACATCTTAGCACATTTATAATAAACTGATATCACATTAACAGCACCAGTCAAAGGTTTGGACACACCGACTCATTCAAGGGTTTGTCTTTATTTGTACTATTTTCTACATTGTAGAATAATAGTGAAGACATCAACACTATGAAATAACACATATGGAATCATGTAGTAACCAACATTTTTTTAACTAATCAAAATATATTTTATATTTGAGATTCTTCAAAGAAGCAACCCTTTGCCTTGAAGACAGCTTTGCACACTCTTCGCATTCTCTCAACCAGCTGCATTTCAATTAACAGGTGTTCCTTGTTAAAAGTTCATTTGTGGAATTTCTTTCCTTCTTAATGTGTTTGAGCCAATCAGTTGTGTTGTGACAAGGTAGGGCTGGTATACAGAAGATAGCCCTATTTGGTAAAAGACCAAATCCATATTATGTCAAGAACAGCTCAAATAAGCCAAGAGAAACAACAGTCCATCATTACTTTAAGACATGAAGGTCAGTCAATCTGGAAAATGTCAAGAACTTTGAAAGTTTCTTCAAGTGCAGTCACAAAAACCATCAAGAGCTATGATGAAACTGGCTCTCATGAGGACCGCCACAGGAAAGGAAGACCCAGAGTTACCTCTGCTGCAGAGGATAAGTTCATTAGAGATACCAAATTGCAGCCCAAATAATGCTTCACAGAGTTCAAGTAACAGACACATCTCAACATCAACTGTTCAGAGGAGACTGTGTGAATCAGACCTTCATGGTTGAATTGCTGCAAAGAAACCACTACTAAAGGACACCAATAAGAAGAAGAGACTTGCTTGGGCCAAGAAATTACGACATTAGACCGGTGGAAGTCTGTCCTTTGGTCTGATGAGTCCAAATTTGAGATTTGTGGTTATAACCGCCGTGTTTTTGTGAGACGCAGATTAGGTGAATGGATGATCTTCGCATGTGTGGTTCCCACCATGAAGCATGGAGGAGGAGGTGTGATGGTGTGGGGGTGCTTTGCTGGTGACACTGTCAGCAATTTATTTAGTATTCAAGGCACACTTAACCAGCATGGCTACCACAGTATTCTGCAGTGACACACCATCCCATCTGGTTTGGACTTAGTGGGACTATCATTTATTTTTCATCAGGACAATGACCCAACACACCTCCAGGCTGTGTAAGGGCTATTTGACCAAGAAGGAGAGTGATGGAGTGCTGCGTCAGATCACCCGACCTCAACCCAATTGAGATGGTTTGGGATGAGTTGGACCGCAGAGTGACGGAAAAGCAGCCATGAAGCGCTCAGCATATGTGGGAACTCCTTCAAGACTGTTGGAAAAGCCAAGAGTGTGCAAAGCTGTCATCAAGGCAAAGGGTGGCTTCTTTGAATAATCTAAAATATATTTTAATTGTTTAACACTTTTTTGGTTACTACATGATTCCCATATGTGTTATTTCCTAGTTTTGATGTCTTCACTATTATTCTACAATGTAAAAAGAGTAAAAATAAAGAAAAACCCTTGAATAAGTAGGTGTCCAAACTTTTAACAGGTACTGTACATAAGTATTCAGACCCTTTACTCAGTACTTTGTTGGAATGGTGCCAGGTTTCCTCCAAACATGACACTTGGCATTCAGGCCAAAGAGTTCAATCTTGGTTTCATCAGACCAGAGAATCTTGTTTCTCATGGTCTGAGAGTCCTTTAGATGCTTTTTGGCAAACTCCAAGCAGGCTGTCATGTGCCTTTTACTGAGGAGTGGCTTCCGTCTGGCCACTCTACCATAAAGGCCTGATTCGTGGAGTGCTGCAAAGATGATTGTCCTTCTGGAAGGTTCTCCCATCTCTACAGAGGAACTCTAGAGCTCTGTCAGAGTGACCATTGTGTTCTTGGCACCTCCCTGACCAAGGCCTTTCTCCCCCGATTGCTCAGTCTAGCCGGACGGCAAGCTCTAGGAAGAGTCTTCGTCGTTCCAAAAGTCTTCCATTTAGGAATGATGGAGGCCACTGTATTCTTGATGAAGGCTACCTTCAATGCTGCAGAATTGTTTTCCCCAGATCTGTGCCTCGACACAATCCTGTCTCGGAGCTCTATGTACAATTCCTCCGACCTCATGGCTTGGTTTTTGCTGTGACATGCACGGTCAATTGTGGGACCTTATATAGACAGGTGTGTACCTTTCCAAATCATGTCCAATCAATTGAATTTACCACAGGTGAACTCCAATCAAGTTGTAGAAACATCTCAAGGATGATCAATGGAAACAGGATGCAACTGAGCTCAATTTTGAGTCTCATAGCAAAGGTTCTGAATACTTTTTGCAATAAAAAGTATGAGAAGCCTTTGGAATTACCTGGATTTCTGCATAAATTGGTCATAACATTTTATCTGATCTTCATCTAACAACAATAGACAAACACAGTCTGCTTAAACTAATAACACACAAACAATGATACGTTTTCATGTCTTTATTGAACACACCGTGTAAACATTCACAGTGCAGGGTGGGAAAAGTATGTGAACTCTTGGATTTAATAACTGGTTGACCCTCCTTTGGCAGCAATAACCTCAACCAAATGTTTTCTGTAGTTGCGGATCAGACCTGCACTACGGTTAAGAGGAATTCTGGACCATTCCTCTTTACAAAACTGTTTCAGTTCAGCAATATTCTTGGGATGTCTGGTGTGAACTGCTCTCTTGAGGTCATGCCACAGCATCTAAATCGGGTTGAGGTCAGGACTCTGACTCTGCATTTTTTTCGATTGAAGCCATTGTGTTGGAAGGATTGAAAATGAATGGATGTAACAACCATGTCTCTGTCACTAACAAATACAGTCACACTGGGAAATATACAAATAAGGCTTTATACTAATCAAAGTGTTAATTTAACACTGAAATTGTGGACCCGTATAGACAGTGTTAAATGACAGTGTTAAACGTAACACTCAGTATTTATCCAACTGAAGAATTTGTTGTGTACAAACATTAGTAATGATGTTCCTTAGAGAGCGAAGATTACCAGGGATTTCTGTAGAGCTGATTGAGCCACATTTTCAGCATTACTTGATAACATTGATAGTGTTTATATTATTTCAGATTATAATGAAATACACACTATAAATTCAGCAGCCCAGTTAGTTATTATAATGGAATACACACTATAAATTCAGCAGCCCAGTTTGTTATTATAATGGAATACACACTATAAATTCAGCAGCCCAGTTAGTTATTATAATGGAATACACACTATAAATTCAGCAGCCCAGTTAGTTATTATAATGGAATACACAATATAAATTCAGCAGCCCAGTTAGTTATTATAATGGAATACACACTATAAATTCAGCAGCCCAGTTAGTTATTATAATGGAATACACAATATAAATTCAGCAGCCCAGTTTGTTATTATAATGGAATACACAATATAAATTCAGCAGCCCAGTTAGTTATTATAATGGAATACACACTATAAATTCAGCAGCCCAGTTAGTTATTATAATGGAATACACAATATAAATTCAGCAGCCCAGTTAGTTATTATAATGGAATACACAATATAAATTCAGCAGCCCAGTTAGTTATTATAATGGAATACACAATATAAATTCAGCAGCCCAGTTAGTTATTATAATGGAATACACAATATAAATTCAGCAGCCCAGTTAGTTATTATAATGGAATACACACTATAAATTCAGCAGCCCAGTTAGTTATTATAATGGAATACACACTATAAATTCAGCAGCCCAGTTAGTTATTTTAAGGTAATGTCTGATCAATTGACTATATTCACCCTCATATTCAGCCACATCTTAATCTCTATACCACCCACAGAGAGCATCTCCATCAACCACAAGGACTCTCGCTGGGTGGGGGCCTGGTGGTTAGGCTTCCTGGTATCTGGCCTCCTGATGCTCCTGGCTGGGATTCCATTTTGGTTCCTCCCCAATACTCTGCCTAAGCAGTGCAAGAGCCTCAGCAAAAAGAAAGAGGAGGAGGACATACAGGCCAAGCACTCCTCTGACACCCCAGAGGAGGAGCAGGGCGGTTTCCTACCAGAGGACAGTACTGAGGAGGATGCCTCAAAGCCTGTCACCATGGCTGCCATGGCTAAAGGTATTGTGGGATTGGTTCTATGTAGATTCCTAACCCCTTCACCTAGCTTCAGAGAGGGAGGGATAAGTGTTGGAAATAGTAATGGCTCCACCTTTCTGCTAACTAACCTTCATATATCCAATTCAGCCTAGACAACCTGACCCAGAGTCTGACCACTGACCCCTAACCCAACCCCTGACGCCATTTATGCAAGATATAGGACCAAGATATTGCTCAAGACAGACACCCTAGTGCTGGTCACTTATGCTTTGGCCCACTACTTGTGACAGTACAGACTCTGACTGCAGCCAAATTATTGCAAATACCACATTCCATTTAAATGTTGGATACCTTATCTATGAAATTATACCAGAGTGATCAATGTATTGTTGAAGCATGATACACCTAAAACACATTTGATTTTCCTGCCTCCAACTATTTTAATACTACTGAATATTACAATATGCCTTTCTGAATGCTTTCTGAATGTTATTATCTCTTGTTATTTTCAGATTTTGGGCCGTCCCTGAAAAGGCTGTTCAGCAACAAAGTCTACCAGCTGATCATCTTGACGACCGTGGTGGCATTCAACGGCTTCATAGGGATGATCACCTTCAAATCCAAGTTCATGGAGCAGGTCTACGGGCAGTCTCCCTCCAAGGCAATCTTCTTAATAGGTAGGCTACAGTACAGGAGGCACACACGCACACACCTTCTCTCTCCTTCACTCAGAAGAAAGCCAAGGCAATGTTGTTATTGAAAGAACATGTGACTGAGATAAACATGACTAAAAGTGTGTGTGTGTGAAAGAGCACTCTGAACTGTTATCAGTAGTAAACCTGATTCCTCACCGCCTCTTGTTGACGAGTATCTAGCTCATACTGTACATGACTGTCATGCAACACTTCCCCCACACAACTTATACTCTCAGCAGTAACAGTGTATTTACAATATTCTGCTATGCATTTGTTTTACACATGCTAGACATTATAAATCATATATATCCATCTATGCTTCCTAACTGAATATATTAAACTACCTTCCTGACAGTCCTGACATCTTTCAGTTTAGCCTGTTGTATTTAATGCTGCTAATGTATGTGGTTTTAAAATTAGGTTCAATAAAGTACTACAAACCTGACTTGTCTGTCTCTGCCCAGGTTCAATAAAGTACTACAAACCTGACTTGTCTGTCTCTGCCCAGGTTCGATGAACCTGCCTGCGGTGGCAATTGGGATCGTCGTGGGAGGCTTTGTGATGAAGCGGTTCAAGCTGGGCATTCTGGGAGCAGCCCGACTCTCCATCATCTCCTCCTTCCTCTCCTTCTGCCTCCTGCTCATCCAGTATTTCCTACAGTGTGACAACTCAGAAGTGGCTGGCCTCACCATGACCTATCAGGGGTAAGTATTGTAGTTCATGCTATATACATTGCTATCAGAAAGGATTCACACCCCTTGACTTTTTCCACGTTTTGTTGTGTTTCAGCCTGAATTTAAAATAGATTGAATTGAGATGTTGTGTCTCTGGCCGACACACAATACCTCACTATGTCAAAGTGATGTTTTTCAAAATTTTTACAAATGACTTCAAAATGAAAAGCTGAAATGTCTTGAGTAAATAAGTATTCAATCCCTTTCTCATAGCAAGCCTAAATAAGTTCAGGAGTAGACATTTGCTTAACAATCATATGATAAGTTGCATGTACTTATTCTGTGTGCCATAATAGTTTACCCCACACATACAATTACTTATCTGTAAGATCCCTCAGTCCAGCAGTGAATTTCAAACACAGATTCAACCACAAAGACCAGGGAGGTTTTTCCAATGCCTCGCAAAGGACATATTTTGGTAGATGGGTAAAAATGTAATAAAAAAGCAGACATTGAATATCCCTTTGAGCAGGGACGGACTGGGAGTAAAAAACGTCCCTGGACTTTGATCCAGACCGGCCCACCAGAACCGGCCCCCGTATACTCCACCACGACCGCCCTGCTAATGCACGTACACACACGACCAGCCCCTAACACAACCACCTAGCTGCATCACAGCCAGTGATCACTATTGCAGACCTACTTTAAAAAGGCTGCAGAACACAAACACAAACGCTGCACATTGTTATAAAACCTCTACAGAACACACACTGAATTTGTCATGACTGAACTACATCACATCACATGAAGCCTAGAGTGAAACAGAGATGCTATAATATCCCCAATATTGACTGAGACATAGAGATGTCTAACTACTGCTCTGGATCAGCTGGCTGGCTTCACTCTGTCAAAGTACTGGACAGCAATATTACAGACAGGAAAAAGAAAAAGAGACAGTAGAAATGTAGGAGTAAGATAATGGGAAGAAAGCAAGTTATAGGAAATATGTCACAACTACTGTATTGGAGGAGCAATTTTCTCAACAGCTGGCTTTTCTCTGCAACTCTGTCGATCACCATGTCAGTATCCAGGGCATTAGGATGTCCTTCTCAGTGGCCACCAGCATGAAGGTCTCTAGGTGTTCTTGAGAGAGAGGGCTCCTGAGTCTGCTCTTGATATACTTTAAGGTAGAGAAACTTCATTCACAAGCTACCTGGGTAACTGAGAGGGTGAGTAGGAACTTGTATCCAAGGCCAGGGATATGGGATGCATCAGTCAGCAGGTTGTACCGTCTCAGCATCTGGTAACAACACAGTGGACATTCTTTGCAGGATGAGTAGCATTTATTCTTCATTTCCACCTCATCTTCATCTCCATCAGGGCCGTCCTCCACTGTCCTGGTCCTGTATTCTTCATTTCCTCCTAATCTTCATCTCCATCAGGGCCGTCCTCCACTGTCCTGGTCATGTATTCTTCATTTCCACCTAATCTTCATCTCCATCAGGGCTGTCCTCTACTGTCCTGGTCATGTATTCTTCATTTCCACCTCATCTCCATCTCCATCAGGGCCGTCCTCCACTGTCCTGGTCATGTATTCTTCATTTCCACCTCATCTCCATCAGGGCTGTCCTCCACTGTCCTGGTCCTGTATCCCTGACACGATGCGGTGTGTAGGCAGACCAAGGTTGAGCGCTGCTTGGTCTCAGTATGGTGGTTCATTCTGTCACGATGCGGTGTGTAGGCAGACCAAGGTTGAGCGCTGTTGTAGTTTAATATTATTACTTTAATAAGTATACTTAATGCAAAACCAACAAAACAAGACAAAGTATTTACAAGTAAGTCTAGTGCAGTTACAAACACTCCATACACATCAAATGACACTATAGACAATGAACCACAATGGGACACAACAACTTAAGTAGCATCCCCAATCAGAGACAACGCTTAGCAGCTGCCTCTAATTGGGGACCCAACACAAAACATCATAGACATATAATACTAGATCTGTCAGACTCTGACCATGGCTACATAGAAGAGCCAAAGGCTTCGCTATGGCCAGAGCCTGACACCACAATACTAACATAAATGACATAGTGAAAAGAAGTAAGCCTGTATAGAATACAAGTATTCCAAAACATACATCTACAAGGCACAAACAATGTGGCAAAACAATTCACTTTTTGTCCTGAATACAAAGTGTTATGTTTGGGGCAAATCCAACAAAACATTACTGAGTACCACTCTCCTCTCCGTATTTTCAAGCATAGTGGTGGCTGCATCATGTTATGGTTATGCTTGTAATCGTTTAGGTCTCCGGAGTTTTTCAGGATAAAAAATAAGCACTAAGATCTTAGAGGGAAACCTGGTTCAGTCTGCTTTCCACCAGACACAGAGAATAATTCACCTTTCAGCAGGACAATAACCTTAAACACAAGGCCAAATCTACACTGGAGTTTCTTACCAAGAAGACAGTGAATGTTCCTGAGTGGCACGGAAATGGTTGTCTAGCAGTGATCAACAACCAATTTGAAAGAGTTAAGAATTTTGAAAATAATAAATGTTGCACAATCCAGGTGTGGAAAGCTCTTACATATTTTTTTGATCCATGGGGGGACATTTCTTCGTCCACCAGATACGAAAAAACAGGGCAGAATGAAAATACACAAAAGACAGATACACAATACATGATACATAGAGCGGCAGTTTGAAAAAGTATAAAATACAAGAAGTCTGGAGTGCAAAAAGCTATAAAAAGACATTACATAGTATGGGTGGTTGGCTGAATATGTACAATATACATTGTTACAGAGTGGTAGGTGAAAAAAAAAAAAGATACAAATATTGCAATTTTATATAGATAAATAAGGAGTATTTGCATGGTTAACTATACTATACAGGTCGATAGCAGAGAAATACTTAAATAGCTAAATGTGCGTATGATATAAGTGAGGGTAATAATAGTTTACTTAATATACAGTCTGGTTAAATGAAAAGGTAAGTGAATATTTTGCATGGTTAAATTAACTATACAGGTAAATATATAGTTACATTTACAGGAAAGTGAATATTAGCATGGTTACATAAACTGTACAGGTAAATGACAGGAAGAGATACTTAAATAGCTAAATGTGTGTATGATATAATTTATGGTAATAATAGTAATTCCCTTAAAATACAGTCCTTAGTGCGCAGGGTTTAATTATAGATAAATGCACGTATTGCACATTCGATATACTAAAAGCAATGAGAAAAGGTGCAACTGACAGGATATTAATATGCATTCCTGAGTGAATGCCTACGTAAGTTCAGTCCAAAATTACTTACAATATTGCATGTGATATGATATAACAACTGTACATGAATATGTATATGCTGACCTGAATGAATAAATAAGTCCTGAGTGAATGAGTGATTACAGACCAGAGTTACTCACGGATGGATGCATAATTGTTAAACTAGGTCCAAACACCCCAACAGTTCCAGGTCTGCATTGCCGACGGCACGGCACCCCGGTGAGGCATTAAATAGTCTAATAGCCGGCAGGAAGGACCTCCTGTAGCGCTCTCTGGCACACCGTGGTGGGATCAGTCTGTGACTGAAGGTGCTCCTCTGCATCATAACCATGGCATGCAGAGGGTGGGTGACGTTGTCCATGATGGCCAGCAGTTTGGCCAGGATCTGTCTCTCTGCCCCCTCCTCTAGAGTGTCAAGGCTCATCCCCAGGACAGAGCTAGCCTTCCTGATCAGCTTATTTACCCGAGAAGCATCACTGGATTTTATGTTGGCGCCCCAGCACACCACTGCAAAAAAGATGGCACTGGCCACAGACTGGTAGAAGGTATGCAGTAGTTTACTGCACACGTTGAAGGACCTGAACCTCCTTAGAAAGTAGAGTCGGCTCTGGCCCTTTTTGTACAGAGCCCCGGTGATACCAGCCCATTCCAGCCTGCTGTCCATATTGACTCCCAGGAACTTGTATGACCCAACCATTTCCACATCCATCCCCTGTATAGGGACTGCAGTCAGTTGTGCCTTGGTTCTCCTGAAGTCCACCACCATCTCCTTCGTTTTGCTGATATTGAGCTGAAGGTGGTTCTGCTCACACCACAACACAAAGTCACTGATTGTGCTCCTGTACTCCTCCTCCTGCCCACCCCTGATGCACCCTACAATTGCAGAGTCATCCGAGAACTTCTGTAGATGGCATGTTTCAGAGTTATATCTGAAGTCCGAGGGGTAGAGGGTGAACAGGAAGGGGGACAGGACAGACTTACCTAGAAAGAATCACAGCTGTAATCGCTGCCAAAGAGGCTTCTACAATCTATTCACTCAGAGGTGTGAATAATTATGTAAATGAGATATTTCTCCATATTAATTTTCACTTTGACATAATGGGCTATTGGGTGTAGATGGGTGTGATTTAAAAAATAAATGTTGAATTCAGGCTGTAACAAAACAACATGTGGAATAAGTCAAGGGAATAGTTTCTGAAAGCACTCTAAATACAGTAATGTTTGGTTAAGGTTACTGTTATGGTTAGGGTTAGTTCCTCTCCTGCCTCCTGCCCATCCAATACTTCCTACAGTGTGACAACCCAAGAAGTGTCTGGTTACAGTGTCCTACCAAGGGTAAATACTCTAGTTCATATTGTGTAAATAGAGTCAATTCATTCGTAGAAATGTAATAGCTGGAGACATTTAAGGTGAAGGCATAAAAAGCAGTGTGAGTGTGCTTCATCAAATATAATATTTTGATTACTACAAAATCTGATTTCGCTTCATATTTCTATTGCTACTGATTGAAATAATATGACAACAAAATATCAACTTTGACCTTAGTCTTTGTCTTCATTATCTACGCACTGCACTGCCATATAAAACAATAAACATAACATATTGTCACGCTTTTGACTCTACATAGCTACATTGTTCTTTGTCTCCCAGGTCTCCAGAGGTGTCTTACCAGCAGGAGAGCTTGTTGTCTCAGTGTAACATGGGCTGCTCCTGTTCCCTTAAACACTGGGACCCTGTGTGTGCCAGAAATGGCATGACCTATGCCTCCCCCTGTCTAGCTGGCTGCCAGACCTCCACTGGCGTAGGCAAGGAGATGGTGAGACATCTCATGACTAAATATCTAAATGTGTTCTGAGTTACTCTCAGCTCCTCCTACCTTGTTTATTAACACAATACTCTCTTTAGGAACACTATGTGTTTCCATAGGGATAACATACAGTATAAGTGTAGAACTCTGGTGAACACTTCTGAATGTTATATCCTATACCACACAATCAGGTGTGTTAGTACTGGGCTGGAGCAATGGCCTGCACCCCCTGTTGGTCGAACCCATAAATAACCAACTGTTTCTCTATCTTCTCCCTCTGTTTCACAGGAGTTCCATAACTGCACATGTATGGGGGATCTGAAGGGAGGGCTGGTGGCTCCGCTAACCAACATGTCAGCCATCTTGGGCCAGTGCCCCAGAAAGAGTGACTGTGACAGGATGTTTAAGTTCTACATGGCTGTCTCTGTCCTGGGGGCCTTCGTCTCTGCCTGCGGGGGTACATCTGGATACATCGTCCTGCTCAGGTAAGACAATAAGATGGATGGAGCTGCCCAGTGGTGGAAAAAGTACCCAACTGTCATACTTGAGTGAAAGTAAAGATACCTTGCTCAAGTAAAAGTGAAAGTCACCCAGTAAAATACTACTTGAGTAAAAGTCTAAAAGTATTTGGTATGAAATATACTTAAGTATCAAAAGTAAATGTAATTGCTAAAATATACTTAAGTATCAAAAGTAAAAGTATAAATCATTTCAAATTCCTTATTTTAAGCAGACAGCACCCGTTTTATATACAGCGGGTGAAATAAGTATTGAACACGTCACCATTTTTCTCAGTAAATATATTTCCAAAGGCGCTATTGACATGAAATGTTCACCAGATGTTGGTAACAACCCAAGTAATCCATACATACAAAGAAACCAAAACAAATAAGTTCAGAAATTAAGTTGTGTAATAATGTGAAATGACACAGGGAAAAAGTATTGAACACATGAAGAAAGGGAGGTGCAAAAAGGCAAATAAAGCCAAGACAACAGCTGAAAACTATCAGTAATTAAAAAGCAACCCAGCCCCCTGTCAGTGCAAATTAATATCAGCTGGTTCAGTCCCAACTGATGGCCTACAAAAAAGTCTCATTGCCAAGGTGTCACACAAGACACATCTCATGATGGGTAAAAGCAAAGAGCTGTCTCAAGACCTTCGCAACCTAATTGTTGCAAAACATAATGATGGCATTGGTTATAGGCGCATTTCTAAGCTTCTGAATGTTCCAGTGAGCACTGTTGGGGCCATAATACGGAAGTGGAAAGACAATCATTTCACCATAAATTTGCCTCGACCAGGTGCTCCTCGCAAGATTTCTGACAGAGGAGTGAAAAGAGAATCAGAAGAGTTGTCAACGAGCCAAGGAACACTTGTGGAGAGCTTCAAAAAGACCTGCAATTAGCAGGTACTGTTGTCTCAAAGAAAACAGTAGGTAATGCACTCCACCGCCATGGCCTGTATGCACGCTCACCAGGCAAGACTCCATTGCTGAAAAAAAAGCATGTTGAAGCTCGTTTAAAGTTTGCTGCACAACATTTGGAAAAGCCAGTGAAATACTGGGAGAATATAGTGTGGTCAGATGAGAGCAAAATTGAACTGTTTGGATGTCATAATACACACCATGTTTGGAGGAGAAATGGCACTGCACATCACCCTAACAACACCATACCAACAGTGAAGTTTGGAGGTGGGAACATCATGGTGTGGGGCTGCTTTTCAGCAAATGGTACTGGCAAACTTCACATAATTGAAGGAAGGATGAATGGGCAAATTTACAGAGACATTCTTGACAAAAACCTGCTGCCATCTACCAGGATGATGAAGATGAAACGAGGGTGGACTTCAGCAAGACAATGATCCCAAACACACAGCCAAGGAAACTCTCAATTGGTTTCAAAGAAAGAAAATAAAGCTGCTAGAATGGCCCAGCCAATCACCTGACTTAAATCCCATTGAAAATCTATGGAAAGAACTGAAGATCAAGATTCATAGAAGAGGCCCACGGAACCTTCAAGATTTGAAGACTGTTTGTGTGGAAGAATGGGCCAAAATCACACCAGAGCAATGCATGCGACTAGTTTCTCCATAAAGGAGGCGTCTTGAAGCTATCATTACCAACAAAGGCTTTTGTACAAAATATTAAATAAATATCAGTAAGTGTGTTCAATACTTTTTCCCTGTGTCATTTCACATTATTACACAACTTAATTTCTGAACTTATTTGTTTTGGTTTCTTTGTATGGATGGATTACTTGGGTTGTTACCAACATCTGGTGAACATTTCATGTCAATAGCACCTTTGGAAATATATTTACTGAGAAAAATGGTGACATGTTCAATACTTATTTCACCCGCTGTGTGTATATATATATATATTTATTTTATTTATGAATAGCCAGGGGAACACTCCAACACTCAGACATGATTTACAAATGAAGCATCTGTGTTTGGCGCCGCCCTGCTGGTCGCCTGTTAAGCAGCTCCCGTTGTTCGTGCATTAATTGTTGTTTTAGTTCGTTTTCTTTCGTCTATTTTCTTTAGTTTTATTTTTTATTTTGCTACAGTCGAACTATAATAGTTCAGGATTATGGATTTTATGGATTTTATCGCAGCTGAACGTCGACAGGAGTCGTCAACTGTTATTGTTTACAGCAGAGCCCAGCTCCTGGATTTAGCCCACGCAGCGCTGCTGCTCCCCAGGGAAAAGTTTGATATTCCGGACGAATTGAAAAGACGACGCCGTGGACGCAGGGCGGGATTGAAATGTAAGGCAAAGCGGAGGAGGTTCAAGTACAAGCCGGCTATACCATCTATTATTATGGGCAATGTGAGGGCTCTACATAACAAGATGGATGAGTTGGAGGGACTTGTTCGTGGACAAAGGATTTATCGGGAAACGAGCCTAATGTGTTTTACTGAGACTTGGCTGAATGATAACATCCCCATACAGAACGTCACTGTTGACGGTTTCCAGACCATCAGAGCGGACAGGGATCACGTCTCTTCCGGTAAGAGTAAGGGTGGTGGGCTGGCTTTATTAGTTAACAACAGATGGTGTCATCCGAAACATATTACTCTTAAGGAAGAGTTTTGTAGCCCGGACATTGAGCTGTTAGCCGTTAGCCTGAGACCCTACTATTTGCCGAGGGAATTCACGGCGGCCATTGCTGTTATTGTTTACATCCCGCCCTCTGCTGACGCAAACGCAGCGTGTGACGTCATCCACTCTGTTATCGCGAGGTTACAGACAGCACATCCCAGTGCTTTCTTTGCCATTTCGGGGGATTTTAACCATGCATCTCTCTCTTCAACTCTGCCCACGTTCAAACAGTTTGTGAAGTGCCCAACCAGGAATAATAAAACTCTGGACTTGTTATATGCTAATGTGAAGGATGCATACAACTCCACTGCACTCCCTCCCCTCGGTAGATCGGATCACAACCTTGTCCACCTCACCCCACTCTACAGGCCTATGGTCCAACAGCAGCCTGCAACCACCAGGACTATTAGGAGATGGTCCCCTGAGGCGAATGAGGCCCTACAGGACTGCTTTGAAACAACAGACTGGGATGTGCTCTGTGAGGCTCATGGGGAGGACATCGATGGACTCACTGACTGCATAACAGACTATATTAATTTTTGTGTAGACAACACTGTACCCACCAGGAAGGTACGCTGTTTCTCAAACAATAAACCCTGGGTCACCAGCGACCTGAAGGCCCTGCTGAATGAGAAGAAGAGGGTCTTCAAGGAGAAGGACAAGGACAAATTGAAATGCGTCCAGAGGGAGCTGAAGTTGCGGATTGCTGAGGGGAAGAGAGTGTATAAGGAGAAGATGGAGGACAAGCTGAGGCAGAGCCAGGTGAGAGAGGTGTGGAAGGGTATGAGAAATATCACTGGCTTCAAAAAGTCAAACAGTGGGCAGACGGAGGGGACCCAGGACAGAGCCAATGAGCTGAACCAATTTTTTAACAGGTTCGCTACTGGCCCTGTCCACCTCCCCTCCAGCTCCCCAGACCACACACCCTCACGGCTATCCCACCCCCACTTTGCTCACAGCACCTCTGCTGAGACAATCAGTGACCCCACCTCCGCCCCTGCCCCCCCTGGACTGATCCTCAACACCCCCCTTCCCCCCACCTCCCCACCTGGGCTGGCTTTCACCACCAACCAAGTGAAGAGAGAGCTGGAGAGACTACATCAGTGGAAAGTGGCGGGCCCTGATGGCATCAGCCCAAGGGTGCTGAGGGTCTGTGCTGACCAACTGTGTGGAATACTCCAGCGTCTTTTCAACCTTAGCCTGAGCCTAGAAAGGGTCCCTGTGCTGTGGAAAACATCCTGCCTCGTCCCAGTGCCCAAGAAGGCACACCCCACTGTCCTGAATGACTTCAGACCTGTAGCGCTAACATCCCACATCATGAAGACCCTGGAAAGGTTAGTCCTCGCTCACCTCAGACCCCTGGTGTGTTCATCAATGGATCCCCTGCAGTTTGCATACCAGTGCAACATCGGGGTGGATGATGCAATCATCTACCTTCTGCAGAGGGCCTACTCTCACCTGGACAACGCAGGTTGCACTGTGAGGGTCATGTTTTTTGACTTCTCCAGTGCCTTCAATACCATTCAGCCCCTGCTACTGGGTGAGAAGATGAGGAGGATGAAAGTGGAAGCACCCTTAGTCTCCTGGGTCACGGACTACCTGACCGGTAGGCCACAATTTGTGCGACTACAGAGCTGTGTGTCAGAACGGGCAGTTAGCAACACAGGGGCCCCCCAGGGTACGGTCCTGTCCCCCTTCCTGTTCACCCTCTACACCTCAGACTTCAGATATAACTCTGAGACATGCCACCTACAGAAGTTCTCGGATGACTCTGCTATTGTAGGGTGCATCAGGGGTGGGCAGGAGGAGGAGTACAGGAGCACAATCAGTGACTTTGTGTTGTGGTGTGAGCAGAACCACCTTCAGCTCAACATCAGCAAAACTAAGGAGATGGTGGTGGACTTCAGGAGAACCAAGGCACAACTGACTGCAGTCCCTATAAAGGGGATGGATGTGGAAATGGTTGAGTCATACAAGTTCCTGGGTGTCCATATGGACAACAGGCTGGAATGGGCTGGTAACACCGGGGCCCTATACGAAAAGGGCCAGAGCCGACTCTACTTTCTGAGGAGGCTCAGGTCCTTCAACGTGTGCAGTAAACTACTGCATACCTTCTACCAGTCTGTGGTGGCCAGTGCCATCTTTTTTGCAGTGGTGTGCTGGGGAGCAAACATCAAAGCCGGTGATGCTTCTCGGGTAAATAAGCTGATCAGGAAGGCTAGCTCTGTCCTGGGGATGAGCCTTGACACTCTAGAGGAGGTGGCGGAGAGACGGATCCTGGCCAAACTGCTGGCCATCATGGACAACGTCACCCACCCTCTGCACGCTATGGTTATGACGCAGAGGAGCACTTTCAGTCACAGACTGATCCCACCACGGTGTGCCAGAGAGCGCTACAGGAGGTCCTTCCTGCCGGCGGCTATGAGACTATATAATGCCTCACCGGGGTGCCGTGCCGTCGGCAACATAGATCTGGAACTGTTGGGGTGCTAGGACCTAGTTTAACAATTATGCATCCATCCGTGAGTAACTCTGGTCCGTCAGCACTCATCCACTCAGGACCTATTTATTCATACAGGTCTGTATATACATACTCATGTACAGTTGTTATATTATATCACATGCAATATTGTAAGTAATTATTGGACGTAGGCATTCACTCAGGAATGCATATTAGTATCCTGCCAGTTGCACCTTTTCTCATTGCTTTTAGTATATCGAATGTGCAATAATTGCAGTTGTCTGTAATTAAACCCTGCGCACTAAGGACTGTATTTTAAGGGAATTACTATTATTACCCCAAATGATATCATACACACATTTAGCTATTAAAGTATCTCTTCCTGCCATTTACCTGTACAGTTTGTGTAAACATGCAAGTATTCACTTATCTGTAAATATAACTGTATACCTAACTGTACAGCTAATTTAACCATGCAAAATTTTCACTTACCTGTTCATTTACCCAGTCTGTCTATTAAGTAAACTATTATTACCCTCGCTCATATGATACGCATTTTTAGCTACTGAAGTATTTCTCTGCCATCGACCTGTATAGTATAGTTAACCATCCATCATCCACCAACGTATAGTGTACATATTCAGCCAACCACTCATACTATGCAATGTCTTTTTTATAGCTTTTTTTTTTACTCCAGATATCTTGTATTTCTATACTTTTTCATACTGCCGCTCTATGTATCATGTACCGTGTATCTGTCTTTTGTGTACTTTCGTTGTGGCATTTTGCACCTGCCCTGTGTTTTGTTGTAGCTGCTTGACAATGAAATTTCCCCCCCGGGGGATCAATAAAGTATCTATCTATCTATCTATCTATCTATCTATCTATCTATCTATCTATCTATCTATCTATCTATCTATCTATCTATCTATCTATCTATCTATCTATCTATCTATCTATCTATCTATCTATCTATCTAAAGTACTACTTAAGCAGGTTTTTGGTGTATCTGTACTTTACTGTTTATATTTGACAACTTTAACTTTTACTTCACTACATTACTAAAGAAAATGATATACTTTTTACTCCAGACATTTTCCCTGACAGCCAGAGTTACTCGTTAACAGGACAGGAAAATGGTCCAATTCACACACTGATCAAGAGAACATCCCTGGTCATCCCTACTGCCTCTGATCTGGTGGAGTCACTAAACACACATGGTCTAGTTCACACACTTATCAAGAGAACATCCCTGGTCATCCCTACTTTTTCACATTTTCTTTAGAAATGTAGTGAAGTAAAAATTGTCAAGAATATAAATATTGAAGTACAGATACCCCCAAAAAACTACTTAAGTAGTACTTGAAATAATTTGTATAATAATAATAATAAGTATTTTACACTATAGCACTGGAAGTGTAATTGGAATCACTTTGCATTGGTTTTGTTTGCAGCCTTTGTTTACCCCCAATGTGTTGCTTTTGTTTTGTTTAGATCTGTACACCCCGATTTAAAATCACTGGCTCTTGGCATGCAGACATTGATAGTCAGAACTCTGGGTAAGTAAGATACGTTTGTTGAGGGTATGAACAATCTTAGAACCTTGTGGAACATTCTCAAAATGTTATTTTTTTCTTACATTTCTATGGTTGAGGAACTTGTGAAAGTACAAAACTTCAGTAAGTTGTTTGTGTGTTTACAGGTGGAATCCCTCCCCCTATCTACTTTGGAGCTTTGATTGACAGGACGTGTCTGAAGTGGGGTTTGAAGCGATGTGGGGGTCAAGGAGCATGCAGACTCTACGACTCACATGCATTCAGGTACAGTCAACTGAACTCAACTGATAAATGGATGGATGGATGGATGGACGGACTTTATTAAAACCCTGTCCCTTCTCTCCCCTGTAGAATAACATTCCTGGGTCTGATCTATGGTCTATATGGCCTGGCCTACCTGCTGTGGGGGGTGCTGTACCGGCAGCTGTCCAAGCAGCAGAAGAAGTTGGAACTGCAAAGCCAGGCAAAGGCTACAGCCCTGGAGGCCAACAGGAACAACAATCCCAAGGGACATGCCATGGTCAGCATCTTTAAGAACAAAGATGATCTGAACAGGGACAGTGAGAGCACCATCTGAGAAGAAGTTTCCAAAAGTTTCTGATCCTGTATTGTGCCATGCCCATGATCCACCTGAAGTTTTTTGGGGTATTTGGTGACCCACGTTTTTGGTGACCCACAAATGAACAAGTCCATTTTTTTCCACAACCCGGTACAGTCTTAAGCCACAACCCAGCACATTGGTAGGAATTGGTCGCTATTTGGGAAACACTGATTTTGCTGCTGGACCTCTTGGACCAAAGCCATGATACATTTACCATCCTCCTAATGTTATTAATGCAGTATTCCTCCATATGTCAACCACCAGCCACCCCTGTTGCATGTCTCTATCTCCCCTTCCTGTCTGAAGGACCCTTGTACATACTATAAACACAAATCCTCTTACAACCGCTTTTCAAAACTTGACTTCTGTCCTATTTTGATTGCTCTCTAGTTACATACAGTGCCTTGCAAAAGTATTCAGTCCCCTTGTATTTATTCGCATTTTATTGTGTTACAAAGTGGGATTAAAATTGATTTAATTGTAATTTTGTTGTGAACAATCTACACAAAATATTTTGTAATGTCAAAGTGGAAGAAATCGTCTTTTTGTATGTAAATTTAGAAATTCAGAACTAAAATATAGTCGTTGCATAAGTATTCAGCCCCTTTGTTCTCTACCTGTCACCAAAGGTGAACCCCAAGGCTCAATCCTAGGCCCCACACTCTTCTCAATTTACATCAACAACATACAGTAGCTCAGGCAGTAGGAAGCTCTCTTATCCATTTATATGCAGATGGTAGTCTTATACTCACCCGGCCCCTCCTGGATTTTGTGTTAAACTCTCTACAATAAAGCTTTCTTAGTGTCCAACAAGCTTTCTCTGCCCTTAACCTTGTTCTGAACACCTCCAAAACAAAGGTCATGTGGTTTGGTATGAAGAATGTCCCTCTCCCCACAGGTGTGAACTACCTCTGAGGGTTTAGAGCTTGAGGTAGTCACCTCTTACAAGTACTTGGGAGTATGGCTGGACGGTACACTGTCCTTGTCTCAGCACATATCAAAGCTGCAGGCTATAGTTCAATGGCAGTGAATCTACAACTAGTTACAGTAAAATGCAGTTGTTAATTTTAAAGGACAGTATGCTGCTGTATGCTGATTACTCTGGGTTTCTAGCTACCTGAAGTTTCTGCTGCCAGCAGTTTCCGTTTTGAGCGGATCATTTGTCTCTGTGCTGCTGTTTGTTACTTCTTGGCTACCTGCCAAGTTTTTTTTCCCTTTTTATAACCGTTTAAATAAATTTTAATTTAACACATTTACCCAAGTCTTAGTTCTTTTTATTTTCTCTGTATACTTTTTTGTATTATAATTTATTTTATTTGTTCATTCAACTTTTTTACCCCGGACGCTTTATCTGGACTTGGTTCTACAGGACTTCCACCAGCCGAAGCTAAGTAGTAACATTATTAACACTATGTCATCTGACGTTAACTGCAGTCACTGTATTCAAAACATACAGGAAAACTATCACCTTATGGTGAGGAGAGCCTCGCTGCAAGCCCAGCTTCAGACGCCATCATCAGGCAAGGACAGTTTAAGTGTAGGAAATGATGAAACAGCGTCTGTGCCACCAGTAAGTACAGATAGTAGTATAAATCCCCTCCACAGTCCCCACCAGTAAGTACAGTTACTAGTATAAATCCCCTCCACAGTCCCCACCAGTAAGTACAGATAGTAGTATAAATCCCCTCCACAGTCCCCACCAGTAAGTACAGATAGTAGTATAAATCCCCTCCACAGTCCCCACCAGTAAGTACAGTTACTAGTATAAATCCCCTCCACAGTCCCCACCAGTAAGTACAGTTACTAGTAAAAATCCCCTCCACAGTCCCCACCAGTAAGTACAGATAGTAGTATAAATCCCCTCCACAGTCCCCACCAGTAAGTACAGATAGTAGTATAAATCCCCTCCACAGTCCCCACCAGTAAGTACAGTTACTAGTATAAATCTCCTCCACAGTCCCCACCAGTAAGTACAGATAGTAGTATAAATCCCCTCCACAGTCCCCACCAGTAAGTACAGATAGTAGTATAAATCCCCTCCACAGTCCCCACCAGTAAGTACAGATAGTAGTATAAATCCCCTCCACAGTCCCCACCAGTAAGTACAGATACTAGTATAAATCCCCTCCACAGTCCCCACCAGTAAGTACAGTTACTAGTAAAAATCCCCTCCACAGTCCCCACCAGTAAGTACAGATAGTAGTATAAATCCCCTCCACAGTCCCCACCAGTAAGTACAGATAGTAGTATAAATCTCCTCCACAGTCCCCACCAGTAAGTACAGATAGTAGTATAAATCCCCTCCACAGTCCCCACCAGTAAGTACAGATACTAGTATAAATCCCCTCCACAGTCCCCACCAGTAAGTACAGATACTAGTATAAATCCCCTCCACAGTCCCCACCAGTAAGTACAGATAGTAGTATAAATCCCCTCCACAGTCCCCACCAGTAAGTACAGTTACTAGTATAAATCCCCTCCACAGTCCCCACCAGTAAGTACAGATACTAGTATAAATCTCCTCCACAGTCCCCACCAGTAAGTACAGATAGTAGTATAAATCCCCTCCACAGTCCCCACCAGTAAGTACAGATAGTAGTATAAATCCCCTCCACAGTCCCCACCAGTAAGTACAGTTACTAGTAAAAATCCCCTCCACAGTCCCCACCAGTAAGTACAGATAGTAGTATAAATCCCCTCCACAGTCCCCACCAGTAAGTACAGATAGTAGTATAAATCCCCTCCACAGTCCCCACCAGTAAGTACAGTTACTAGTAAAAATCCCCTCCACAGTCCCCACCAGTAAGTACAGATAGTAGTATAAATCCCCTCCACAGTCCCCACCAGTAAGTACAGATAGTAGTATAAATCTCCTCCACAGTCCCCACCAGTAAGTACAGATAGTAGTATAAATCCCCTCCACAGTCCCCACCAGTAAGTACAGATAGTAGTATAAATCCCCTCCACAGTCCCCACCAGTAAGTACAGATAGTAGTATAAATCCCCTCCACAGTCCCCACCAGTAAGTACAGTTACTAGTATAAATCCCCTCCACAGTCCCCACCAGTAAGTACAGATAGTAGTAAAAATCCCCTCCACAGTCCCCACCAGTAAGTACAGATAGTAGTATAAATCCCCTCCACAGTCCCCACCAGTAAGTACAGATACTAGTATAAATCCCCTCCACAGTCCCCACCAGTAAGTACAGATAGTAGTAAAAATCCCCTCCACAGTCCCCACCAGTAAGTACAGATAGTAGTATAAATCCCCTCCACAGTCCCCACCAGTAAGTACAGTTACTAGTAAAAATCCCCTCCACAGTCCCCACCAGTAAGTACAGATAGTAGTATAAATCCCCTCCACAGTCCCCACCAGTAAGTACAGATAGTAGTATAAATCTCCTCCACAGTCCCCACCAGTAAGTACAGATAGTAGTATAAATCCCCTCCACAGTCCCCACCAGTAAGTACAGATAGTAGTATAAATCCCCTCCACAGTCCCCACCAGTAAGTACAGATAGTAGTATAAATCCCCTCCACAGTCCCCACCAGTAAGTACAGTTACTAGTATAAATCCCCTCCACAGTCCCCACCAGTAAGTACAGATAGTAGTAAAAATCCCCTCCACAGTCCCCACCAGTAAGTACAGATAGTAGTATAAATCCCCTCCACAGTCCCCACCAGTAAGTACAGATACTAGTATAAATCCCCTCCACAGTCCCCACCAGTAAGTACAGATAGTAGTAAAAATCCCCTCCACAGTCCCCACCAGTAAATACAGTTACTAGTATAAATCCCCTCCACAGTCCCCACCAGTAAGTACAGATAGTAGTATAAATCCCCTCCACAGTCCCCACCAGTAAGTACAGATACTAGTATAAATCCCCTCCACAGTCCCCACCAGTAAGTACAGATAGTAGTAAAAATCCCCTCCACAGTCCCCACCAGTAAGTACAGTTACTAGTATAAATCCCCTCCACAGTCCCCACCAGTAAGTACAGATAGTAGTAAAAATCCCCTCCACAGTCCCCACCAGTAAGTACAGATAGTAGTAAAAATCCCCTCCACAGTCCCCACCAGTAAGTACAGTTACTAGTATAAATCCCCTCCACAGTCCCCACCAGTAAGTACAGTTACTAGTAAAAATCCCCTCCACAGTCCCCACCAGTAAGTACAGATAGTAGTATAAATCCCCTCCACAGTCCCCACCAGTAAGTACAGTTACTAGTAAAAATCCCCTCCACAGTCCCCACCAGTAAGTACAGATAGTAGTATAAATCCCCTCCACAGTCCCCACCAGTAAGTACAGTTACTAGTATAAATCCCCTCCACAGTCCCCACCAGTAAGTACAGATAGTAGTATAAATCCCCTCCACAGTCCCCACCAGTAAGTACAGATAGTAGTATAAATCCCCTCCACAGTCCCCACCAGTAAGTACAGTTACTAGTAAAAATCCCCTCCACAGTCCCCACCAGTAAGTACAGTTACTAGTATAAATCCCCTCCACAGTCCCCACCAGTAAGTACAGATACTAGTATAAATCCCCTCCACAGTCCCCACCAGTAAGTACAGTTACTAGTATAAATCCCCTCCACAGTCCCCACCAGTAAGTACAGTTACTAGTATAAATCTCCTCCACAGTCCCCACCAGTAAGTACAGATAGTAGTAAAAATCCCCTCCACAGTCCCCACCAGTAAGTACAGATAGTAGTATAAATCTCCTCCACAGTCCCCACCAGTAAGTACAGATAGTAGTATAAATCCCCTCCACAGTCCCCACCAGTAAGTACAGATACTAGTATAAATCTCCTCCACAGTCCCCACCAGTAAGTACAGATACTAGTATAAATCCCCTCCACAGTCCCCACCAGTAAGTACAGTTACTAGTAAAAATCCCCTCCACAGTCCCCACCAGTAAGTACAGATACTAGTATAAATCCCCTCCACAGTCCCCACCAGTAAGTACAGTTACTAGTATAAATCTCCTCCACAGTCCCCACCAGTAAGTACAGATACTAGTATAAATCCCCTCCACAGTCCCCACCAGTAAGTACAGTTACTAGTATAAATCTCCTCCACAGTCCCCACCAGTAAGTACAGATACTAGTATAAATCTCCTCCACAGTCCCCACCAGTAAGTACAGATAGTAGTATAAATCCCCTCCACAGTCCCCACCAGTAAGTACAGATAGTAGTATAAATCCCCTCCACAGTCCCCACCAGTAAGTACAGATAGTAGTATAAATCCCCTCCAGTCCCCGCAGCCGGACACTTTTCTCAGGGCTTCTATAAAGAAATGCAGTCGGCATGTTCAACCGGTGTCGCTCATTCAGCCAACAGAAACCTTCAACCCGTTCTCCCCATTAAGCAACGAGTCGGAGCCAGAGGCTTCTCAGGTCTCTCCTCCACCCGTTACGGGGTCTGAGCCACCGAAGCCTCCTACCATTAGCTCTGACAAATTGAAAACCCTAGTCATTGACGACTCCATTACCCGCAATATTAGATTTAAGAATCATCCAGCGATTATACATTGTTTACCAGGGGGCAGGGTACCGACGTAAAGGCTCATCTGAAGATGGTGCTGGCTAAAACAACATCTGGTGAGTGTAGAGAGTATAGAGATACAGTGGGGAGAACAAGTATTTGATACACTGCCAATTTTGCAGGTTTTCCTACTTACAAAGCATGTAGAGGTCTGTAATTTTTATCATAGGTACTCTTCAACTGTAAGAGACGGAATCTAAAACAAAAATCCAGAAAATCACATTGTATGATTTTTAAATAATTTATTTGCATTTTATTGCATGACATAAGTATTTGATCACCTACCAACCAGTAAGAATTCCGTCTCTCACAGACCTGTTAGTTTTTCTTTAAGAAGCCCTCCTGTTCTCCACTCATTACCTGTATTAACTGCACCTGTTTGAACTCGTTACCTGTATAAAAGACACCTGTCTACACACTCAATCAAACAGACTCCAACCTCTCCACAATGGCCAAGGCCAGAGAGCTGTGTAAGGACATCAGGGATAAAATTATAGACCTGCACAAGGCTGGGATGGGCTACAGGACAATAGGCAAGCAGCTGGGTGAGAAGGCAACAACTGTTGGCGCAATTATTAGAAAATGGAAGAAGTTCAAGATGACGGTCAACCTCCCTCGGTCTGGGGCACCATGCAAGATCTCACCTCGTGGGGCATCAATGATCATGAGGAAGGTGAGGGATCAGCCCAGAACTACACGGCAGGACCTGGTCAATGACCTGAAGAGAGCTGGGACCACAGTCTCAAAGAAAACCATTAGTAACACACTACGCCGTCATGGATTAAAATCCTGCAGCGCACACAGGGTCCCCCTGCTCAAGCCAGCGCATGTCCAGGCCCGTCTGAAGTTTGCCAATGACCATCTGGATGATCTAGAGGAGGAATGGGAGAAGGTCATGTGGTCTGATGAGACAAGAATAGTGCTTTTTGGTCTAAACTACACTCGCCGTGTTTGGAGGAAGAAGAAGGATGAGTACAACCCCAAGAACACCATCCCAACCGTGAAGCATGGAGGTGGAAACATCATTCTTTGGGGATGCTTTTCTGCAAAGGGGACAGGACGACTGCACCGTATTGAGGGGAGGATGGATGGGGCCATGTATCGCGAGATCTTGGCCAACAGCCTCCTTCCCTCAGTAAGAGCATTGAAGATGGGTCGTGGCTGGGTCTTCCAGCATGACAATGACCCGAAACACACAGCCAGGGCAACTATGGAGTGGCTCCGTAAGAAGCATCTCAAGGTCCTGGAGTGGCCTAGCCAGTCTCCAGACCTGAACCCAATAGAAAATCTTTGGAGGCAGCTGAAAGTCCGTATTGCCCAGCGACAGCCCCGAAACCTGAAGGATCTGGAGAAGGTCTGTATGGAGGAGTGGGCCAAAATCCCTGCTGCAGTGTGTGCAAACCTGGTCAAGAACTACAGGAAACGTATGATCTCTGTAATTGCAAACAAAGGTTTCTGTAACAAATATTAAGTTCTGCTTTTCTGATGTATCAAATACTTATGTCATGCAATAAAATGCAAATTAATTATTTTAAAATCATACAATGTGATTTTCTGGATTTTTGTTTTAGATTCTGTCTCTCACAGTTGAAGTGTACCTATGATAAAAATTACAGACTTCTACATGCTTTGTAAGTGGGAAAACCTGCAAATTCGGCAGTGTATCAAATACTTGTTCTCCCCACTGTATATCCACGTCGGCACCAACGATGTTAGGATGAAACAGTCAGAGGTCACCAAGCGCAACATAGCTACAGTGTGTAAATTAGCTAGAAAGATGTGTCAGCATGGAGTAACTGTCTCTGGCCCCCTCCCAGTTAGGGGGAGTGATGAGCTCTACAGCAGAGTCTCACAACTCAATCGCTGGTTGAAAACTGTTTTTTGCCCCTCCCAAAGGATAGAATTTGTAGACAATTGGCCCTCTTTCTGGGACTCACCCACGAACAGGACCAAGCCTGGCCTGCTGAGGAGTGACGGACTCCATCCTAGCTGGAGGGGTGCTCTCATTTTATCTATGAACATAGACGAGGCTCTAACTCCTCTAGCTCCACTATGAGATAGGGTGCAGGCCAGGCAGCAGGCTGTTAGCCAGCCTGCCAGTTTAGTGGAGTCTGCCACTAGCATAGTCAGTGTAGTCAGCTCAGTTACCCCCATTGAGACCGTGTCTGTGCCTCGATCTAGGTTGTGCAAACCTAAACATGGCGGTGTTCGCCTTAGTAATCTCACTGGAATAAAGACCTCCTCCATTCCTGTCATTATTGAAAAAGGTTGTGATATCTCACTTCTTAAAATAGGGTTACTTAATGTTAGATCCCTCACTTCCAAGGCAGTTATAGTCAATGAACTAATCACTGACCATAATCTTGATGTGATTGGCCTGACTGAAACATGGGTTAAGCCTGATGAATTTACTGTGTTAAATGAGGCCTCTCCTCCTGGTTACACTAGTGACCATGTCCCCCGGTCATTCCGCAAAGGCGGAGGTGTTGCTAACATTTACGATAGCAAATTTCAATTTACCCCCCAAAAAAGGACAGCGTTTTCATCTTTTGAGCTTCTAGTCATGAAATCTAAGCAGCCTACTCAATCACTTTTTATAGCTACTGTTTACAGGCCTCCTGGGCCGTATACAGAGTTCCTTACTGAGTTCTCTGAATTCCTATCAGACCTTGTAGTCATGGAAGATAATATTCAAATTTTTGGTGACATTCACATGGAAAAGTCCACAGATCCACTACAAAAGGCTTTCGGCACCATCATCGACTCAGTGGGTTTTGACCAACATGTCTCCGGACCTACTCATTGCCACAGTCATACCCTGGATCTAGTTCTGTCCCGTGGAATAAATATTGTGGATCTAAATGTTTTTCCTCATAATCCTGGACTATCGGACCACCATTTTATTTTGTTTGCAATCGCAACAAATAATCTGCTCAGATCCCAACCAAGGATCATCAAAAGCCGTGCTATAAATTCTCGGACAACCCAAAGATTCCTAGATGCTCTTCCAGACTCCATCCACCTATCCAAGGACGTTGGAGTACAAAAATCAGTTAACAATCAAACTGAGGATCTAAATGTAATCTTGAGTAATACCCTAGATGTAGTCGCACCCATAAAAACAAAAAACATTTGCCAAAAGAACCCTGGTACACAGAAAATACCCTTGCCAAAAGCTCCCTGGTACACAGAAAATACCCGAGCTCTGAAGCAAGCTTCCAGAAAACTGGAACGGAAATGGAGCTCCACCAAACTGGAAGTCTTCCTACTAGCTTGGAAAGAAAGTACAGTGCAATATGGAAGAGTCCTCACTGATGCTCGATCATCCTATTTTTCCAACCTAATTGAGGAGAATAAGAATAATCCTAAATTTCTATTTGATACTGTTGCAAAGCTAACTAAAAAGCAGCATTCCCCAAGAGAGGATGCCTTTCACTTCAGCAGTGATGAATTCATGAACTTCTTCAACGAAAAGATCATTATCATTAGATAGCAAATTACAGACTCCTTTTTGAATCTGTGTATTTCCCCAAAGCTCAGCTGTCCTGAGTCTGACAGAACTGCCAGGACCTCGGATCAATGGAGACACTCAAGTTTTTAATCCTATATCTCTTGACACATTCATGAAAATTGTCATGGCCTCTAAACCTTCAACCTGCATACTGGACCCTATTCCAACTAAACTACTGAAAGAGCTACTTCCTGTGCTCGGCCCTCCTATGCTGAACATAATAAATGGCTCCCTCTCCACCGGATGTGTACAAAACTCTCTAAAAGTGGCAGTAATAAAGCCGCTCTTGAAAAAGCCAAGCCTTGACCCAGAAAATGTAAAAAACTATCGGCCTATATAGAATCTCCCATTTCTCTCAAAAATCTTAGAAAAAGCTGTTGCGCAGCAACTAACTGTCTTCCTGAAGACAAATAATGTATACGAAACACTTCAGTCTGGTTTTAGACCCCATCATAGCACTGAGACTGCACTTGTGAAAGTGGTAAACAACCTTTTAATGGCGTCAGACCAAGGCTCTGCATCTGTCCTCGTGCTCTTAGACCTTAGTGCTGCTTTTGACACCATCGACCATCATATTCTTTTGGAGAGATTGGAAACCTCAATTGGTCTACACGGACAAGTTCTTGCCTGGTTTAGATCTTATCTGTCGGAGAGATATCAGTTTGTCTCTGTAGATGGTTTGTCCTCTGACAAATCAATTGTAGGTTTCGGTGTTCCTCAAGGTTCCGTTTTAGGGCTATATATTTTACCTCTTGGTGATGTCATTCGGAAGCATAATGTTAATTTCCATTGCTATGCGGACGACACACAGCTGTACATTTCGATGAAACATGGTGATGCACCAAAATTGCCTGCCCTAGAGGCCTGTGTTTCAGACATAAGGAAGTGGATTTACTTTTAAATTCTGACAAAACAGAGACGCTAGTTCTAGGTCCCAAGAAACAAAGAGATCTGCTTTTGGATCTGACAATTAATCTTGATGGTTGTACAGTCGTCTCCCAAACAACTGTGAAGGACCTTGGCATTACTCTGGACCCTGATCTCTCTTTTAATGAACATATCAAGAATATTTCAAGGACAGCTTTTTTCTATCTTCGTAACATTGCAAAAATCAGAAATTCTTTGTCCAAAAATGATGCAGAAAAGCTAATCCATGCTTTTGTCACTTCTAGATTAGATTACTGCAATGCTCTACTATCCGGTTACCCGGATAAAGCACTAAATAAACTTCAATTAGTGCTAAACACGGCTGCTAGAATCTTGACTAGAAACAAAAGATTTGATCATATTACTCCCGTGCTAGCCTCTCTACACTGGCTTCCTGTTAAGGCTAGGGCTGATTTCAAGGTTTTACTGCTAACCTACAAAGCATTACATGGGCTTGCTCCTACTTATCTCTCAGATTTGGTCCTGCCGTACATACCTACACGTACACTCCGGTCACAAGACGCAGGCCTCATTATTGTCCCTAGAATCTCTAAGCAAACAGCTGGAGGCGGGGCTTTCTCCTATAGAGCTCCATTTTTATGGAATGGTCTGCCTATCCATGTGAGAGACGCAGACTCCGTCACAACCTTTAAGTCTTTACTGAAGACTCATCTCTTCAGTAGGTCCTATGATTGAGTGTAGTCTGGACCAGGGGTGAAAGGGTGAACGGCAAGGCTCTGGAGCGACGAACCACCCTTGCTGTCTCTGCCTGGCCGGTTCCCGTCTCTTCATTGGGATTCTCTGCCTCTGACCCTATTACGGGGGCTGAGTCACTGGCTTACTGGTGCTTTCCATGCCATCCCTAGGAGGGGTGCGTCACTTCCTGTCCGGTTTGTCGCCCCCTCTGGCTTGTGCAGTGGAGGGGATCTTTCGTGGACTATACTCAGCCTTGTCTCAGGGTAGTAAGTTGGTGGTTGTTGATATCCCTCTATTGGTGTAGGGGCTGTGCTTGGCAGAGTGGATGAGGTTTGGCCCTGTCCGGGTGTATTGTCTGGGTATTGTCGGAGGTGGCCACAGTGTCTCCTGACCCCCCCTGTCTCAGCCTCCAGTATCTATGCTGCAATAGTCTATGTGCCGGGGGGCTAGGGTCAGTTTGTTAAATATGATGTTATTATCCGGTGTCTTGTGTGAATTTAAGTATGCTCCCTCTAATTCTCTCTCTCTCCCACTCTACCTCCTCTCCCGGAGGACCTGAGCCTACCCGGAGGACATTGCTTCAGGACCACCTGCCCTGATGACTCCTGGCTGTCCCCAGTCCACCTGGTCGTGCTGCTGCAACGGTTTCAACTCTTCTAGATAGATAGATAGATAGATAGATAGATAGATAGATAGATAGATAGATAGATAGATAGATAGATAGATAGATAGATAGATAGATAGATAGATAGATAGATAGATAGATAGATAGATAGATAGATAGATAGATAGATAGATAGATAGATAGATAGATAGATAGATAGATAGATAGATAGATAGATAGATAGATAGATAGATAGATAGATAGATAGATAGATAGATAGATTGATAGATAGATAGATAGATACTTTATTGATCCCCTGCCTGCGGTTATGGAACCCTGACCTGTTCATTGGACGTGCCACCTTGTCCCAGACCTGCTGTTTTCATCTCTCTCTCTCGCTCTACCGCACCTGCTCTCTATTGCACTGAAAAACCAAGTGACATTCACTCCTGATGTACTGACCAGTTGCAAACTCCACAACTACTTTTATTATTATTTGACCCTGCTGGTCATCTATGAACATTTGAACATCTCGGAGAAAGAACTGGCCTAAATGGCCATGAATTGTTATAATCTCCACCCGGCACAGCCAGAAGAGGACTGGCCACCCCTCAGAGCCTGGTTCCTCTCTAGGTTTCTTCCTAGGTTTTGCCTTTCTAGGGAGTTTTTCCTAGCCACCGTGCTTCTACATCTGCATTGCTTGCTGTTTGGGGTTTTAGGCTGGGTTTCTGTATAGCACTTTGTGAGATCGGCTGATGTTAAAAGCGCTTTATAAATTTAAATGTAATTTCAACTCATAATCTCTTGGTCGCTAGCAGCCTGAAATGTCCTGCTACACTACATCTACACAAACAGATCTTTGAGCATGAAAGAGATATGGTCACAGACTTATTGGCAACCATGCTCAAATCTGCCCAGAATCAAGTAAATAATTGTCCAATTATCACCACCAACATCAAACTAGCAGTGCTCAAGGACACTTGACGTAAAGTATAAATTAACTCTGGGGATTTGAACTTCCAACATCTTGGTTGATAGTACATCAATGCTTCTGCAGTGGCACCAGGTTCACTGCAGAACCTGGTAGCCTAGCGGCAGGTATCTTAGCAGTTAGAGCGTTGGGCCAGTAACTGAAACATCGCTGTTTCGAATACCAGAGCCGACAAGGTGAAAATAAAAATAATGTAGATGTGTCCTTAATCAAGGCACTTCACCCTAATTTGATCCAGGGGCGCCGTACTACTATGGCTGACCCTGTAGGTAGTCCGTCAATGTAAATAAGAATTTGTTAAATAAAGGTTAAATAAAATTTTAAAAGCTTGGAACATATTAAAACTAAGGATATTGTCACGAGTCGGGACGGTGAGAGACCAAGGCGCAGCGCAATCATAGTTCGACATTATTTATTGAATTTATAAATAATCAGAACGAACTAAACAAACGAACAAACACGATCTACAAACGTAACGTAACACAATGAAACGTGTTTTACAAACAAAACGTAGCACACTTACTTGACCGGTGACTTAGAATACACATAATTACAACGACCCACAGCCCCGGTGTGGAAACATACACACATATGTAGGATCCCTAATTAGAGACAATGCACTGCAGCTGCCTCTAATTAGGGATCCACCACAAACCACCTACAGACCCAGAAATGATAGACCTGTCAGACTCTGACCATAGCTACATAGAGAAGCAATAGGCCTCTCTATGGCCAGAGCCTGACAGTACCCCCCCCCAAGGCGCGGACTCCCGGACGCCTACCCAAAAAAACACAACTACATGGGGGCGGTAACTAGGGAGGGACGATTAGTTAGTCTGTGGCGGTTCCGGCCCCGGCGAAGTAGAGAACTTCGTGCCCTGCTCTCTCCTTATGTGGTGAACGACTCCGGCCATGGAGCAGGGCAATTAACCGGGCCCGGACTGGGCACCGGTGGGATAAATAGCTCCGGCCATGGAGCGGGGAAAACAACCGGGCCCGGACTGGGCACCGGTGGAGCGGACTGCTCTGGCACTGGAGCGGAGCAGACGGCTGGACCCGGAATGGGTACCGGTGGAGCGGACTGCTCAGGCTCTGGAGCGGGGCAGACGGCTGGACCCGGAATGGGCACCGGTGGAGCGGACTGCTCTGACTCTGGAGCGGAGCAGACGGCCGGACCCGGATGTATAGGTTAGCATATTTAGGGGTGTGGTCAAATATATGTGAATTTGTGCCACCCATCAGTGGAAGTGTGGTAACAGTTTGATGTTTGATGGTTATGCTAATACTGATTGAATACAGCATTTCACACGGTCTGTTCTACTAATGTTGTATGACAATGTGTCTGCTTTGAGCTGCGCTGTGAAGAGGTTATTGGGAATTTCCCAGTTACTTCATGGCAGTTTGTTGCTGTGAGTTTGTCATTTCTTAACTGGAAAATCCTTGTCAGTTAGTTGTTGTGAAAGTCACAGCAGCAGCCTAACAGAAGATTGCAAGCTTGGTTTATTCTAGGTGTGACTTTCAGCCAGCTCTTTTTGGTCTCCGATATAATTTCATCCCAATTAATGTGCTCTGTTGATAAGCATTCATCTTGTACAATGTCAGTTCTGCAGCCTTGTTAAAGGCATACATAAGTGCATGTGATACCAACAAACCACATATGTTATTTATAGCTTGTCACTGTGTAATTAGGATACTCACTTTCCCACCTGACCATTAGGTCAGTGAGTGTAAAGTTGTGATTTTAACAATAACCCACTTGTAACTAGTTGACAGTAAGTTATAGAAATGTAAATATTAACCTACTGGAAAATACACAGTAACCACTTTCAAGTGAAAGTCTTCATTGTCACAATTTCTTACAAAGAATACAGAACAGAAAGGATAAAACCACGGAAACTGGTACATCATTTACATTGACGGTTGGCACTAGTACTACATATGGTAAACCACGCCCCCAAATATGCTAATGAGCACTGCTTTAAATGTATAATACTGTGTCCTACCTAACTGGTTAGGTAGGACACAAGATATCTTTTAGATAGGAGCAACAGTAGTTATACATACCCTCAATGTGAAGTGATATTAACTAGGGATGCACCTATCACTTTTTTTAAACTCAAAATTAGTGGTGAATTGAAAGCCATTTTATTGACAACTAGCAAATGCAGTAATGCAGGCTATAACCTGACAAAAATGGCCACTAACTGTATTTTTTAGGAACAAAACAGAGTTTATATAATAGGCTAACCAAAATATTTTTCAGCATAACAGTCACCTGCCTACGGCCTATTTCCACATCTGAATATTTACAATACTTAAATGATGCCAAAAACCATGTAAATAGATCAATAAAAAGCCAACAAATAGGCAATAAAAGGAAACAATTAGTTGGGTTTTTGTAAAAAACAAAATAACATTCTATGAAACAAATGAATTAGCCTATGAACATGGAACTTTGAAAATAAGTGAGGCAGTGAAATAAACTTAAAATAGGTTAATTCATCATATGCCTCCATCTCCTATTTCTCACTTTTAAGCATCAATGGTAGATTTCTAATAACAAAGACGAGCATCTCCACTTTTTCAGAAGACAGTCTGTTCCTCTTTTCATCCAGATATGTGAAACAGAGCTCAACAAGCGTTTGCTGTCCACACTAGTGGAGGCAGAGAGGTAAACTCTGCCACGGTTGGGACAGCAGGAAAACGGCCCTTGTTGGTCTGCCAGTAAACCAGAGGTTGTGCGCTCCGTGGAATGGGTGCCTCTGAGAGGTAAAGCTGCATCTGCGATACAGCTCCGCTGCTGCTTTCCCGTGCCTCTGGAGTTTCACTCAATATTTCCTCGTACATTGCCTTATTAAGTTTTTTTTTTTACTTGCTTCCACCTCGAGATACACTGGATTTACATTTATTGCAAATTGCTTTAGTTACATCTGTCTCCGACACGTTGTAAAATTGCCACGCGGCCGACACGTTGAGAGCTTTACTGCCGCAAATCAGCTCTTGGCTCACATATTTTACATCAAAGATCGGTTTTCTGTATCGGCCATTAGAAAGGAAAATCGGACTACCACCAATCTCGTATTTTGAGTGGAAATCGGCCGATTCCGATCTCTTGCCGATCGATCGGTGCATCCCTAATATTAACCGATAAATACAGAGCACAAGTACAACCCTTTTTATATAAACCTTTTAAGGTAGTAAGAAAATAAACATTAACTTAATATTTAAATAAATCACCTGCTAGCAATAGCTAGTGTGACATTGTAGTGCGGTGACCAACGTTGCTAGTTAGCTCGTTATCAACATGGCTAGCTAAGCTAGCAAAAACTTGGTTAACTTGCTGAAATAGGTCTTCAATACGTTAACGGCAAAATAAATATATACATATTCACATTCGCTATTGACTTTAAGATATATGAACCCATTTTCCAAAAACACTATTGTGTTATACAGTTTTAAACAGTTTTTTATATACAGAGGAAAAGGAAACAAGAACCTGTTCT
Organism: Thymallus thymallus; assembly: GCA_023634145.1. Lineage (NCBI taxonomy): Eukaryota > Metazoa > Chordata > Actinopteri > Salmoniformes > Salmonidae > Thymallus > Thymallus thymallus. Next base: position 22,194,325 of record CM042421.1, on the reverse strand, counting down.
CAGAATATCTCTCTCGGACTGAGGACCAGGCAGACCAACTTCCCAAATAGAGGAGAAGCACTCAAAACACACTAGTTGTTCTTTCAAAGAAAATATTACAAGTCCGGCAACCTCTCGTATTACCAACCTTACCACAATGGCAGCAAATATTCTTATGAATTCAGTAACACATAATGAAAGGAAATTTTATTTATATAACCCCTTTTTCTGAAGTGAATGGTTTCTCCAACTACAATACCGCGAACTGCGGCGTTTTTCAATTTGAGTGTCCTTGTTCTTCAGCCTACACTTTCTAGTTCTGATCTTCTAACTTCAGTAGGATGGGTGTGGCTTCATGGCAATGACCACATGAGCAGCTGCTCACCAATTGGACAGCTCTAACACTATCACGTGTTTACACCTTATCTGATGGTTGTGAGATCAAATCCCAGGTGTGGTTGCATCCCAAGTGTGCTAGCCAATATTGAGGTCAATTCCATTTAAGTTCCAGTCAATTCAGAAAGTAAACCCAAATACTAATTTTATGGTATTAAAAATAGTTTGAATTGGAATTTCTGTCTACTTCCTGAATACAGATCATTTTTGTATATTTACTGACAAAATACAGTTTAGCTGTAGAAATACATAAAAAGTTGTTTCCACTATTTTCAGTAGCCGATTACAGTTTGTGCCATAAGCGCATCTAAAGTTTAAATGCAATTGCAAGTGAGTCATGCCAAGTTAATTTGCAGGACGGGTCAAAAAATAGCCATGTGCATTGTGATTGACATGAAAACATGTGGAAACTTGTTTTTAGAACATGTCACATATGACATTTCACACGTGACATTTCACATGTGAAATCATCTGAAAACGTGTTTTTTGAACATGTTTTAACATGTGAAATGTCACGAGAAGTGTTCCAAAAACACATTTTCACATGATTTCACAAATTTTTGAACACTTTACACAGAAAAATGTCAGCATGAAAATCTGCCAGTTTAAGCTAACTATATCTGTTTATTTTGCATTGGATGCTTCTCAATTCACAGCAACCACCTATATCACATCTGTGGTGAAAGGAGACAGAGCTAGAGCTGTGTTTGTCTGACCATGAGATAAACTATTATGACCCCTCTATGGAAGGATGAGACTGTCTGAAGTATAGCAGATCTGCCTAGTTCTGTCTGTAGCTTCTGAACAGAGCTACACACTAATATGACTCTCTCACGAACACATACATGTCGGTTATCCACAGGCCTCGTCTGAAGGTTCCCTGGTACGTTGAAAACATTTATGGAAGTATGAAGACTATATCTCAGACACTTCAGAAGAGACTTCCTTTAGAAGTTTTGGGGGGACTATCTGTTGTTGTCACAAACAGAAGGAGTGGCAGACCAACACGCAGCGCTTATACAGTTCGACATGATTTATGAACACTGAACTTCAAACCACAACGTGCCCGTGCCCGTGCCCCGTGCCCCGTGCCCCGTGCCCCGTGCCCCGTGCCCCGTGCCCCGTGCCCATTTACAAACGATGACCCACACCAAGACAGAAAAAAACATGACTTAAATATGGCCCCCACTTAAAGACAATGCGAAGCAGCTGCCTCCAATTGGGGACCAACACAAAACCAACATAGAAACATATAAACTAGACCTGTCAGGCTCTGACCATAGACAACTAGAGGGAGCCAAAGGCTTCCCTATGATAAGAGCCTGACAGTTGTTCCATGTAGTGAATCTGTTATTCAATGTGTTTGTATGGGCTAATAGCAGTAAGGACTATCTGTTGTTCCATGTAGTGAATCTGTTATTCATTGTGTTTGTATGGGCTAACACCAGTCCAACACTACCCCACTCTGGATGGTGATTAGACTTAACACCACTCCGACACTACCCACTCTGTACGGTGATTAGATCTAACACCACTCCAACACTACCCCACTCTGGATGGTGATTATATCTAACACCATTCCAACACTACCCCACTATGGATGGTGATTAGATCTAACACCACTCCAACACTACCCCACTCTAGATGGTGATTAGATCTAACACCACCCAAACACTACCCCACTCTGGAAGGTGATGATATCTAACGCCAATCCAACACTACCCCACTCTGGATGGTGATTATATCTAACACCACTCCAACACTACCCCTCTCTGGATGGTGATTAGACCTAACACCACTCCAACACTACCCCACTCTGGATGGTGATTATATCTAACACCACTCCAACACTACCCCACTATGGATGGTGCTTTGACCTAACGTCACTCCAACACTACCCCACTCTGGATGATGATTAGGCCTAACACCAATCCAACACTACCCCACTCTGGATGGTGATTAGGCCTAACACCACTCCAACACTACCCCTCTCTGGATGGTGATTAGACCTAATGCCAATCCAACACTACCCCACTCTGGATGGTGATTATATCTAACACCACTCCAACACTACCCCACTATGGATGGTGATTATATCTAACACCACTCCAACACTACCCCACTATGGATGGTGATTTGACCTAACGTCACTCCAACACTACCGCACCCTGGATGGTGATTAGACCTAACGCCAATCCAACACTACCCCACTCTGGATGGTGATTAGACCTAACGATTCTCCAACACTACCCCACTCTGGATGGTGATTAGATCTAACACCACTCCAACACTACCCCACTCTGGATGGTGATTATATCTAACACCCCTCCAACACTACCCCACTCTGGATGGTGATTATATCTAACACCCTTCCAACACTACCCCTCTCTGGAAGGTGATTAGACCTAACACCACTCCAACACTTTCCCAATATGGAAGGTTATTATACCTAACGCCACTCCAACACTACCCCACTATGGATGGTGATTAGATCTAACACCACTCCAACACTACCCCAATCTGGATGGTGATTAGAGCCAACACCACTCCAACACTACCCCACTCTGGATGGTGATTAGACCTAACACCACTCCAACACTTTCCCAATATGGAAGGTTATTTTACCCAACACCAGTCCAACGCTTCCCCACTCTGGATGGTGATTAGAGCCAACACCACTCCAAAACTACCCCACTCTGGATGGTGATTAACCTAACACCACTCCAACACTACCCCACTCTGGATGGTGATTATACCTAACACCAGTCCAACACTACCCCACTCTGGATGGTGATTAGATCTAACACCACTCCAAAACTACCCCACTCTGGATGGTGATTAGAGCCAACACCACTCCAAAACTACCCCACTCTGGATGGTGATTAGACCTAACACCAGTCCAACACTACCCCACTCTGGATGGTGATTAGAGCCAACAACACTCCAAAACTACCCCACTCTGGATGGTGATTAACCTAACACCACTCCAACACTACCCCACTCTGGATGGTGATTATACCCAACACCAGTCCAACGCTTCCCCACTCTGGATGGTGATTAGAGCCAACACCACTCCAAAACTACCCCACTCTGGATGGTGATTAACCTAACACCACTCCAACACTACCCCACTCTGGATGGTGATTAGACCTAACACCAGTCCAACACTACCCCACTCTGGATGGTGATTAACCTAACACCACTCCCCCACTCTGAATGGTGATTAGACCTAACACCCCTCCAACACTACCCCACTCTGGAAGGTGATTTATCTAACACCACTCCAACACTACCCCACTCTGGATGGTGTTTAGGCCTAACGCCAATCCAACACTACCCCACTCTGGATGGTGATTATATCTAACACCCCTCCAACACTACCCCACTCCGGATGGTGATTATATCTAACACCATTCCAACACTACCCCTCTCTGGAAGGTGATTAGACCTAACACCACTCCAACACTTTCCCAATATGGAAGGTTATTATACCTAACGCCACTCCAACACTACCCCACTATGGATGGTGATTAGATCTAACACCACTCCAACACTACCCCACTCTGGATGGTGATTAGACCTAACACCACTCCAACACTTTCCCAATATGGATGGTGATTATATCTAACACCACTCCAACACTACCCCAATCTGGATGGTGATTAGAGCCAACACCACTCCAACACTACCCCACTCTGGATGGTGATTAGACCTAACACCACTCCAACACTTTCCCAATATGGAAGGTTATTATACCCAACACCAGTCCAACGCTTCCCCACTCTGGATGGTGATTAGAGCCAACACCACTCCAAAACTACCCCACTCTGGATGGTGATTAACCTAACACCACTCCAACACTACCCCACTCTGGATGGTGATTATACCTAACACCAGTCCAACACTACCCCACTCTGGATGGTGATTAGATCTAACACCACTCCAAAACTACCCCACTCTGGATGGTGATTAGAGCCAACACCACTCCAAAACTACCCCACTCTGGATGGTGATTAGACCTAACACCAGTCCAACACTACCCCACTCTGGATGGTGATTAGAGCCAACACCACTCCAAAACTACCCCACTCTGGATGGTGATTAACCTAACACCACTCCAACACTACCCCACTCTGGATGGTGATTATACCCAACACCAGTCCAACGCTTCCCCACTCTGGATGGTGATTAGAGCCAACACCACTCCAAAACTACCCCACTCTGGATGGTGATTAACCTAACACCACTCCAACACTACCCCACTCTGGATGGTGATTAGACCTAACACCAGTCCAACACTACCCCACTCTGGATGGTGATTAACCTAACACCACTCCCCCACTCTGAATGGTGATTAGACCTAACACCCCTCCAACACTACCCCACTCTGGAAGGTGATTTATCTAACACCACTCCAACACTACCCCACTCTGGATGGTGTTTAGGCCTAACGCCAATCCAACACTACCCCACTCTGGATGGTGATTAGATCTAACACCACTACAACATTACCCCTTTATGGATGATGATTAGATCTAACACCACTCCAACACTACCCCACTCTGGATGGTGATTAGACCTAACACCACTCCAACACTTTCCCAATATGGAAGGTTATTATACCTAACGCCACTCCAACACTACCCCAATCTGGATGGTGATTATACCCAACACCAGTCCAACGCTTCTCCACTCTGGATGGTGATTAGAGCCAACACCACTCCAAAACTACCCCACTCTGGATGGTGATTAACCTAACACCACTCCAACACTACCCCACTCTGGATGGTGATTAGACCTAACACCAGTCCAACACTACCCCACTCTGGATGGTGATTAGATCTAACACCCTCCAGCACTACCCCACTCTGGAAGGTGATTTATCTAACACCACTCCAACACTACCCCACTCTGGATGGTGTTTAGGCGTAACGCCAATCCAACACTACCCCACTCTGGATGGTGATTAGATCTAACACCACTACAACATTACCCCTTTATGGATGATGATTAGATCTAACACCACTCCAACACTACCCCACTCTGGATGGTGATTAGATCTAACACCACTCCAACACTACCCCACTCTGGATGGTGATTAGACCTAACATCACTCCAACACTACCACACTCTGGATGATGGTGATTACATCAAACACCACTCCAACACTACCCCACTCTGGATGGTGATTATATCTAACACCACTCCAACACTACCCCACTCTGGATGGTGATTATACCTAACACCACTCCAACACTACCCCACTCTGGATGGTGATTAGATCTAACACCCCTCCAACACTACCCCTCTCTGGAAGGTGATTAGATCTAACACCACTCCAACACTACAAAAGTCTGGATTGTGATTAGACCTAACACCACTCCAACACTACCCCACTCTGGATGGTGATTATATCTAACACCACTCCAACACTACCCCACTCTGGATGGTGATTATATCTAACACCACTCCAACACTACCCCACTCTGGATGGTGATTAGATCTAACACCACTCCAACACTACCCCTCTCTGGAAGGTGATTAGATCTAACACCACTCCAACACTACAAAAGTCTGGATTGTGATTAGACCTAACACCACTCCAACACTACCCCACTCTGGATGGTGATTAGATCTAACACCACTACAACATTACCCCTTTATGGATGATGATTAGATCTAACACCACTCCAACACTACCCCACTCTGGATTGTGATTAGATCTAACACCACTCCAACACTACAAAAATCTGGATGATGTTTAACCCTAACACCACTCCAACACTACCCCTCTCTGGAAGGTGATTAGATCTAACACCACTCCAACACTACAAAAGTCTGGATTGTGATTAGACCTAACACCACTCCAACACTACCCCACTCTGGAAGGTGATTTATCTAACACCACTCCAACACTACCCCACTCTGGATGGTGTTTAGGCCTAACGCCAATCCAACACTACCCCACTCTGGATGGTGATTAGATCTAACACCACTACAACATTACCCCTTTATGGATGATGATTAGATCTAACACCACTCCAACACTACCCCACTCTGGATGGTGATTAGACCTAACACCACTCCAACACTTTCCCAATATGGAAGGTTATTATACCTAACGCCACTCCAACACTACCCCAATCTGGATGGTGATTATACCCAACACCAGTCCAACGCTTCTCCACTCTGGATGGTGATTAGAGCCAACACCACTCCAAAACTACCCCACTCTGGATGGTGATTAACCTAACACCACTCCAACACTACCCCACTCTGGATGGTGATTAGACCTAACACCAGTCCAACACTACCCCACTCTGGATGGTGATTATATCTAACACCCTCCAGCACTACCCCACTCTGGAAGGTGATTTATCTAACACCACTCCAACACTACCCCACTCTGGATGGTGTTTAGGCGTAACGCCAATCCAACACTACCCTACTCTGGATGGTGATTAGATCTAACACCACTACAACATTACCCCTTTATGGATGATGATTAGATCTAACACCACTCCAACACTACCCCACTCTGGATGGTGATTAGATCTAACACCACTCCAACACTACCCCACTCTGGATGGTGATTAGACCTAACATCACTCCAACACTACCACACTCTGGATGATGGTGATTACATCAAACACCTCTCCAACACTACCCCACTCTGGATGGTGATTATATCTAACACCACTCCAACACTACCCCACTCTGGATGGTGATTATACCTAACACCACTCCAACACTACCCCACTCTTGATGGTGATTAGATCTAACACCACTCCAACACTACCCCTCTCTGGAAGGTGATTAGATCTAACACCACTCCAACACTACAAAAGTCTGGATTGTGATTAGACCTAACACCACTCCAACACTACCCCACTCTGGATGGTGATTATATCTAACACCACTCCAACACTACCCCACTCTGGATGGTGATTATACCTAACACCACTCCAACACTACCCCACTCTGGATGGTGATTAGATCTAACACCACTCCAACACTACCCCTCTCTGGAAGGTGATTAGATCTAACACCACTCCAACACTACAAAAGTCTGGATTGTGATTAGACCTAACACCACTCCAACACTACCCCACTCTGGATGGTGATTAGATCTAACACCACTACAACATTACCCCTTTATGGATGATGATTAGATCTAACACCACTCCAACACTACCCCACTCTGGATTGTGATTAGATCTAACACCACTCCAACACTACAAAAGTCTGGATGGTGTTTAAGCCTAACACCACTCCAACACTACCCCTCTCTGGAAGGTGATTAGATCTAACACCACTCCAACACTACAAAAGTCTGGATTGTGATTAGACCTAACACCACTCCAACACTACCCCACTCTGGATGGTGTTTAGGCCTAACGCCAATCCAACACTACCCAACTCTGGATGGTGAGTAGATCTAACACCACTACAACATTACCCATTTATGGATGATGATTAGATCTAACGCCACTCCAACACTACCCCACTCTAGATGGTCATTTTAACTAACACCAGTCCAACACTACCCCACTCTGGATGGTGATTAGACCTAACGATTATCCAACACTACCCCACTCTGGATGGTGATTAGATCTAACACCACTCCAACACTACCCCACTATGGATGGTGATTATATCTAACACCACTCCAACACTACCCCACTCTGGATGGTGATTACCCCTAACACCACTCCAACACTAACCCACTCTGGATGGTGATTAGACATAATGCCAATCCAACACTACCCCACTCTGGATGGTGATTATATCTAACACCACTCCAACACTACCCCACTCTGGATGGTGATTAGACCTAACACTACCCCACTCTGGATGGTGATTAGACCTAACACTACCCCACTCTGGATGGTGATTAGACCTAACACTACCCCACTCTGGATGGTGATTATACCTAACACCATTCCAACACTTTCCCAATATGGAAGGTTATTAGACCTAACGCCCTTCCAACACTACCCCAATCTGGATGGTGATTTTACCCAACACCAGTCCAATGCTTCCCCACTCTGGATGGTGATTAGAGCCAACACCACTCCAAAACTACCCCACTCTGGATGGTGATTAACCTAACACCACTCCAACACTACCCCACTATGGATGGTGATTAGATCTAACGCCAATCCAACACTACCCCACTCTGGATGGTGATTAGATCTAACACCACTACAACACTACCCCTCTCTGGATGGTGATTAGATCTAACACCACTCCAACACTACCACACTCTGGATGATGGTGATTACATCAAACACCACTCCAACACTACCCCACTCTGGATGGTGATTATATCTAACACCACTCCAACACTACCCCACTCTGGATGGTGAATACATCAAACACCATTCCAACACTACCCCACTATGGATGTTGATTAGACCTAACACCACTCCAACACTACCCCACTCTGGATGGTGATTAGATCTAACACCACTCCAACACTACAAAGGTCTGGATTGTGATTAGACCTAACACCACTCCAACACTACCCCACTCTGGATGGTGATTACATCAAACACCACTCCAACACTACCCCACTCTGGATGGTGTTTATGCCTAACACCCCTCCAACACTAACCCACTCTGGATGGTGATTAGACATAATGCCAATCCAACACTACCCCACTCTGGATGGTGATTATATCTAACACCACTCCAACACTACCCCACTCTGGATGGTGATTAGACCTAACACTACCCCACTCTGGATGGTGATTAGACCTAACACTACCCCACTCTGGATGGTGATTAGACCTAACACTACCCCACTCTGGATGGTGATTATACCTAACACCATTCCAACACTTTCCCAATATGGAAGGTTATTAGACCTAACGCCCTTCCAACACTACCCCAATCTGGATGGTGATTTTACCCAACACCAGTCCAATGCTTCCCCACTCTGGATGGTGATTAGAGCCAACACCACTCCAAAACTACCCCACTCTGGATGGTGATTAACCTAACACCACTCCAACACTACCCCACTATGGATGGTGATTAGATCTAACGCCAATCCAACACTACCCCACTCTGGATGGTGATTAGATCTAACACCACTACAACACTACCCCTCTCTGGATGGTGATTAGATCTAACACCACTCCAACACTACCACACTCTGGATGATGGTGATTACATCAAACACCACTCCAACACTACCCCACTCTGGATGGTGATTATATCTAACACCACTCCAACACTACCCCACTCTGGATGGTGAATACATCAAACACCATTCCAACACTACCCCACTATGGATGTTGATTAGACCTAACACCACTCCAACACTACCCCACTCTGGATGGTGATTAGATCTAACACCACTCCAACACTACAAAGGTCTGGATTGTGATTAGACCTAACACCACTCCAACACTACCCCACTCTGGATGGTGATTACATCAAACACCACTCCAACACTACCCCACTCTGGATGGTGTTTATGCCTAACACCCCTCCAACACTACCCCACTCTGGATGGTGTTTAGGCCTAACGTCAATCCAACACTACCCCACTCTGGATGGTGATTAGACCTAACACCACTCCAACACTACCCCACTCTGGATGGTGATTAGATCTAACACCACTCCAACACTACCCCTCTCTGGAAGGTGATTAGATCTAACACCACTCCAACACTACAAAGGTCTGTATTGTGATTAGACCTAACACCACTCCAACACTACCCCACTCTGGATGGTGTTTAGGCCTAACGCCAATCCAACACTACCCAACTCTGGATGGTGAGTAGATCTAACACCACTACAACATTACCCATTTATGGATGATGATTAGATCTAACGCCACTCCAACACTACCCCACTCTAGATGGTCATTTTACCTAACACCAGTCCAACACTACCCCACTCTGGATGGTGATTAGACCTAACGATTATCCAACACTACCCCACTCTGGATGGTGATTAGATCTAACACCACTCCAACACTACCCCACTATGGATGGTGATTATATCTAACACCACTCCAACACTACCCCACTCTGGATGGTGATTACTCCTAACACCACTCCAACACTACACCACTCTGGATGGTGATTAGACCTTACACCACTCCAACACTACCCCACTCTGGATGGTGATTTAACCTAACACCACTCCAACACTACCCCAATCTGGATGATGGTGATTACATCTAACACCACTCCAACACTACCCCACTCTGGATGGTGATTTAACCTTACACCCCTCCAACACTACACCACTCTGGATGGTGATTATATCTAACACCATTCCAACACTACCCCACTCTGGATGGTGATTAGACCTAACATCACTCCAACACTACCCCACTCTGGATGATGGTGATTACATCAAACACCACTCCAACACTATCCCACTCTGGATGGTAATTATATCTAACACCACTCCAACACTACCCCACTCTGGATGGTGATTACATCAAACACCATTCACACACTACCCCACTATGGATGTTGATTAGACCTAACATCAATCCAACACTACCCCTCTCTGGATGGTGATTAGACATAACACCACTCCAACACTACCCCACTCTGGATGGTGATTAGATCTAACACCACTCCAACACTACCCCTCTCTGGAAGTTGATTAGATCTAACACCACTCCAACACTACAAAAGTCTGGATTGTGATTATATCTAACACCACTCCAACACTACACCACTCTGGATGGTGATTATATCTAACACCATTCCAACACTACCCCACTCTGGATGGTGATTAGACGTAACATCACTCCAACACTACCCCACTCTGGATGATGGTGATTACATCAAACACCATTCCAACACTATCCCACTCTGGTTGGTGATTATATCTAACACCACTCCAACACTACCCCACTCTGGATGGTGATTACATCAAACACCACTCCAACACTACCCCACTATGGATGTTGATTAGACCTAACGTCAATCCAACACTACCCCACTCTGGATGGTGATTAGATCTAACACCACTCCAACACTACCCCTCTCTGGAAGGTGATTAGATCTAACACCACTCCAACACTACAAAAGTCTGGATTGTGATTATATCTAACACCACTCCAACACTACCCCACTCTGGATGGTGTTTAAGCCTAACACCACTCCAACACTACCCCTCTCTGGAAGGTGATTAGATCTAACACCACTCCAACACTACAAAAGTCTGGATTGTGATTATATCTAACACCACTCCAACACTACACCACTCTGGATGGTGATTATATCTAACACCATTCCAACACTACCCAACTCTGGATGGTGAGTAGATCTAACACCACTACAACATTACCCATTTATGGATGATGATTAGATCTAACGCCACTCCAACACTACCCCACTCTAGATGGTCATTTTACCTAACACCAGTCCAACACTACCCCACTCTGGATGGTGATTAGACCTAACGATTATCCAACACTACCCCACTCTGGATGGTGATTAGATCTAACACCACTCCAACACTACCCCACTATGGATGGTGATTATATCTAACACCACTCCAACACTACCCCACTCTGGATGGTGATTACTCCTAACACCACTCCAACACTAACCCACTCTGGATGGTGATTAGACATAATGCCAATCCAACACTACCCCACTCTGGATGGTGATTATATCTAACACCACTCCAACACTACCCCATTCTGGATGATGATTAGACCTAATGCCACTCCAACACTACCCCACTCTGGATGGTGATTAGACCTAACACTACCCCACTCTGGATGGTGATTAGACCTAACACTACCCCACTCTGGATGGTGATTAGACCTAACACTACCCCACTCTGGATGGTGATTAGACCTAACACTACCCCACTCTGGATGGTGATTAGACCTAACACCATTCCAACACTTTCCCAATATGGAAGGTTATTAGACCTAACGCCCTTCCAACACTACCCCAATCTGGATGGTGATTATACCCAACACCAGTCCAACGCTTCCCCACTCTGGATGGTGATTAGAGCCAACACCACTCCAAAACTACCCCACTCTGGATGGTGATTAACCTAACACCACTCCAACACTACCCCACTATGGATGGTGATTAGATCTAACGCCAATCCAACATTACCCCACTCTGGATGGTGATTAGATCTAACACCACTACAACACTACCCCTCTCTAGATGGTGATTAGATCTAACACCACTCCAACACTACCACTCTCTGAATGATGGTGATTACATCAAACACCACTCCAACACTACCCCACTCTGGATGGTGATTATATCTAACACCACTCCAACACTACCCCACTCTGGATGGGGATTACATCAAACACCATTCCAACACTACCCCACTATGGATGTTGATTATACCTAACACCACTCCAAATCTACCCCACTCTGGATGGTGAATAGATCTAACACCACTCCAACACTACAAAGGTCTGGATTGTGATTAGACCTAACACCACTCCAACACTACCCCACTCTGGATGGTGATTACATCAAACACCACTCCAACACTACCCCACTCTGGATGGTGTTTAGGCCTAACACCACTCCAACACTACCCCACTCTGGATGGTGTTTAGGCCTAACGTCAATCCAACACTACCCCACTCTGGATGGTGATTAGACCTAACACCACTCCAACACTACCCCACTCTGGATGGTGATTAGATCTAACACCACTCCAACACTACCCCTCTCTGGAAGGTGATTAGACCTAACACTACCCCACTCTGGATGGTGATTAGACCTAACACTACCCCACTCTGGATGGTGATTAGACCTAACACTACCCCACTCTGGATGGTGATTAGACCTAACACCATTCCAACACTTTCCCAATATGGAAGGTTATTAGACCTAACGCCCTTCCAACACTACCCCAATCTGGATGGTGATTATACCCAACACCAGTCCAATGCTTCCCCACTCTGGATGGTGATTAGAGCCAACACCACTCCAAAACTACCCCACTCTGGATGGTGATTAACCTAACACCACTCCAACACTACCCCACTATGGATGGTGATTAGATCTAACGCCAATCCAACACTACCCCACTCTGGATGGTGATTAGATCTAACACCACTACAACACTACCCCTCTCTGGATGGTGATTAGATCTAACACCACTCCAACACTACCACACTCTGGATGATGGTGATTACATCAAACACCACTCCAACACTACCCCACTCTGGATGGTGATTATATCTAACACCACTCCAACACTACCCCACTCTGGATGGTGAATACATCAAACACCATTCCAACACTACCCCACTATGGATGTTGATTAGACCTAACACCACTCCAACACTACCCCACTCTGGATGGTGATTAGATCTAACACCACTCCAACACTACAAAGGTCTGGATTGTGATTAGACCTAACACCACTCCAACACTACCCCACTCTGGATGGTGATTACATCAAACACCACTCCAACACTACCCCACTCTGGATGGTGTTTAGGCCTAACACCACTCCAACACTACCCCACTCTGGATGGTGTTTAGGCCTAACGTCAATCCAACACTACCCCACTCTGGATGGTGATTAGACCTAACACCACTCCAACACTACCCCACTCTGGATGGTGATTAGATCTAACACCACTCCAACACTACCCCTCTCTGGAAGGTGATTAGATCTAACACCACTCCAACACTACAAAGGTCTGGATTGTGATTAGACCTAACACCATTCCAACACTACCCCACTCTGGATGGTGTTTAGGCCTAACGCCAATCCAACACTACCCAACTCTGGATGGTGAGTAGATCTAACACCACTACAACATTACCCATTTATGGATGATGATTAGATCTAACGCCACTCCAACACTACCCCACTCTAGATGGTCATTTTACCTAACACCAGTCCAACACTACCCCACTCTGGATGGTAATTAGACCTAACGATTATCCAACACTACCCCACTCTGGATGGTGATTAGATCTAACACCACTCCAACACTACCCCACTATGGATGGTGATTATATCTAACACCACTCCAACACTACCCCACTCTGGATGGTGATTACTCCTAACACCACTCCAACACTACACCACTCTGGATGGTGATTATACCTTACACCACTCCAACACTACCCCACTCTGGATGGTGATTAGACCTAACACCAGTCCAACACTACCCCACTCTGGATGGTGATTAACCTAACACCACTCCAACACTACCCCACTCTGGATGGTGATTAGACCTAACACCCCTCCAACACTACCCCACTCTGGAAGGTGATTTATCTAACACCACTCCAACACTACCCCACTCTGGATGGTGTTTAGGCCTAACGCCAATCCAACACTACCCCACTCTGGATGGTGATTAGATCTAACACCACTACAACATTACCCCTTTATGGATGATGATTAGATCTAACACCACTCCAACACTACCCCACTCTGGATGGTGATTAGACCTAACACCACTCCAACACTTTCCCAATATGGAAGGTTATTATACCTAACGCCACTCCAACACTACCCCAATCTGGATGGTGATTATACCCAACACCAGTCCAACGCTTCTCCACTCTGGATGGTGATTAGAGCCAACACCACTCCAAAACTACCCCACTCTGGATGGTGATTAACCTAACACCACTCCAACACTACCCCACTCTGGATGGTGATTAGACCTAACACCAGTCCAACACTACCCCACTCTGGATGGTGATTAGATCAAACACCCTCCAGCACTACCCCACTCTTGAAGGTGATTTATCTAACACCACTCCAACACTACCCCACTCTGGATGGTGTTTAGGCCTAACGCCAATCCAACACTACCCCACTCTGGATGGTGATTAGATCTAACACCACTACAACATTACCCCTTTATGGATGATGATTAGATCTAACACCACTCCAACACTACCCCACTCTGGATGTTGATTAGATCTAACACCACTCCAACACTACCCCACTCTGGATGGTGATTAGACCTAACATCACTCCAACACTACCACACTCTGGATGATGGTGATTACATCAAACACCACTCCAACACTACCCCACTCTGGATGGTGATTATATCTAACACCACTCCAACACTACCCCACTCTGGATGGTGATTATATCTAACACCACTCCAACACTACCCCACTCTGGATGATGATTAGACCTAATGCCACTCCAACACTACCCCACTCTGGATGGTGATTAGACCTAACACTACCCCACTCTGGATGGTGATTAGACCTAACACTACCCCACTCTGGATGGTGATTAGACCTAACACTACCCCACTCTGAATGGTGATTAGACCTAACACTACCCCACTCTGGATGGTGATTAGACCTAACACCATTCCAACACTTTCCCAATATGGAAGGTTATTAGACCTAACGCCCTTCCAACACTACCCCAATCTGGATGGTGATTATACCCAACACCAGTCCAACGCTTCCCCACTCTGGATGGTGATTAGAGCCAACACCACTCCAAAACTACCCCACTCTGGATGGTGATTAACCTAACACCACTCCAACACTACCCCACTATGGATGGTGATTAGATCTAACGCCAATCCAACACTACCCCACTCTGGATGGTGATTAGATCTAACACCACTACAACACTACCCCTCTCTAGATGGTGATTAGATCTAACACCACTCCAACACTACCACACTCTGAATGATGGTGATTACATCAAACACCACTCCAACACTACCCCACTCTGGATGGTGATTATATCTAACACCACTCCAACATTACCCCACTCTGGATGGGGATTACATCAAACACCATTCCAACACTACCCCACTATGGATGTTGATTATACCTAACACCACTCCAACACTACCCCACTCTGGATGGTGATTAGATCTAACACCACTCCAACACTACAAAGGTCTGGATTGTGATTAGACCTAACACCACTCCAACACTACCCCACTCTGGATGGTGATTCCATCAAACACCACTCCAACACTACCCCACTCTGGATGGTGTTTAGGCCTAACACCACTCCAACACTACCCCACTCTGGATGGTGTTTAGGCCTAACGTCAATCCAACACTACCCCACTCTGGATGGTGATTAGACCTAACACCACTCCAACACTACCCCACTCTGGATGGTGATTAGATCTAACACCACTCCAACACTACCCCTCTCTGGAAGGTGATTAGATCTAACACCACTCCAACACTACAAAGGTCTGGATTGTGATTAGACCTAACACCATTCCAACACTACCCCACTCTGGATGGTGTTTAGGCCTAACGCCAATCCAACACTACCCAACTCTGGATGGTGAGTAGATCTAACACCACTACAACATTACCCATTTATGGATGATGATTAGATCTAACGCCACTCCAACACTACCCCACTCTAGATGGTCATTTTACCTAACACCAGTCCAACACTACCCCACTCTGGATGGTGATTAGACCTAACGATTATCCAACACTACCCCACTCTGGATGGTGATTAGATCTAACACCACTCCAACACTACCCCACTATGGATGGTGATTATATCTAACACCACTCCAACACTACCCCACTCTGGATGGTGATTACTCCTAACACCACTCCAACACTACACCACTCTGGATGGTGATTATACCTTACACCACTCCAACACTACCCCACTCTGGATGGTGATTAGACCTAACACCAGTCCAACACTACCCCACTCTGGATGGTGATTAACCTAACACCACTCCAACACTACCCCACTCTGGATGGTGATTAGACCTAACACCCCTCCAACACTACCCCACTCTGGAAGGTGATTTATCTAACACCACTCCAACACTACCCCACTCTGGATGGTGTTTAGGCCTAACGCCAATCCAACACTACCCCACTCTGGATGGTGATTAGATCTAACACCACTACAACATTACCCCTTTATGGATGATGATTAGATCTAACACCACTCCAACACTACCCCACTCTGGATGGTGATTAGACCTAACACCACTCCAACACTTTCCCAATATGGAAGGTTATTATACCTAACGCCACTCCAACACTACCCCAATCTGGATGGTGATTATACCCAACACCAGTCCAACGCTTCTCCACTCTGGATGGTGATTAGAGCCAACACCACTCCAAAACTACCCCACTCTGGATGGTGATTAACCTAACACCACTCCAACACTACCCCACTCTGGATGGTGATTAGACCTAACACCAGTCCAACACTACCCCACTCTGGATGGTGATTAGATCAAACACCCTCCAGCACTACCCCACTCTTGAAGGTGATTTATCTAACACCACTCCAACACTACCCCACTCTGGATGGTGTTTAGGCCTAACGCCAATCCAACACTACCCCACTCTGGATGGTGATTAGACCTAACATCACTCCAACACTACCACACTCTGGATGATGGTGATTACATCAAACACCACTCCAACACTACCCCACTCTGGATGGTGATTATATCTAACACCACTCCAACACTACCCCACTCTGGATGGTGATTATATCTAACACCACTCCAACACTACCCCACTCTGGATGATGATTAGACCTAATGCCACTCCAACACTACCCCACTCTGGATGGTGATTAGACCTAACACTACCCCACTCTGGATGGTGATTAGACCTAACACTACCCCACTCTGGATGGTGATTAGACCTAACACTACCCCACTCTGAATGGTGATTAGACCTAACACTACCCCACTCTGGATGGTGATTAGACCTAACACCATTCCAACACTTTCCCAATATGGAAGGTTATTAGACCTAACGCCCTTCCAACACTACCCCAATCTGGATGGTGATTATACCCAACACCAGTCCAACGCTTCCCCACTCTGGATGGTGATTAGAGCCAACACCACTCCAAAACTACCCCACTCTGGATGGTGATTAACCTAACACCACTCCAACACTACCCCACTATGGATGGTGATTAGATCTAACGCCAATCCAACACTACCCCACTCTGGATGGTGATTAGATCTAACACCACTACAACACTACCCCTCTCTAGATGGTGATTAGATCTAACACCACTCCAACACTACCACACTCTGAATGATGGTGATTACATCAAACACAACTCCAACACTACCCCACTCTGGATGGTGATTATATCTAACACCACTCCAACATTACCCCACTCTGGATGGGGATTACATCAAACACCATTCCAACACTACCCCACTATGGATGTTGATTATACCTAACACCACTCCAACACTACCCCACTCTGGATGGTGATTAGATCTAACACCACTCCAACACTACAAAGGTCTGGATTGTGATTAGACCTAACACCACTCCAACACTACCCCACTCTGGATGGTGATTACATCAAACACCACTCCAACACTACCCCACTCTAGATGGTGTTTAGGCCTAACACCACTCCAACACTACCCCACTCTGGATGGTGATTAGATCTAACACCACTACAACACTACCCCTCTCTAGATGGTGATTAGATCTAACACCACTCCAACACTACCACACTCTGAATGATGGTGATTACATCAAACACCACTCCAACACTACCCCACTCTGGATGGTGATTATATCTAACACCACTCCAACATTACCCCACTCTGGATGGGGATTACATCAAACACCATTCCAACACTACCCCACTATGGATGTTGATTATACCTAACACCACTCCAACACTACCCCACTCTGGATGGTGATTAGATCTAACACCACTCCAACACTACAAAGGTCTGGATTGTGATTAGACCTAACACCACTCCAACACTACCCCACTCTGGATGGTGATTACATCAAACACCACTCCAACACTACCCCACTCTGGATGGTGTTTAGGCCTAACACCACTCCAACACTACCCCACTCTGGATGGTGTTTAGGCCTAACGTCAATCCAACACTACCCCACTCTGGATGGTGATTAGACCTAACACCACTCCAACACTACCCCACTCTGGATGGTGATTAGATCTAACACCACTCCAACACTACCCCTCTCTGGAAGGTGATTAGATCTAACACCACTCCAACACTACAAAGGTCTGGATTGTGATTAGACCTAACACCATTCCAACACTAACCCACTCTGGATGGTGTTTAGGCCTAACGCCAATCCAACACTACCCAACTCTGGATGGTGAGTAGATCTAACACCACTACAACATTACCCATTTATGGATGATGATTAGATCTAACGCCACTCCAACACTACCCCACTCTAGATGGTCATTTTACCTAACACCAGTCCAACACTACCCCACTCTGGATGGTGATTAGACCTAACGATTATCCAACACTACCCCACTCTGGATGGTGATTAGATCTAACACCACTCCAACACTACCCCACTATGGATGGTGATTATATCTAACACCACTCCAACACTACCCCACTCTGGATGGTGATTACTCCTAACACCACTCCAACACTACACCACTCTGGATGGTGATTATACCTTACACCACTCCAACACTACCCCACTCTGGATGGTGATTATACCTAACACCAGTCCAACACTACCCCACTCTGGATGGTGATTAACCTAACACCACTCCAACACTACCCCACTCTGGATGGTGATTAGACCTAACACCCCTCCAACACTACCCCACTCTGGAAGGTGATTTATCTAACACCACTCCAACACTACCCCACTCTGGATGGTGTTTAGGCCTAACGCCAATCCAACACTACCCCACTCTGGATGGTGATTAGATCTAACACCACTACAACATTACCCCTTTATGGATGATGATTAGATCTAACACCACTCCAACACTACCCCACTCTGGATGGTGATTAGACCTAACACCACTCCAACACTTTCCCAATATGGAAGGTTATTATACCTAACGCCACTCCAACACTACCCCAATCTGGATGGTGATTATACCCAACACCAGTCCAACGCTTCTCCACTCTGGATGGTGATTAGAGCCAACACCACTCCAAAACTACCCCACTCTGGATGGTGATTAACCTAACACCACTCCAACACTACCCCACTCTGGATGGTGATTAGACCTAACACCAGTCCAACACTACCCCACTCTGGATGGTGATTAGATCAAACACCCTCCAGCACTACCTCACTCTTGAAGGTGATTTATCTAACACCACTCCAACACTACCCCACTCTGGATGGTGTTTAGGCCTAACGCCAATCCAACACTACCCCACTCTGGATGGTGATTAGATCTAACACCACTACAACATTACCCCTTTATGGATGATGATTAGATCTAACACCACTCCAACACTACCCCACTCTGGATGTTGATTAGATCTAACACCACTCCAACACTACCCCACTCTGGATGGTGATTAGACCTAACATCACTCCAACACTACCACACTCTGGATGATGGTGATTACATCAAACACCACTCCAACACTACCCCACTCTGGATGGTGATTATATCTAACACCACTCCAACACTACCCCACTCTGGATGGTGATTATACCTAACACCACTCCAACACTACCCCACTCTGGATGGTGATTAGATCTAACACCACTCCAACACTACCCCTCTCTGGAAGGTGATTAGATCTAACACCACTCCAACACTACAAAAGTCTGGATTGTGATTAGACCTAACACCACTCCAACACTACCCCACTCTGGATGGTGATTAGATCTAACACCACTACAACATTACCCCTTTATGGATGATGATTATATCTAACACCACTCCAACACTACCCCACTCTGGATTGTGATTAGATCTAACACCACTCCAACACTACAAAAGTCTGGATGGTGTTTAAGCCTAACACCACTCCAACACTACCCCTCTCTGGATGGTGATTAGATCTAACACCACTCCAACACTACCCCTCTCTGGAAGGTGATTAGATCTAACACCACTCCAACACTACCCCTCTCTGGAAGGTGATTAGATCTAACACCACTCCAACACTACAAAAGTCTGGATTGTGATTATATCTAACACCACTCCAACACTACCCCACTCTGGATGGTGTTTAAGCCTAACACCACTCCAACACTACCCCTCTCTGGAAGGTGATTAGATCTAACACCACTCCAACACTACAAAAGTCTGGATTGTGATTATATCTAACACCACTCCAACACTACACCACTCTGGATGGTGATTATATCTAACACCATTCCAACACTACCCAACTCTGGATGGTGAGTAGATCTAACACCACTACAACATTACCCATTTATGGATGATGATTAGATCTAACGCCACTCCAACACTACCCCACTCTAGATGGTCATTTACCTAACACCAGTCCAACACTACCCCACTCTGGATGGTGATTAGACCTAACGATTATCCAACACTACCCCACTCTGGATGGTGATTAGATCTAACACCACTCCAACACTACCCCACTATGGATGGTGATTATATCTAACACCACTCCAACACTACCCCACTCTGGATGGTGATTACGCCTAACACCACTCCAACACTAACCCACTCTGGATGGTGATTAGACATAATGCCAATCCAACACTACCCCACTCTGGATGGTGAATATATCTAACACCACTCCAACACTACCCCACTCTGGATGATGATTAGACCTAATGCCACTCCAACACTACCCCACTCTGGATGGTGATTAGACCTAACACTACCCCACTCTGGATGGTGATTAGACCTAACACTACCCCACTCTGGATGGTGATTAGACCTAACACTACCCCACTCTGGATGGTGATTAGACCTAACACTACCCCACTCTGGATGGTGATTAGACCTAACACCATTCCAACACTTTCCCAATATGGAAGGTTATTAGACCTAACGCCCTTCCAACACTACCCCAATCTGGATGGTGATTATACCCAACACCAGTCCAACGCTTCCCCACTCTGGATGGTGATTAGAGCCAACACCACTCCAAAACTACCCCACTCTGGATGGTGATTAACCTAACACCACTCCAACACTACCCCACTATGGATGGTGATTAGATCTAACGCCAATCCAACACTACCCCACTCTGGATGGTGATTAGATCTAACACCACTACAACACTACCCCTCTCTAGATGGTGATTAGATCTAACACCACTCCAACACTACCACACTCTGAATGATGGTGATTACATCAAACACCACTCCAACACTACCCCACTCTGGATGGTGATTATATCTAACACCACTCCAACACTACCCCACTCTGGATGGGGATTACATCAAACACCATTCCAACACTACCCAACTATGGATGTTGATTATACCTAACACCACTCCAACACTACCCCACTCTGGATGGTGATTAGATCTAACACCACTCCAACACTACAAAGGTCTGGATTGTGATTAGACCTAACACCACTCCACCACTACCCCACTCTGGATGGTGATTACATCAAACACCACTCCAACACTACCCCACTCTGGATGGTGTTTAGGCCTAACACCACTCCAACACTACCCCACTCTGGATGGTGTTTAGGCCTAACGTCAATCCAACACTACCCCACTCTGGATGGTGATTAGACCTAACACCACTCCAACACTACCCCACTCTGGATGGTGATTAGATCTAACACCACTCCAACACTACCCCTCTCTGGAAGGTGATTAGATCTAACACCACTCCAACACTACAAAGGTCTGGATTGTGATTAGACCTAACACCATTCCAACACTACCCCACTCTGGATGGTGTTTAGGCCTAACGCCAATCCAACACTACCCAACTCTGGATGGTGAGTAGATCTAACACCACTACAACATTACCCATTTATGGATGATGATTAGATCTAACGCCACTCCAACACTACCCCACTCTAGATGGTCATTGTACCTAACACCAGTCCAACACTACCCCACTCTGGATGGTGATTAGACCTAACGATTATCCAACACTACCCCACTCTGGATGGTGATTAGATCTAACACCACTCCAACACTACCCCACTATGGATGGTGATTATATCTAACACCTCTCCAACACTACCCCACTCTGGATGGTGATTACTCCTAACACCACTCCAACACTACACCACTCTGGATGGTGATTATACCTTACACCACTCCAACACTACCCCACTCTGGATGGTGATTAGACCTAACACCAGTCCAACACTACCCCACTCTGGATGGTGATTAACCTAACACCACTCCAACACTACCCCACTCTGGATGGTGATTAGACCTAACACCCCTCCAACACTACCCCACTCTGGAAGGTGATTTATCTAACACCACTCCAACACTACCCCACTCTGGATGGTGTTTAGGCCTAACGCCAATCCAACACTACCCCACTCTGGATGGTGATTAGATCTAACACCACTACAACATTACCCCTTTATGGATGATGATTAGATCTAACACCACTCCAACACTACCCCCTCTGGATGGTGATTAGACCTAACACCACTCCAACACTTTCCCAATATGGAAGGTTATTATACCTAACGCCACTCCAACACTACCCCAATCTGGATGGTGATTATACCCAACACCAGTCCAACGCTTCTCCACTCTGGATGGTGATTAGAGCCAACACCACTCCAAAACTACCCCACTCTGGATGGTGATTAACCTAACACCACTCCAACACTACCCCACTCTGGATGGTGATTAGACCTAACACCAGTCCAACACTGCCCCACTCTGGATGGTGATTAGATCTAACACCCTCCAGCACTACCCCACTCTGGAAGGTGATTTATCTAACACCACTCCAACACTACCCCACTCTGGATGGTGTTTAGGCCTAACGCCAATCCAACACTACCCCACTCTGGATGGTGATTAGATCTAACACCACTACAACATTACCCCTTTATGGATGATGATTAGATCTAACACCACTCCAACACTACCCCACTCTGGATGGTGATTAGATCTAACACCACTCCAACACTACCCCACTCTGGATGGTGATTAGACCTAACATCACTCCAACACTACCACACTCTGGATGATGGTGATTACATCAAACACCACTCCAACACTACCCCACTCTGGATGGTGATTATATCTAACACCACTCCAACACTACCCCACTCTGGATGGTGATTATACCTAACACCACTCCAACACTACCCCACTCTGGATGGTGATTAGATCTAACACCACTCCAACACTACCCCTCTCTGGATGGTGATTAGATCTAACACCACTCCAACACTACAAAAGTCTGGATTGTGATTAGACCTAACACCACTCCAACACTACCCCACTCTGGATGGTGATTAGATCTAACACCACTACAACATTACCCCTTTTATGGATGATGATTAGATCTAACACCACTCCAACACTACAAAAGTCTGGATGGTGTTTAAGCCTAACACCACTCCAACACTACCCCTCTCTGGAAGGTGATTAGATCTAACACCACTCCAACACTACAAAAGTCTGGATTGTGATTAGACCTAACACCACTCCAACACTACCCCACTCTGGATGGTGTTTAGGCCTAACGCCAATCCAACACTACCCAACTCTGGATGGTGAGTAGATCTAACACCACTACAACATTACCCATTTATGGATGATGATTAGATCTAACGCCACTCCAACACTACCCCACTCTAGATGGTCATTTTACCTAACACCAGTCCAACACTACCCCACTCTGGATGGTGATTAGACCTAACGATTATCCAACACTACCCCACTCTGGATGGTGATTAGATCTAACACCACTCCAACACTACCCCACTCTGGATGGTGATTAGACCTAACACTACCCCACTCTGGATGGTGATTAGACCTAACACTACCCCACTCTGGATGGTGATTAGACCTAACACCATTCCAACACTTTCCCAATATGGAAGGTTATTAGACCTAACGCCCTTCCAACACTACCCCAATCTGGATGGTGATTATACCCAACACCAGTCCAACGCTTCCCCACTCTGGATGGTGATTAGAGCCAACACCACTCCAAATCTACCCCACTCTGGATGGTGATTAACCAAACACCACTCCAACACAACCCACTATGGATGGTGATTAGATCTAATGCCAATCCAACACTACCCCACTCTGGATAGTGATTAGATCTAACACCACTACAACACTACCCCTCTCTGGATGGTGATTAGATCTAACACCACTCCAACACTACCACACTCTGGATGATGGTGATTACATCAAACACCACTCCAACACTACCCCAATCTGGATGGTGATTATATCTAACACCACTCCAACACTACCCCACTCTGGATGGTGAATACATCAAACACCATTCCAACACTACCCCACTATGGATGTTGATTAGACCTAACACCACTCCAACACTACCCCACTCTGGATGGTGATTATATCTAACACCACTCCAACACTACAAAGGTCTGGATTGTGATTAGACCTAACACCACTCCAACACTACCCCACTCTGGATGGTGATTACATCAAACACCACTCCAACACTACCCCACTCTGGATGGTGTTTACGCCTAACACCACTCCAACACTACCCCACTCTGGATGGTGTTTAGGCCTAACGTCAATCCAACACTACCCCACTCTGGATGGTGATTATACCTAACACCACTCCAACACTACCCCACTCTGGATGGTGATTAGATCTAACACCACTCCAACACTACCCCTCTCTGGAAGGTGATTAGATCTAACACCCTCCAGCACTACCCCACTCTGGAAGGTGATTTATCTAACACCACTCCAACACTACCCCACTCTGGATGGTGTTTAGGCCTAACGCCAATCCAACACTACCCCACTCTGGATGGTGATTAGATCTAACACCACTACAACATTACCCCTTTATGGATGATGATTAGATCTAACACCACTCCAACACTACCCCACTCTGGATGGTGATTAGATCTAACACCACTCCAACACTACCCCTCTCTGGAAGTTGATTAGATCTAACACCACTCCAACACTACAAAAGTCTGGATTGTGATTATATCTAACACCACTCCAACACTACACCACTCTGGATGGTGATTATATCTAACACCATTCCAACACTACCCCACTCTGGATGGTGATTAGACGTAACATCACTCCAACACTACCCCACTCTGGATGATGGTGATTACATCAAACACCACTCCAACACTATCCCACTCTGGTTGGTGATTATATCTAACACCACTCCAACACTACCCCACTCTGGATGGTGATTACATCAAACACCACTCCAACACTACCCCACTATGGATGTTGATTAGACCTAACGTCAATCCAACACTACCCCACTCTGGATGGTGATTAGACATAACACCACTCCAACACTACCCCACTCTGGATGGTGATTAGATCTAACACCACTCCAACACTACCCCTCTCTGGAAGGTGATTAGATCTAACACCACTCCAACACTACAAAAGTCTGGATTGTGATTATATCTAACACCACTCCAACACTACCCCACTCTGGATGGTGTTTAAGCCTAACACCACTCCAACACTACCCCTCTCTGGAAGGTGATTAGATCTAACACCACTCCAACACTACAAAAGTCTGGATTGTGATTATATCTAACACCACTCCAACACTACACCACTCTGGATGGTGATTATATCTAACACCATTCCAACACTACCCAACTCTGGATGGTGAGTAGATCTAACACCACTACAACATTACCCATTTATGGATGATGATTAGATCTAACGCCACTCCAACACTACCCCACTCTAGATGGTCATTTTACCTAACACCAGTCCAACACTACCCCACTCTGGATGGTGATTAGACCTAACGATTATCCAACACTACCCCACTCTGGATGGTGATTAGATCTAACACCACTCCAACACTACCCCACTATGGATGGTGATTATATCTAACACCACTCCAACACTACCCCACTCTGGATGGTGATTACTCCTAACACCACTCCAACACTAACCCACTCTGGATGGTGATTAGACATAATGCCAATCCAACACTACCCCACTCTGGATGGTGATTATATCTAACACCACTCCAACACTACCCCACTCTGGATGATGATTAGACCTAATGCCACTCCAACACTACCCCACTCTGGATGGTGATTAGACCTAACACTACCCCACTCTGGATGGTGATTAGACCTAACACTACCCCACTCTGGATGGTGATTAGACCTAACACTACCCCACTCTGGATGGTGATTAGACCTAACACCATTCCAACACTTTCCCAATATGGAATGTTATTAGACCTAACGCCCTTCCAACACTACCCCAATCTGGATGGTGATTATACCCAACACCAGTCCAACGCTTCCCCACTCTGGATGGTGATTAGAGCCAACACCACTCCAAAACTACCCCACTCTGGATGGTGATTAACCTAACACCACTCCAACACTACCCCACTATGGATGGTGATTAGATCTAACGCCAATCCAACACTACCCCACTCTGGATGGTGATTAGATCTAACACCACTACAACACTACCCCTCTCTTGATGGTGATTAGATCTAACACCACTCCAACACTACCACACTCTGAATGATGGTGATTACATCAAACACCACTCCAACACTACCCCACTCTGGATGGTGATTATATCTAACACCACTCCAACACTACCCCACTCTGGATGGGGATTACATCAAACACCATTCCAACACTACCCCACTATGGATGTTGATTATACCTAACACCACTCCAACACTACCCCACTCTGGATGGTGATTAGATCTAACACCACTCCAACACTACAAAGGTCTGGATTGTGATTAGACCTAACACCACTCCAACACTACCCCACTCTGGATGGTGATTACATCAAACACCACTCCAACACTACCCCACTCTGGATGGTGTTTAGGCCTAACACCACTCCAACACTACCCCACTCTGGATGGTGTTTAGGCCTAACGTCAATCCAACACTACCCCACTCTGGATGGTGATTAGACCTAACACCCCTCCAACACTACCCCACTCTGGATGGTGATTAGATCTAACACCACTCCAACACTACCCCTCTCTGGAAGGTGATTAGACCTAACACTACCCCACTCTGGATGGTGATTAGACCTAACACTACCCCACTCTGGATGGTGAGTAAAATACAGAATTGATTTTAAAATTTTAATTTTAACTTTTAAAGCACTACATGGACAGACGCCTCAATACATCACTGACATGTTGACCCCTTACTCTTCGTCTCGTATTCTTCGCTCCTCAGGTCAGAATCTCCTGATGGTACCTAAAACCCGCCTTAAAACTAGGGGAGATCGTTCCTTCCAGGCGACTGCTCCAAAATTGTGGAATGCCCTGCCCTTGTCGTTGCGTGTGGCCGATTCTATTGTTTCTTTTAAAAAGCAGCTGAAGACACTACTATTTAGACAAGCTTTTAATTGATTGTGCTTTTATGTTTTATGTTTTTATGTTAGTATGATGTTTTTTAAATGGTATACTTGCTACTTGTAAAGCACTCTGTGATTCTTTCTGTGATGGGTGCTATATAAATAAAGTTTATTATTATTAGACCTAATACTACCCCACTCTGGATGGTGATTAGACCTAACACCATTCCAACACTTTCCCAATATGGAAGGTTATTAGACCTAACGCCACTCCAACACTACCCCAATCTGGATGGTGATTATACCCAACACCAGTCCAATGCTTCCCCACTCTGGATGGTGATTAGAGCCAACACCACTCCAAAACTACCCCACTCTGGATGGTGATTAACCTAACACCACTCCAACACTACCCCACTATGGATGGTGATTAGATCTAACGCCAATCCAACACTACCCCACTCTGGATGGTGATTAGATCTAACACCACTACAACACTACCCCTCTCTGGATGGTGATTAGATCTAACACCACTCCAACACTACCACACTCTGGATGATGGTGATTACATCAAACACCACTCCAACACTACCCCACTCTGGATGGTGATTATATCTAACACCACTCCAACACTACCCCACTCTGGATAGTGAATACATCAAACACCATTCCAACACTACCCCACTATGGATGTTGATTAGACCTAACACCACTCCAACACTACCCCACTCTGGATGGTGTTTAGGCCTAACGCCAATCCAACACTACCCAACTCTGGATGGTGAGTAGATCTAACACCACTACAACATTACCCATTTATGGATGATGATTAGATCTAACGCCACTCCAACACTACCCCACTCTAGATGGTCATTTTACCTAACACCAGTCCAACACTACCCCACTCTGGATGGTGATTAGACCTAACGATTATCCAACACTACCCCACTCTGGATGGTGATTAGATCTAACACCACTCCAACACTACCCCACTATGGATGGTGATTATATCTAACACCACTCCAACACTACCCCACTCTGGATGGTGATTACTCCTAACACCACTCCAACACTACACCACTCTGGATGGTGATTATACCTTACACCACTCCAACACTACCCCACTCTGGATGGTGATTTAACCTAACACCACTCCAACACTACCCCAATCTGGATGATGGTGATTACATCTAACACCACTCCAACACTACCCCACTCTGGATGGTGATTTAACCTTACACCCCTCCAACACTACACCACTCTGGATGGTGATTATATCTAACACCATTCCAACACTACCCCACTCTGGATGGTGATTAGACCTAACATCACTCCAACACTACCCCACTCTGGATGATGGTGATTACATCAAACACCACTCCAACACTATCCCACTCTGGATGGTAATTATATCTAACACCACTCCAACACTACCCCACTCTGGATGGTGATTACATCAAACACCATTCCAACACTACCCCACTATGGATGTTGATTAGACCTAACGTCAATCCAACACTACCCCTCTCTGGATGGTGATTAGACATAACACCACTCCAACACTACCCCACTCTGGATGGTGATTAGATCTAACACCACTCCAACACTACCCCTCTCTGGAAGTTGATTAGATCTAACACCACTCCAACACTACAAAAGTCTGGATTGTGATTATATCTAACACCACTCCAACACTACCCCACTCTGGATGGTGTTTAAGCCTAACACCACTCCAACACTACCCCTCTCTGGAAGGTGATTAGATCTAACACCACTCCAACACTACAAAAGTCTGGATTGTGATTATATCTAACACCACTCCAACACTACACCACTCTGGATGGTGATTATATCTAACACCATTCCAACACTACCCAACTCTGGATGGTGAGTAGATCTAACACCACTACAACATTACCCATTTATGGATGATGATTAGATCTAACGCCACTCCAACACTACCCCACTCTAGATGGTCATTTTACCTAACACCAGTCCAACACTACCCCACTCTGGATGGTGATTAGACCTAACGATTATCCAACACTACCCCACTCTGGATGGTGATTAGATCTAACACCACTCCAACACTACCCCACTATGGATGGTGATTATATCTAACACCACTCCAACACTACCCCACTCTGGATGGTGATTACTCCTAACACCACTCCAACACTAACCCACTCTGGATGGTGATTAGACATAATGCCAATCCAACACTACCCCACTCTGGATGGTGATTATATCTAACACCACTCCAACACTACCCCACTCTGGATGATGATTAGACCTAATGCCAGTCCAACACTACCCCACTCTGGATGGTGATTAGACCTAACACTACCCCACTCTGGATGGTGATTAGACCTAACACTACCCCACTCTGGATGGTGATTAGACCTAACACTACCCCACTCTGGATGGTGATTAGACCTGACACTACCCCACTCTGGATGGTGATTAGACCTAACACCATTCCAACACTTTCCCAATATGGAAGGTTATTAGACCTAACGCCCTTCCAACACTACCCCAATCTGGATGGTGATTATACCCAACACCAGTCCAACGCTTCCCCACTCTGGATGGTGATTAGAGCCAACACCACTCCAAATCTACCCCACTCTGGATGGTGATTAACCAAACACCACTCCAACACTACCCCACTATGGATGGTGATTAGATCTAACGCCAATCCAACACTACCCCACTCTGGATAGTGATTAGATCTAACACCACTACAACACTACCCCTCTCTGGATGGTGATTAGATCTAACACCACTCCAACACTACCACACTCTGGATGATGGTGATTACATCAAACACCACTCCAACACTACCCCACTCTGGATGGTGATTATATCTAACACCACTCCAACACTACCCCACTCTGGATGGTGAATACATCAAACACCACTCCAACACTACCCCACTCTGGATGGTGATTATATCTAACACCACTCCAACACTACAAAGGTCTGGATTGTGATTAGACCTAACACCACTCCAACACTACCCCACTCTGGATGGTGATTACATCAAACACCACTCCAACACTACCCCACTCTGGATGGTGTTTAGGCCTAACACCACTCCAACACTACCCCACTCTGGATGGTGTTTAGGCCTAACGTCAATCCAACACTACCCCACTCTGGATGGTGATTAGACCTAACACCACTCCAACACTACCCCACTCTGGATGGTGATTAGATCTAACACCACTCCAACACTACCCCTCTCTGGAAGGTGATTAGATCTAACACCACTCCAAAACTACAAAGGTCTGGATTGTGATTAGACCTAACACCATTCCAACACTACCCCACTCTGGATGGTGTTTAGGCCTAACGCCACTCCAACACTACAAAAGTCTGGATTGTGATTAGACCTAACACCACTCCAACACTACCCCACTCTGGATGGTGATTAGATCTAACACCACTACAACATTACCCCTTTATGGATGGTGAATACATCAAACACCACTCCAACACTACCCCACTCTGGATGGTGATTAGATCTAACACCACTCCAACACTACAAAGGTCTGGATTGTGATTAGACCTAACACCACTCCAACACTACCCCACTCTGGATGGTGATTACATCAAACACCACTCCAACACTACCCCACTCTGGATGGTGTTTAGGCCTAACACCACTCCAACACTACCCCACTCTGGATGGTGTTTAGGCCTAACGTCAATCCAACACTACCCCACTCTGGATGGTGATTAGACCTAACACCACTCCAACACTACCCCACTCTGGATGGTGATTAGATCTAACACCACTCCAACACTACCCCTCTCTGGAAGGTGATTAGATCTAACACCACTCCAAAACTACAAAGGTCTGGATTGTGATTAGACCTAACACCATTCCAACACTACCCCACTCTGGATGGTGTTTAGGCCTAACGCCACTCCAACACTACAAAAGTCTGGATTGTGATTAGACCTAACACCACTCCAACACTACCCCACTCTGGATGGTGATTAGATCTAACACCACTACAACATTACCCCTTTATGGATGATGATTAGATCTAACACCACTCCAACACTACCCCACTCTGGATTGTGATTAGATCTAACACCACTCCAACACTACAAAAGTCTGGATGGTGTTTAAGCCTAACACCACTCCAACACTACCCCTCTCTGGAAGGTAGCCTCCTCGCCATTTAGGTTTGGCAGGCGTTGTTTGTTTAGTCTTTTTGTTGGTCCTTTCTTCCCATCCATCTTGTACCTTAGCTTTACCCCTTATAATCCCTTTTGTCTCGGTTTTGTGGTGTTTTTTGTTGTCACCTGGGGGGCCTTTTTGCTAGCCGGCCTGCTAGCTGGTTAGCCTAGCCTGGCCTTCTGGTGAGGCCTGCTAGCCTCCTCGCCCCTTTAGGCTTGGCAGGTATTGTCCCTGTTTGTTTGGGTTGTGTGTATCGTCTGGTTTTTCGTTGTTGTTGGGAGGCCTCTTGGCTGGCCGGCCTGCTAGTTTGTTAGCATAGCCTGACTGACTGGTGTGGCCTGCTAGCCTCCTAGCCTCTCTGTTTTTGTTGTGTTTGGTGTACCCTTCTTTCCCTTGCCCCCCCCCCATATCTCTCTGGTTAGTTCCCCCCCCCAGTGTCCCTTCCCAATTGTTGATAAAGATAGTTGGGTGCTGTGTGAGTTAGTTGTTTTGTGTTCCTTGGTGTTGGTAGGCCCTGTTAGCCTAGCCTAGCCGGGCCTGCTAGCTTCCTTGGTTTGTCTACACTGCTTCCCTCTCCCCTCCCCCTTCCCTTCCCCTCCCCCGCTTTTCACTGGTTTTGGGTTTGAGGGAGTGGGCCTCCCGTCATGGCAGCAGCACAGGCTGGCATGAGGAGGCACCATGCCGTGCGCCTCCTCTTGAAGGAGAGGGGAGGAAAACTGTTGGAGCTATCCAGATTGGATTTCTCCAGGAAATTCCTCCAGAGAGAGCTCGGTTTCAAACCAGGCCAGGTGAACTGCATCCTAACCCTCCCCTATGGGAAAGGTTTTGATGTCAGCTTCGCCTGTGCCAGCTTCCTGAGGGAGTTCTGGGGGAAACTCCAGAACTGCCTGAACACGCTGGGGTCCCTCGCAGTAATGTTTGAGGTGACCAAGCTTACGGACAATAGCATCAAAACCGTTATTGTCCGTATGTACAATGAAACCGTACAGCCGGAGGACGTTGCAGTATGGTTGGGCAGGTACTGCAACGTGAAGGGGCCCCTGACCCAGGTGAAAGATCCGGATGGGATCTGGACAGGGGCCTGGAGGGTCACTGTCCAGCAAAGGGAGGACCCCGGGGGCTATGGTGGGTTGAAAGCCATCCCATCCACCATAGTCCTCGGCGAGAACAGGGGCCATGTTCACTACCAGGACCAGCCCAAGCTGTGCCGTAAGTGTGGTGAACATGGCCACCTAGCAGACGCCTGTGACAGGGTGGTCTGTATGAAGTGCCGGGAGGTGGGCCACCTCTACGAGGATTGCACGATCGGAAGGTCGTGCAATCTTTGTGGAGAACGGTCCCACCTCATCCGCGGCTGCCCCTCCTCCTGGGCCAATAAGGTCAGGGCTGGCAGGAGGGAGGTGGTGGTCGCGGACCGGCCTTCTGAGCGCCAGGTGGAGGGAACGGTAGTTGCCGTGGAGGTGGTGGTAGTGGAGGAGGAGGTGGTGGTAGAGAAGGTGGTGGTTGTGGAGAGCGCGGAAGGTGCGGTGGTGGAAGAAGTGGGAGGGGAGGAAAAAACCCTCCCCACCCCAATCCCCCTGCCCCAGAACAAGGTGACCACTGAAGGAGAAAGGGCAGAGAAAGACTGCCCTGTAGAGCGGTTGACGGAGAGCTCCCCAAGTGGGTCGGACAGCATGGTGACGGTGTCGGAGAGTAGTGGGTCAGGAGAGGGAGGAACGGGAGACGGGAGGGGGACTCTGGAGGTACACCTTCCCCCACGTAAAAGAAATGCTGAGGAGCTCTCCGACCCTGAACAGGCGGATGAGAAGAAAGGGAAGGTGGAGTGGGAGAGCTCCCTGGGGGAGGAAGAATCCAGGGTCTTCCCTTCCGACTCCCCGAACCAAGACTCCTTTTTAATCCCCATTTTAAGCTCCACTCCCCACCGCCCCCCCTTACCCCGTAGGGAGAGAGAGAGCGCCCCGGACAGTTGACCCCCTTTTAAACAGTTCTAAAACTTTTAAGACATTTTAACCTGAAAAAACGCCATGTCACTGTTTTTATTAAACACTGCTCTCTTCTCTCTCTTGTGCAGGAGATGGAACCAGTGTGTCCAGTGCGCGGGCTTGCTATAGGCGAGCCCACAGCGGTTTGGCGCAACGTGGCCCATCCTGCTCTGCTGAATCTGCACCGGGACCTGTCCTGGATGGTCGCCCATGAGATCCTCCCGGTCAGGGCCGTCGTGCACTCCTGGGGCATGGCGATGACACCCGCGTCCCCCCGACCTGGCTGCGGCCAGGTGGAGTCGGGGAGGGACTTGCTCTGGGAGTGCAGAGCCGCCAGGGACCTGTGGAAGGAAGCAGGCCCCCTGATCTCCCCACGCCTGCCAGCAGGGGAGGACCGAAAGCCCCAGCTCGTGCGACATGGGGTGGGCCGAAGGCCTACTCCAGCAAAGGCCTTCACCAAGCTCTGGCCCACCCCCACGTGTCTGAAGGGCACCGTGTGGTCCTCCCGCAACCTGCCGGTAGGACGATGGGTAGAGACCACCCCCCCCAGGCA